>KE525359.1:336240-364312 GCA_000441895.2 Anopheles sinensis | reverse complement strand
CACAGCTCGAGCTCGAACCGTTTGCTGATGGACAGGTGGTGCGGTTATCGGGAAGTTTCTATCTCCGTAAAGACTTTCAACACGTTCGGTGTTCCGAGAGCCGAGCGCTCGGGTATCTGGTTTGCTGTCCGATTTCATCGCTACGACTTGAGGTGCTCGGTTGGTTGCCTCGAGACATTCCCAAGAAAACCCCAAAGATCGGACCATCCGGCGAACGACGTTTCCAACAGTCGTTCGGTGCAGATTGTGCTCGCAAATGGCACTTCAACCCACCATCAGAAGCATCAGGGCAGGGTTGAAATAATGACAGTGAAAACATTAGTTGCAGCAGATTTGTGTAAAAAAAAACAAAAGAAAACACCCAATTTCTTCCCATCGTCCGCACGATCTTTCAGGTGAGAGTTGGTGCTTGTTTTAAATCTGCTCCTCGTAGCATCGTCACCGAACCGAAAAGTTCCCAAAAACCCTCCTCCAGCAACATCCTTCTGACATCCCAAAAGGCAAGCAATTATAACGACCGGAGCAATATTTGATAAATCACCAACACGTTTGCGATGAGAAACAGACGTTACGCTTTTCCATCTCTTCGCCGGGTGATCTTCCCACTTTTCGAGCCGTTTTTGCAAAAAGGATATGCTTATCTGTCGTGCTAAATCTATTACCAGATGATGAGCTTTCAGCACGTCGTGCACGCGTTGGAACGAACAATGCTCTCAACGAACGTCAGTAGGAGATTCTGAACAAATGTTGTTTGAAATGGAACGGAAGGAACAAAGAAAGTACAGAGTGTAATTTTGTAAGTAAGAAAAATAAAATGAACAAGTTAAATATACTTTTACATTTATAAAAAAGTATGAAAGAAAAAAGGAAAGAAAAACCATAAGAAATAGTTAAGAACCATAAAATGTAGGACGAGTTAAAATAGAGAGTGACAAACAAAAGTTGATAAATATGCAAATTATTAGACAAAATGAAATGCAACACAATAAAAAAGTAATCCATTATAATGTTATAACTGCGGAAAAACTATAAATTGATGCATGTATGCCTATAAATAAAGAAATAGTAAAATAAAAACAAAAACATGAAAATCTTGATAAAAATCATAAAATTATAAAAATTAAAGTATGACTATCCAATATCCGATCTAACTGCATCTGCGAGCAAATTAAATACAGAAATTGTTGCGTAATTCCAAATATTAGCAACTCAGACACAAACATGGGTAAGCAGCATCAACATTTAAGAACATCGGCTCATTTAAGAGTCTTCAAGCATAAAACCCGTTTAATCGGTCTTTATTTTTTCACGCTCGAACAAAATGTAAAAAATTACTTTTTACATGCACTAAGTAGAAATGGGAAGGAAAAACTACATACAAAGCCATACTATTGCTTTTTGCATTAGTTTGATCCCCTAATCACACACGGTTAGGGGAACAACTAACACTGGTAAAACAATGCGAATCCGCCGGCGCTCGACAATTCGGAAGAAAGCCTTTCGAGCGCGCTTCATCCTTCGGGCCCGAAAAAGCTGTCCCGGTAAGTTATGAATATGCTAATGATGGTGGAAGCCTTCCCTCTCTCCTAAGGTCCCGTAACCTTGAGTCCCTAAAAACTAAACTGAGCGAATCCTCAGCCCGAAGCGAAGGCTTTCCTGGTTTGTCTGTTGTTATGAGGCGCTTGCAGGCCAAATATCCGACGGGCCACATTTTCCTACCACTTTCAAAAGTCACACCAAGTCTGTTTATACACGTTGGTTTGGGAGTACGAGTGTGTGTGTCCCTGGAGGGAAAACTTACGAGCGCAAAAGTTCGTCCCATCGCTCGTGCGGCGAGCGTTTCTTGCGTTGTCACTTTTGGCCCCCAAGTCCTCGAGTTTTGGTGGTCTGAGGCGTTTGCTGTTGTCGTGGTCTGAGGCCGGAAAAGCAGGTTAACTCGCGCCCCGGCACGATCCACCGGCGAAAGCCGCCCTCCGGAGTCGGAAGCCTCGTAAAATTGGGTTATTACTTTCTGTCGCACGCATGTATGCTTTACTGTCACTTAGCTTTTTCGCCCACAGCACCCGTTGTTGTCGTTCCCTTTGGCTTTGCTTTCCCAGGATGCTCGGGTTTTCCACCGTGACACTGCGATTGGCACTTTATTGCGGTAGCGTTTTTCCCGGTATTTGTCTGGAAGAGGACACTTGAAGATGACCGGAAAAAGGAACTTGGTAGGGAGGGGTGAGAAGGGGGCTCTCTAGCAGCATAACTCTCCACCACCCATCCTCCCTCCGGTTGGAGAAAAGGTTGGTATGTCACGCAGCCGGACATTCGAGGCTTTGGCACGAAGGTTATAAAAGTTCCTTCGTTTTCCTTTCGCCTTCCAGTGGTGTGTTACCGTCCCCGTTTTTCCGTGCTCGTCTAGTTTTTATTTTATCTCCACCCTTTGTAATCCCAGTTATCTTCCTGAAACCACGTTGGAATATTTTGGTGATGGCCACTGGCCCAAAAAAAAAGAAAAACAACTAAACCCTCCGAAGTGTCCCACTCCAATCGACCCCAAAAGTGAAAAGGACCAACAAAAACCAACCGAAGGAAAAACAGAATTGGATCTCACCGCAATGAAATCCTATGCTCTCAACGACCGGAACGACCTCACCCGTACTGCGACGCCAAAGTGACCCCTATGGTGCTCACGAACGAAGCAGACCACGCACTTCTCCAAAATGTTGCGTCACCGCTCCCCTTCTTATGGAAAGAGGATGTCAAACGGTGAGGTTGTGTCCTTTATCCTTTTTCCCTGCCTATTTTTTTTCCTCAAGTCCATTCACCCCCTCCCAAGGAGCACCATTTTTCCCAATCACAGTTCTGGATTTTGGAGCCAGATTTTCTGGTCTTGAGTGGCGCATATTTACCCTTACTGCCAACTCCTCCAAAGGCGTTGGCCAAGAGCGGATGTTCGCCATGGGCTAGCAAAGAAAATAATATAAAACCATTTCCGTTTTGCAAGACAAAGAAGTTGGAAGAAAAAATCGAACTAAAATCTTCGCTGTGCCGTTGTAAAGCGATGGCGCACGGTGGGAGAAGTGGCAGAAGGGTTTGTTATAAAAATTACAAAGAAGATCGAACTTTTTACCAGTGACGATAGCTGGAACTTTAATTTCTTCTTCTTAGAAATGTTATGATAGATTTCTTTCTTCTACAGCATTCATGTATTAGAGGTGATGTTTTTGAGTATACAATCAAACTTCTTACGAGTTCAAAATCTTTTGGTCAGCGACTACACAAAAATTTAAGAAATAATTGCAGGAATTAAAGCAAGAGACTCGAAAGTGTGTAAATAGATACAAGTGGAATGAGATAACGAACACATGCAAAAAGGTAGTGAGCAGAAAAAAATACGCTCAGTTTATAAAAAATAAAAGAATAAGAAATACTGTTTCATAATCGTACTATTACCAACGAATGGTTTACGATAATCTAACCATTGTAATTTTAAAACGTACTGAACTCAGCCAAATAGCTAGAAAGGTCAAATAGAAGAGATATAGAAAAATATTCCACTGACAATTTACAAAAAGATCAAATAAATAGACTGCATTAATGATTAACATTGCAAAAACACAACAAAATTTCCGTGTCCGTAATTTGACAATTATATTTAGATGCTAAAAATTTATTGTTTTTTATCCATCAAAAATAATAGTAATGTTGTGGTCTAAACGGGCACAATTTGTGCAGCGTAGAAAAATACAAATTTCTAAAAAAATAGCATTACTTTTTTATCTCTTTGCTCCTCTACACATCCCAACGTGAGCCGCGCGAGAAAAAGAAATCGACAACAAACGCAGAGTTTAGTCGTCTCAGGATATTCCCCGTTCCTTTTTGTTTCCGCGCAACCATCGTATATTTTCCCATTTTTACAACAATCAGCACCGATAAAGGCAAACTTTGGGATAGGATCTTAATTGGGCAAGTTATTTTGGGTTGCATCATCGCCCCTTAAGCAGTTTGCCAAGCCGAGCCAAGCGAGACCAACAACGACGACTCCTGCTGTCTGTTGCTGTGCCGGTTGCAGCGCGTTCGATCGTAATTTTCCACCGCACGCTTTTCCACCACCGACCACCGCCGCTTCGAGGGCGCTTGTTCTGACAGGAGAGAATGAAAAAAACGGGCGCTCCTTAACCAGAACAGGAGGGATAAGTATAACTACACTTGGCACAACTCATTTCCCCAGCCACCAGAACTGATGAGCAGGGTCTTTTTTTCTTTGTCTTTTTACTACCCTTACCGATATATTTCGGGCCACATCGAACAAAGTTTGGCAATTTCGAAAAGGCGATGACAGCGCCCCGGTGGGTGCCATTAGACATTTTCTCGTTTTCACCACTATCGACGGCTGCTGCTCGGCATGTAAAGCACACAAACACACTCGCACATACACGCGCACGTGGTGTCACTGATCGTGGTTGGCTCATCCTTGCAGGATCGCTGCACCACACACGACAGTTGGGCGGGAAAAGTTTTCCTTTTCGTTTTCGCCAGCCGTTGTTCTTCCTGCGTGATGATACTCGACGCCTTGCGCATAGTTAAACCGCACGTTGCAGTCGCCAAATTGGAGTCCAAAAATGGAGTTGGGTTGGAAAACGAGTCTTCTCCCGGACAAAATCATCGGGGGATTTTTGGATCATTTATTACTAGCGATATTACCTCGTTATTTATTTTGGTGGTTTGTTTTCTTCTTTAACTTAAAATGAAGCAATATTTATTTTGGTTCTTACAGCAAGAATAATTAACTTTTATATTAACTCTTTGCTCGTTTTATGTTAAATTAAGATTCCCTCCACACCCCATCCTTTTTCCTAAAATAAACTCTCACTTGCCGCATGCGAACAAAATGAGGAATTTGAGGCACGATAATTAATATCCTTTTAAGCGCAGCCATTATCTTCTGAGCATAATTTAATGAACCACCTAAGTGACACCATAAACCCAATGTGAGGGCGAACATTAATGCACCGGCGCTTTGCGATGGCTGGCGGGATAAACTTTTAATAATCCCTACCACCGAATTGCCGCTCATTTACAGGGCAACTTGCTCGGCTCCATCTCCTCAAACACGGCATAAAAAGAAGCCCATCCAAAGAAAACTACTTCCACCAACGAGCATGAGCTGAAGAGCGTTGACTAGACATTGGATTCCCCGTTCCTGCAGCTGATCAGAAAATAGTTTTCTGGTGTAACAACTGTTCGTGTAACTCTGGTACCGCTTGGTAAGAAACTTTTGGCCATTTACAGCCGACCTGCACATGACTTTTTCCCGCAATTACGCCGACTATGACGTAGGAAAAGTATTACGCTGGGAAGGGTGATTTAAGCTAGATTCAATAAACCTGCAGCGTCCCACTCGAAACGCTCTATCTTTTCCGACAGTAGGGGCTTTTTTTCTCATTCCTGGTACTTCGTAGGGTGAGAATCGGCTCTTATCTCTTCAGACCCTTCGACAGGCCGCCATAACTTCCACAGCACGACCGAAAAACTGTCCTCCATCATTCACCGGTACTAAACGTAAAAAAAGGGAACATAACATGGCCACGGTTTTGGGAGGAAAATGGTAACATCATGCGGTGTACCAAAAGGAAGCCTTTTCTCTCAAAGGTCCGCCATCCCAAGTAATAGGCCATAATTTAGAAAAAGATAGCTCCGCATATTCAAGGACGTAATGTTAATTAACGTGTTGTTTTTTTCCCCATCGTTTTCGTTTCTTTCGGAGTACGTGTGCGTTTGTTTGTGGTCGGTGGTATTGCAAGCGCAACCCTTTTTCTTACGCTTGTACTTAATATCTTTTTTTGTGTGTTTTTAATTCCTTTGCCCCCGAAGGGCCGGGCACCGCACCGATCTCGTCGGAAGTTTTATACAACCAAATGCATAAAACATCACCGCAGAGAGCTTACAAATATTCATTTTCCTTATCTAAATACTTCACCGGCCGCCTTTCTTGGGTCCGTTTGTTTTCTTTACGCGAGCCTTGCTTTTGCTCTTGGGGTTTCTCAGGCTGTTTTTCCACCCGCCAACCAAAAGACAGCAGAACCCTTTTGTCGAACACGGGTCGAAGAAAAGCTTCGAAGGGTCCGAAATAAAAACGTGCGTGCCGAGAGACGAGGTCGGTTCTGAATTTTAAATGAAAGATGCGGCAGAACTGAGACTAGCGAAAGTGCAGTCCGAACAAACCAAGTATACAACCCGACTAGTGATGTTCGTACTGAGCAGGAATTAATGAGTGCAAATTTTTGAGAGTCAAATCCCAAACAAGGTTTTTAATTCTAACAAAAGATGAGTATACAAAAACATTGATATCTACCACAGAGATTTTGAAAATCGATTTCTAGTTAGGATTTTAAAACTTTGTGAACAAGTAACTCTTAATATTCTAAATCCTCCTTGAGATTCAAATGTCGGTGGTGACTAGTAACTCTTTTACTGACTCATTCACTCTTTTTCCATACGAATCCCTGTTTTTTAAATCAAATTTCTAATGATATATCAAGGGTCGACAAAAGTGCCTTGAAAGGGGCCAGAGGATGAAAAAGAACCAGAAACCGCTGGCCAGAAACCTCAAACGACCAAAGTGTTATTACACCCCTTTAAAATGAACTTTCTTTTTTGTAATTCAGTAATTGAAAAGTGTTACAATAAATCATGTTCATACTTATTTTCGTTTAATTTTGTACTTTTTGAACTCTAAACTGTTTGGCCGGTGTACTTTGAATTAATATCGATATTTCTACTGGAACTTAACACAGGCGCTAATAAAGGTGACCTATGAGATTTGGATATCGATCCCTGGAGACCGGTTAACCCAGGTCAAAATAACGTGAGCATCGCACGTCCCTCGATGAGAACCAGATCCCATCGATGTTTCGTGCTGTTAATAATTAAACCTCTATTACACACAAAGGGCGTTCACGGACCAACGGATGCCGCGAGTTTGGCTAGAAACTTTCTCAATCATCTTCCAACGCGCCCTGAGCTTCTTGCGGATGAAGTTCTGACACCGGCACGTCGAAAGTCTTCCTCCGTTGGCCTCCGATAAGCGAAACCGGGGCAGCAAACGGTGGCGCTGATATTATAATGCTGGAAAATTTAGCGCCCAACTGCTTCCTGCATCGTCCCGGAGGAAATGGGAAATTTACCAGCAAACATCCGGTGTCTCGACGCCTGCTGTACCTGATACCGAAGCATGCTTCGGGCTCCCCCAACCCAACCTCGGGGGAATATTATCGCACCTTATGATACCAATAACCAATCGCTCCCTCCAAATCGCAGCTTCCGGCGAAGAAGAAAGTCGTTGACTTGGGCACCTTTTTCGCCTGCAACGAACGCTTTTTGCGTTCTGTTAGAAGGATCTCAAATACCATCACCTCACGCCAGAGGAACGATAGTGTTAAATCCGGGTCGAGTTTGTTTTTTGTTTGTTGCATTTTCTTCGGTCGTTATTTTTATCGCACGCAACCGATGCAAAGGAAAAGTTCTAGCAAAATCCCAATCAACATCACCCAAGGGATTGAAGATCACTCCGCGCTGTCGAGGAAAGTCGAGATTTATGGTACCATTTTTCTCAGGCCGCGAATTTTTATCGCCACCATCAACCAGCACAACAAAAAAGGGAAGCGGAAATTATAGCGCATTTTATTGCTTCTTGCTTGCTTATGCAAGGATTTTCGCCAAAAAGCCAAACAAAAAACACACACACACACTCAAACATCGCCGAGAACTTATCGCCTAGGAACACATCTACCTTCCGTCATCCGCACATCGGACCATCGGTACACATCCGGTACATCGGCGGTGTTAACTCTTTTCCTAAGCCATCGTAACGCGATAGCGACGGAAGAAAAGTCGCCACCGTCGAGTTTTCCGCGAGGGAGAGAGGACGCGGCGGTATGCCGGATGGCTCTTAACATTTTCCACTCGACGGACAGGAATCCAATCTAAAGTGCTCTACATTTGGAAGCAAAAAGTGAAGAAAACAAGGACTTGAAAGGGAAAGTGGGGCATTATACACTGGTGGGGCAGGAGGAATACACGCATCATTTTGGAATAATTGAGAATTTATGGACAATAAATAATTTGCCTACAAAATCCAACATTATTAATTTCGATCTATACTGACACGTATGGTAATGTATGGTTGAATACAAGTACATACTTATTTGGTTTCAAACAACACTATTTTCTAATGAAAGATCCTTAAAACAAACGAAAAACGTTCAACTTTGTCAAAAGCGCCAGCTAATTCCTTATTTGTGCAGTGTTTTCTGTTGAAAAGATCGAGCTATTTTACTACAATTTATTCAAAGAAATTGTCTGAATTGTGGAACAGAGGTTCGTTTTGGCAAAGAACAACTATTTAGTATGCTTTTACGTTTGGAACTTAGGCCTTAACATAAGAAAAATCAAGATCTATTGTTGTCTATTTTATGGTATCGAAACCACAATTTTCGTTAGGTTTATGTTAATCGTAGTATCATCGATCATTGTCTAAACAGTTTTCGAATTATTGCTGGCAAATTTAAAATATTGGTATAGGGCTTCGAAGGTTCTTCCAAGTGTTTATCCGATCTAATGCTTTTCACATCAATTTGAAATAAATCTTGTTGAATAACATGATTAGCACACTGATTGAAAACTGTCATCTTTTATCGTTATACACCCGAACAGACTAGCGTCGTTTTAAACGTCAAGTTTTTATCACTTGCTTACTTTTTTCAACATTTGTTGTTGCCTTTTTAATGGGATTCAGAAAAAAACACGTCGAAAACGTAAACAATAATTTAAAATCACATCAATTGCTTATTTCCGCTCCAAGGGTGCATATTACCTCAATATCTCCTATATCAACTAGAACGCCGGTAGTGAGAAAGGTAACTGGGTATGGTTCTCTCAGGGGTGCCACAAGCGGGCAAAAAAGGATCGAAACGACAGGAAAAACACATCTGCCTTCCGCCGGCGTTCTGGAGGTGGATGCGTTTACGATCAAATGGAAATCGAGCGTTAAATGAACGCTTCTCCTTTCATATTTCGTTACACATTTGCTTTTTTTTATCCTCCTGCACATATCTTCTAAACTTAGCCGTCCATCCGCGTTGAACCGAGGGTAGAGACGTCGCGCTGAGCAGAGGTCTCCCTCTCCATCGGCGTCATCCTGCGTCGAGTCCTTACTTATTACCTCTTCTGGTAATTTTATGACCCTTCCCTGCTGTGCCAAGGACCGTCCGTGTGTCCGCCGCGCCAGAACGAATGACGGTTGACGTTCACCGGAGCGCGTATATACACACACGAAGGTATGAACACGTTGCCTTAAATGGTCGTAAATTTTACATCGTTCGGGGATTTCGTTTTTTTTTTCTGGAAGCCCCGCCGGATCGGACGGCCATTATCGTACGCCTGTGTGCGATTCTGCCTGCCCGGAAAATCCCTCCTTTCCCATCGTGTCAGGTCAGGTTGTCCTCCAAGGGCGGGAAAGAGTGTGTATCGAACCAGGTAAAGCTTTTTCGTTTTGGAAAACGAAGGTTGAAGCAGCACAGAAAAATGCCCAAGCTTAGGCGAATTGGAAAGGATAAGGAAGCGAAGGAATGTTTTCGGGCGCTGGACCAAACCAATATCTTGATTGATCTGGGTCAGGGAGAGCGTTCGATCGAAGCCCCGGGAAGGCTGAATGGTTTTGACGATTTAATTAGACGGCGTGTTAGGGCCGAGCCTTGAGCGAACCCCGAGCGATGGGATTTTATTTTTATTCGACGATATTACGCGCACCTACGGCTTTCGTCTGACACCTTGGCTTTCATTTCCAATCGACTCACAGCTGGCAACATGGGATCGAAAAGGGACCCGGAGAGGAAAGGAGGATGTTGAAGGTGTCCTCGAGGACAACGAAGGTCGTAGTCTCAAAGGAGGAGAGGCGAAAACATAATTGAATGACACCTTCGAAAAGCGATTGACAGGTTTCGCCTCGCTTAGAAACGGAGCGAAGGCGACCGGAAATTGGCAAAACCCTTGGTGACGCGCCCGTCTTCGATCGTTAAGATCACCTTTTGTGTGTGTGTTTTTCCAAAAGAAATCGTAACAAAGACGACCAGAATTGTGTTTTGATGGATGAATTTCGTTACGGAATGTTGGCGGCGGGAAGCATAAATCGTTTAGTTCGTGGAACGGAAGGACGAACATTATATGAAAGAGGGATTTATTTGCTCGTAAAGGAATGAAGCCAATTTTGTGGCTTACAAGCCATGGCTTGGGGGGGGAAAAAGTACGAAAGAATTCGGTTAATTGTGCTTCATAAATATTTATAGTAAGCATCTCATCACGATTCGTCACAGCAGATCTAACTTGTCATACTTTTTTTCCCCATGAACATTTTGACAATGATGACTAACTCCAGGTTCCCGTACAGAGCGAAGGCACGCACAAGTCGTCCTACAGACTCACGCACACACACACACACACATCTAAGAATTTTGCCTCCAACAATAGCATCCCGCTATGTGAAAACTTCCCGAAATTTTCATTACAAACATTTCACTACATTAGCTCCACCTCAAGGGCGGAAAGATGACACGATCCGGTCGGGAAAAATACACGACGAGTATTAAATAGACTTCCGGCCAGACGTGCCAGGGAAAGAGGGAAAAAAAAACTTTGCCCTCGCATGTATCCCGTAAGGAAGCGGAACGTTAGAGAAGAATTTCGTAATTAAATTTTCCACTGCACGCACGCCACGCTTTCCCTAGCAAGTTTGAATTTTTATTTTTGGGCTTTGTTTTCTTGACATTGCACCAAGAGGATATTTCGGGAACCTTGTTTCTGGACACGTTTTCGAGAGAGGATGAAAAAGTACGGCCAAAAGTCTGAATTTTCGCGACACTTCAAAGTCTCGTTTTTCCCGAAGTTGTTCCAGGGTTTTTTCGTAGAAAAATAACCCAAAAAACCCAAACAAGTCTCCCTTCCCTGGCGGGGAGTCTCCATTAAGTCGAACGCCTCTCGTGAAAAAGATGCGTCGGAAAATGGGATGAAAATAGAATGCTTCACCGGCATGTTTTCCCAGCGCACACACACACACAATCGCTGATGGTCGGGAGCGGAACTTAAGTATTTCAATTTTCTCTAATACTCCCGAATGCCCTCAACCGAAAAGCCATTGAAAGTGAAAAAAAAACCCCAACGGTCGAAACTTCCTATCAGGTGTCAAAACGTTAAAGCAGTTCCGTATTTAAATAGTTTAATGGGAAACTTTACCGGGAGGAAAAGTACCGATAACGAACCCCGACAGGAGCGATGATAATTATGCTTTACGGAGCTCGGGAAAATGCGAACGGTGGTGGAAAAATAAAAACCCAACTCTGACCCTGGGTACACAATGTTAATCCCCGCCCTTGTCCGGAGGAGAATGTCAGGAAGGCTCAGGATATTTCCGTTTCTTTTTCGTTTTTTTGTTATTTTGTGCTCTTCTAAAACACACACACACACACATACAGATCAAGCCCCGGGACGGCGTTTTCTGGAAGGACATCAACAATTTCGGAATCATCATCGTCCATTTTTCCATTCGTTTGGCTCAGGACGATCTGTTTTGCACGACCCTTGCTGCCTCTTGCACAATCAACCTTTTCCCACACCCACTCCCCGCCCTCCCACCCAAATGGTCAACAGTCAAAGCTTACGGAACGGAACGACACAGTCAGGAAACCGATGGAACATTTCATCCTTATCCGGTGGTACCAAACCGGGCCGTCGTCATCTGCCAGTTTGACAAGCAGAGCAGGCAAAGCAAACGATAACACGTCCTAAAACGGCAGAAAAACACGAGTACAGGGAAGAAACTGAAAACCTTTTCCCCCTTTTTTCGGTTGCCAAACGGTCTGCCTTTACCGACAAAAAGCTCGTCCCTCCACTGCTCCCGGGTGCTCCCCGGGTTTGCCGATAATTGGTTTCAGGTCTCCCGTCATCTAATTGATTGCTGTCTGGAAACTCGTGCACGGGTTCCTTCTTTGCGGGCTATTTTTGTGTTTCCCTTTTTTTTGCTTGCTTGGGGAAAATTGGCCGCCTGAAACCACTCGACTCGGTCAGGACACACGGGCGAGCGCTCGGATCCACCACGGGCTGACTGAACGGAATGCTTAGATAATGCCAGACCGGCGGCCTCCCGAACAACCCGGTTTCGGTTTCCGAAATCCGAAAGCGAAGCGAAGCATATTAAAAATAACGATTTGCTCTCTCGGTTCGCTTCGGTCCGAAAAAATGCGCCCACCAAAGGACCGGTATGGCGCTTCTGCTGGAGCTATTTTAATCTTGCCAACCCCCGAAAAAGCCGGCTCCGAATTCTGGGCCATCGGCTGGAATTTTTAACAAGCTTTCCGTTTGGATCCTTTTACGTTTTTAGTGCTGGTTTGAGTCCACTTACAACACGGAATAGTCCCGGTCGAGTTCCGGTCACCCGGTGATAACGGACACATCGAAGATGACACATCTCACCACGGTAACGGATGGACGTGGAGATCAACCTGATACCCGACGACGACGTAGTGGCACTTTCTCGATGTATTTTTTTTTTTCTGTGGGTCCAAACTCTCAAAAAGGAAGCGGAACATGCCAGAATGATGCCAGCAAAAAAAGCACTGTTACTAATTCCGAGGCATCCATCCGTTCTGGCGCCTCCATTTGCAAGTCGGCAAACATAACTAGCTCCGGTCTGGTGGAAGTGGACACTGCATACATCGGAAAAGCCCTCCGGGCTCGGAAGGAATTCGGAGAAGTAAGTCCTCAAAAAACGCCAGCTAGAAGAATTATTTTTGACGAACCAAGATAGACTACTGGCCATACAGTCGTTTCCACTAAACTTTGTCAAGAAGGCAGATGTCTTTAATACTCTTATATGACGAGGACTTTTGCTATCATCTTTGCCCGGAATTTAACTGTCAAAATAGGCTGTGGCAGGGCGTTTGACATAAAAGTTCTACCAAAAGCGATTTCCAGTTATTTGATCAGTTTCATGTTTGAATTTAGCGTATTTTTCTACGAAGAGTACTATACAGAATTAGTTCTATGCAGAATTTTCTACGTACAGTACTATACATAATTAGTTTCAACTAACAAAGCAAATAGTAAACAAATTGTAACTTAGATTTTGAGGAAAGAACGATCAAACACGATTTGAAGTAAACTTCAGGACAAAGATGACGGATAAAGTCCTCATCTAATTTATTATCATCCTATTTGTTTGTTTACAATCGTGGCCGAATATTTTTCAAAGTTTGGTCAGTACTAAAATGTACATTTGTAGAAAAATTTGCATGAATTTTTGTAGGCTTCTTTGTTATATAATGCTAAGTGTAGACAATAATCTTAATTTTTTCATTCATGCTAAAAACAAAAAAAAATATAAAGGGACTAAATTGAAATCCAGAAACAAACTCGAAACAAAAACTGACGAGTTAAAGGCAAAAGCATATGAGCTAGAGACAGAAGCGAATAAACTTTTTCTAAAAAAAAAAGGCAAAAATAAGTGGCAACGACTGTATCTCGACCGACTCGGACAATGGCCAATGGATCGAAAAGGACCATGCTGTGTCGAGAAGTGCAGGAATTTGGGTTTTGTTTGGGGACAGAAAGATTGACATTCGCAAAGAGAAAAGAACTGCAACTGCCGATCGAAGATAGTCTCCTTCAAAAGGAAAAGATCATCGGTGGAAGCTTCCGTTACTACAACATGCCTTCCTTCGACTCACCACGTTTTGCTTCGTGCAATTTTTGGTTTTTTTTCCTAACGCAAAAAAAGTACGACCAGGACACACGCAAGAATGATCAACCCTCGACAGGCGGGACAATCCGGTGTATTTTATAAAAGGACATCCGAACGTGACCGTATTACATAAATGTTATCTTCTGCTGTTCCAGCTGGGGTTTGAACCCTCGGTCCTCGGTGTAAAGATATGAGAAACCGCAAGGAAATCCCAAAAAAAAGACACGAAAGGGAAATATCCTCACCCAGTGGAATGCCTTTACTGACACGACAGTGTTTTCCTTCTCTCAGGAAACAAACCCATCTGCAACCATAACGTGTTTCATATTTAATACTGGAAACAACACAAACGGAAGAAAAGTTAAGAAGACAGCGATAACATGGCAAGCAAATTGGATTGCCTAACGTCGAAGCAAAAAGAAGTTCGTGCGACATTAGAAAAACACAAGCTTGCTTCAACAATTTTCCTAATTAGCTTAGCACGAAATGTGTTAACTCATTTCTGAGAACAAAACACGAAGAATATTGCTGGACGACGAACTGAATGATGAAACATTTAACACCGGTGGGGTAAATATTTTGAACCTTTTCTAACACGAAAAACCTAAAGCTAGGAACAAAGTTAGTTTGCGAAGCGCAAAACCAACACAAACACGTGTATATAAAAGAAATTTTTGCAAAAATGCGTGCACAACCTCCGTACGCATAAATCTCATCCTCCACAAAGCATGCGAGTGGCGAACATTTGCTTCTGTTTGTTGCTACATTTAAAAGCCACACACAACACCGACACGTTATGTTGCACGCTCTTCGATATGTGTATATTTGACCAGCTGAGCACACTTTCCCACCGGCAAACTTATCGTACTTATCGTATGTCAAACTGTGCCGGTTATGGGACGTTCGTGATCGAATTTGCTATTCAAACGATGCCTCGGCGCTGCTTTATTGACATGCATGCATTCCAATGACAACAGAACGCCAAACACCCACGCGCCTCGGTAGATCGGCTTTGTCCCTGGCTTTGTTCTGCCAAATCGATTAGGAATATTTGGTGTGCATTCCCGCCATTTTCCGGCACGTGGAATACATGCACATAAATATCCATTATTGGTGGGTTTGATTTTGCATGGGAAATTATTTCCGATTCAACTGTGATTTAAATGTAGCATCAGATGATTGGAATGCAAAAGCAAACATATGATTTCTGTCGATCAGGAGTTTGCAGTTTAAACATATTTAAGGAAACTTTGGGCCGATTTCCGAGCACATTTTTTCGATGCTAACTTTATTTAAAGAGCGTGAATTGTCAATTTCTGACAATTTCCACAAATGTGGATGATTCAAGTTAGTCTTGTTTGTTTCTCAATTTTTTTTATTGATTATATCTTATCTCATAACATTTCTGATGCTCAACATGTCAATATTAAAATTATATTTAAAAGTTAAAACCGTTTTAAGAGGTATATAAAAAATATGTTTCAAAAGTAAATATGCTCCATTAAAACAAAATTTATAAGGAGTCATAAAGTCGAAACAAATTTTATAAATTTTGTTTGTAATTTTCAGAACTATCGCGATGAGACTAGTTGATTGGTTCATTGCAATAAATTATAGAATTATAGAAAAGAAACTATAGCAATGAAATAAGTCTCCCTCTTCGCACTTCGTTGACATCATTTGGGCAACTATTTTGTCGCGCGCGCAATCCGAAACAACGATCCGAAATTTCGCGCTTGAACAGATTTTACTGATGATACTGTTCTATTATTGTTCACAGCAGTGAAAGTATAATTTATTTTACTCTTTTCAGCACATGTCAACTATATTTTATCTACGCTTATATTTCAATTAAAATATTCACAATACATTTATTTACAACATAAAAAAACAAATGAAGATCCTGACATTTCTTAGCTTCAGAAACAAGAAAAGATGTCTACCGTGCGCGTAAACAAACTTTGAAGGCTGTACAACAATTTAAAGACAAACGAGAGCAATTAATTCTACCGTAAATATTGACCAGAACGACACAAGAAAACAGCATCGGTGATTTGTTTGGTTGCGAAGCAGTATTGCAATCATCCATCCGTAAGTAGAAAAAACACCCACAACAGAGCGGGTAGGACGAGAACGATAAAGACACCAAGCAAAAGACCTCCCAAGGATCTCTCCCCCGCATAAAGTTAAAGTTTTTCATCTCCTAGAAAGAAGAGATGCGGTCTATCTGTACAAAGTCCCTTCACAAACACACACAAAAACGAACGCGTATTAATCGAAGGACGATGAAGATAGCAAATAGGGACAGCAGAACGCCAACGAATGAGCGAATAGACAAACACTCGTCATCGCCGTTCTAATTGTGGGGAATTTTCTTCCCCCGCCAAAACCACAAAACCATCGAATGCGCTCTTTGTGGCGACGTGCTTGGTCACTCTCGCCTTCGGTCAACTTGTCGTTTGCAATTCGATGTCCGAGCACGCCAAGAACGTCAAGGACGTGGAAAATAGACTCCGCCGCGTCCTCCGTCCAGCACATTTAAGCCAAACGAAGGGAATAACATTGTTTTCCATCCTGTCCATCATCATCTTGCACCGTTTTCATCAGCCTCAATCGAGTGCTCTCGGGGTGGTAAAGTGTGTTGGGGATGTGTTTCCCCCCACCCAACCGCTGCTGACCAGGAATGGAAGCGGTGGAAAACGAAAGAGAAGAACGATTCTTGGAGGAAGTGAGGGTTGATGAATGTCGACACCGGACCAGAAGCAAATGGACGACGCAAAAGCTCATCAGGCCGTGCGAAGAGGAAAGGCCCATAAACGGAAACAATAAACATGCCAGGGGAAAAGTGGCGATAAGCAGTGGCTGAGAGTGGGGCAGAGTTTCCGGAAGTGGCCACGCGAAGGATATAAAACAAAAACGACCAGCATCGGAGGGTCGGAAAAAGAACAAGTAAAAACGAAACTGGCACCAATCGAGCACTTGGAACTTGGAAGAACTAAATAACGAGTCCTTTCGAGCGTGAACTGTGAGGGAAAAACAGATTTCCACGTTAAACTAGCGTGTAGGGATACAAGAAGGAAAAAAAACCAAGTAAAAAAGAACGTCGCAAACACTTAGCGCCATGACTTACTTTCTCGCGCCTGAACTCTCCAGAACGAGCGGAGGAAAGGTGGAAATTGGGGACTTTTGGTACATAAACAACGGACTCAAGTTGACACCACGTACAAGCGAGAACGCGAGCGACAGAATAAAACAGAAAAACATCCTTCAAAACAAACGAACAAACGAGCAACTTTTGCGACTCCCAAAGGCTCGCACAAGCTGGTGCCCGGTTTGTGGAGGAAAATTTCCCAAAGATTTCCGACACTTCAAGCACCACAACAAACTCGGAAAAACTCCGAGCGGTAAGAGAAAGCGTAGAAGGAACTGTGTGTCAATTATTTAATGGAAATTATCAAAGTAAACGAAAACCAACGTTTGCGCAATCGTCCTGTTCGTCCGACGAAGTCACAGAAAGTCCAGTGTGCTGTTTTTTGTCCCATAAAGGACCTGCTCTCGAAAGGAAATTCTACGTGCGTGGGAGAGGAAGTATTTAACAGCACCAACACCCGAGCAGAGGGCGTAGGCCGTATGCCTTAAAACGAGCGAAGCTCATGGTTTACGGTCATCTTCTTTTGGTTGCAGGAAGAAAAGGTGATTTCCGGTCCGTGGACGATTTTTACCACAACCGCCAGCTTTTCTTCGCCTTTGGTCACATCAGAAAATCTCCCGCAAAAATTGTAACTCAAATGCCAAGAGGCATGAAGTGTTATTGAAGCTGACCTTTGCCTTTTGGCTTCGAAGTATCAAACCAGTGCTGATCCTGGAGGATAATTGATTTCGGGGCATTTAAATTGCCTACCGTTATAAAGTGTTTCCGGAACATTCAACAATAAATCAAGTATTACCGAATGCTACTAATTTTAAAACAAAAACACTTCATACTCGAAAAGTGGTTTAGTTGCAAATTAACTGATGTATTATCAACGTTTCAATTAGTTGTTCATAGCCGTGTAGCATCCACGAGTAGTAAAAAGTAATTTAAGATTACATTTACTAAAAGAATAAAATTGAACAATCAAACAAATAGAAGTGATTATAAACAAAACACAAAACAAACAAAAAATAACTACTAAAGGAACACTGAAATACTTCAAGTTAAAAACTATGCATTTGACAGTAAGAGTTTATGAAAAACAATAAATTTTTCAATGCGTTTCAAAACCAATATTACGTCCTTGATTTAAAGTTTATCCTTTCAATTTGCCACTGCATGAGCATATGTTTTAGTTTCTTTTGATTTGAGTTTTACCTTGACTCTTTGGTAAATGCTCTCTAGCGTGCATTTTTTTTGAGTTCCCCATTGCGTTTAAAAAAAAGTAAAAAAAAATCAAATTTGAACATTTTTGTTTTTCACCGAGCTAGCGAAATGAGGCATCAAAAAACCAAAAGATAGCAATCAAATATACTCAAAAGTAACCATATCTGGATTAAAAAAAAAGTAATGAAAAAAGAAAATATAACGTTATAAAATTAGCGGACAAAAAGACTGCTTAAACGCATACGGGCAAGATTCCAAAGAAATGTATGCTAGTGTTTAGGAAATTTTAAATTATAAAAACCACTCTTTAAAAATATTTTTCAATCGAATATAAAACCAAAATGAAACAAGATTCATTCACAAACGAACATTGAATAAATAACAGTAAAATATCACTTTCACCATTGAACCTAAAAAGAGGAACAATATACTAAAAAGTAGGTAAAGCACATAGTCGATAAAATCGATAAAAGACTTGCAAACCGCATTTACACTGGATGGTGGAGTAAAAAAGTTGCTAATATCCTTTTATTCAACATGCTCAAGACGATGGCGTCTTTCATAACGAACCCGAACACACACACACGCGCTCGTCGTAGTAGAGTCTTTCTTCGCAACTCCTTCGGTCTGTGTAGAAACCCCTTCCGGGTTGCACTAAGTGAAGCACTAAAAAATTAATCAAACAGCTCGCAGAACCCACAGAAAGCCGAAGTACTTTCTCACAGCGGGACATTTTCCGAAACCGATGCAACCGGACGCAAACGGGGTGAAAAAGAAAGTTTCCACGTCTTTTTCCCTTTTCTTGCTCTCCGAATATATCGTCTCGTCCTCCTTTTCGTTTAGGATGCGCGCAATCACGCTCGAGCTCGAAACGAGTGTTTCCCAGCTGTGAAAGTCCTCGTACGCTAAGCTCTACCGGCGGCGTTAGGGCGCCATCGTCACCTCACCTCCTCCTCCCAGGCGGAGATGTGGGCAGGATGTGGAATCGGAAAGCAACCATTCAAGCCAAACGCCGGACCGAATGGGGTTTTTGGTATGAAAAGCCCAACCCCAACGCAAAAAGGACAAGACGATACAAGAGACGAACAAAAGCCCGGTGGAAACGGCAGTGCAGCCCGGATTAACCATTACGCCGGGTAAAAAGTAGATAACTATCCCTGTAGCTTATCCTCCTCCGCTTTTCAGCGTGTTTCACCGAGAACGGAACGATGTACAACGTGCGAGCACGAGGACGACGACATAACAGTCAGTTTTATTACGACTTTATAAAAGCAATCGAACACTAGCAATGAGGGAAAATTTTTCTCAGAACCACCCACCCACCCGCGGGGTGGTTATTCCTTCGGGCGAGAAAAAGCGAGTCCTTGGAAGCGTCCTCTTGGAGAATCGAATCGAAGCAGGTGCAGCGAACAACGATCCGAAAAAGGAAGAAAAAAAGTGGTACAAAATTAACAAGCCACTACACGCCGGGCTTCTGGCACCGGGGGTGGTGGAAATGCGGTGGGTGGTTTCGATTCAACTACGTTCCCAGCCGTGTGTCCTAACAAAAAAAACCCAGCCTGTGGGCAGGACATTTTCCTAGCAACTCGCAACGCAAAAAAAGGAGAGCGGGACGAAAGAAAACGCTCGGGAGCTTTTCAAACGGCGAAAGCACGACCACGACCCGCATTCACGGGGGAGAATGCTGGATGGGTGGTAGATCTCGGTGAACCGGTATAGATGTAATTGAAAAACTTTCCCAAGCCGGTCCTGGCGCACCTCTTCCCATTTTTTCCAGAAAAAGCCCGATCAGCCAGGCACAAAACGAACTCCGAACCACCCCCGCCCGACCTGGGGGTGGGAAAAATCGGCCATTGGACCCTGAGCCCGGAGGAGATAGGTTTTTCCTGTGCCGCGTGGCTCCACGGGTAAAACCGACGACTCGGACGACGATGACGACGATGACGATGGCAGTAACAGATTTTGCCATGTTTTTAGCACCACACAAAGGTGAATGAAATGGATCGCTCTCCGCCAGCTGCGGGAAAAATTGCGGAGTGGAAAACCGAAGCTCTTGAGCAAACGATTGCCGGCAACTTTCGGTTCAATGCATCCCGAGCTCATTCGCAAGCTCTATCTAGTTAGTTCCAATACACCCGGGGAAAGAAGCCAAAAGGGATACATTTAAACGAGACACAACAAGAACTTAGTCATCATCATGCACTACCTTCGGAACGGTTTGCTTTTTCTTTCCGACATAGCTTTGATAAGTTCGTTTTTTCCTAATCAGTTTCGTCTAGTGATGCGTCTCCTAAGGTTCACCTAGTTGAGTAGAGGAAACCGGGGCAAAATGCTCCGTGGAAAGTAAGGTAAGCTTACCGCTCGATGGTAAGCTGAATTATACAATTTAACCAATAAGAAGTAATGAGAAATTTAAGGGCCTAAATTAAAAAATTTTACAGAGAAAACACGTGTTTTTTAATTAAGATTTCTTTACGATAGCTATAACAAGTGTTGAAATGTCTGTCAGACAGAAATTCGTATTATTTTCCAAATACTAATAACAATTAGATTCACAATCCTTGCATTTGTTGTGGATCCAAAAATTTTCAATTAGGTACTATTCAAACACAAACGATTAATTTTCGACACATTGCATCGTGAATATATTGAACATGCTAAATTATTGAAAATAGATTGCTAAAAAACAATGTTTTATTTGATGGTTGGCTGACTTTTGAAAAGGCCCAAATTATGTTGGAATTATTGATACTTAAAATCAAATTTCTATAAATAGTTCAAAATCAATAACGATTCTCCCGCACTATAGGGATTATTTTAAAAGTGGGAGTAATTTTCAAAAGTTTTAGCTATAGTAAAAATTTTAGAGTTTTCATGATGGTTTGGTATTTTTTGGTTAAATTATAGTTTCTCTAATGGACTGGGAAAAATTAATATTTTACTAGTCCATTAGAGAAACAACATTAATATATTGCCTCACTTTACCTTTCCTTTTCGGGGATATTTTTCAAAAAATTAATCCTTCCTAAATTTACCTTCCGGTGATTGTAAGGGAGTATTGATTTTCAACTCCAACTTTTTCTGAAACATGAACAAAAACCATGGTAACTGAAAATAGGGAACATTTAGGGAAATAATATTAAGCTTTTCCTAAAACATCCCTCTCTATTCTCCTACCTCCACAATACAGAAACGTGTTTTCAAATCAAACGAACCGAGGTGAAGTTTTTCGAGGATGTGCTCGGGAAAAATGTCCAATCACGGGGAAGTCAAAACAGTTCAACACGCTTCCCTGAGCTCCTTTCCGCTCAGCCCGTACAATCAGATATCGGGGCAGCCGGAACCAACACAAGATCCAGAAGAGATTGAAGATCCTTTCTAGTCAGATTTGATGCTGTTTGCTGCAGCTTTGGAACGGAAAAAAATCCTCCCAAGCAGGACAGCATCCGTAAAGGAATGTCACTTTGGTGGCGCGATATCTCGTTTACCGTTGTCGTTTACACTCGCTGAGGTTGTGTGTGTTTGTGTGGGAAGCCTAATCAGGATGGAAGAAATCTAGCCTGAAACTTAATTAACCCGAAATCAGTGTCACCATTATACGGATGGCTGAGTGCTTTCGTTTTTCTTATTTTCCGCTCGCGCAAAGGGACGGTTCGACCATCCGACGAGGACAAGGAAAAACCCGACTGCGGAGTGGAACTAGTTTGAATAGTTTGCAGTTGATGCATTTCCGCCGTTTCTGTCGATGTTTAGATGGAACATACAGCAGAAAGAAGCGACGGGTTCGGTGAGGGAAGGATTTTTTCCTCCGATTTGTTTGCATTCACAAACTGCGCTGAAGCGAATCGACAGCCGAGTTTTCCCGGCTTCGTTAGGAGGATGTGCTTTGGGTGGAGGGACGAACAAGGAGGAAAAAAAAGGTTGATAAAATGTCAACGCCAGATCCGCCCGTGTTGAGTCTTTGTTAGACAAGCATAACGGATGTCAGCGCGTAATGAAATCTGGCACGGGTGGGAAAATTTCCTTATTCGAGAAAATTCAATTTAAACACGACAGGATCGGAGCTTTCCCGGTCACTTGCCTGGGGAAGGATTTAGGGAAATTTATTGCATTTCACATTACCTCCCAAAGGAGTGCAAGGAAGAGAACAACGGCACCAAAATCACACCAACCGGCAAACCGTCATCGTTGTGGTTGCGGCCAACGACACACACAAACCTACACCAGACCGGGAAGCCCACGATCTTTCCGCCTCGAACAAATGAGCCCAAAAACGGTTCCTTGCGCTGCATATCGTGAGGAACTGCTTCCTCATTTCAGAAAGATAAAACGACCACTCACTCAATGTCTAGTCGTTGGCTCGGATGCAATCATTTCACTAATCCTGTCGGCAATGAAGCAATTAAATGGTATGTAGCAAAGTTGCAGCGTACGAGCTCCCTCGGCTGAAGGGATTTGTGGCAACAAACGCGTCTTGACGTGTTGCACTTGAGACGAGACTGCGGGACTCGTCTCTACCACAACGGGTTGCATTTGGTTTTTGTGCCTTTTTTGTGGTCCATTGTTCGGATGGAAGGATTTTTCCTATCCTGCTCGTCTTACGCCATATCAGACACACTGTTATGTATAAAGTTTCAAAGGGGTCATTAAAATAAATATCTTTACACAGTGGTAGATGAAACTTGAGGAAATGGATCGACGGCAAATGTGGAGAGTTTGCCATAAAAACCATGTTCCGATGTTAAAGATGGCTAGTTTCTTGGGTCGATAAAATTCCATTTTGATACATGAACTGATAAAGATCAACTTTTGCATGGTACAAAGCTTCTGAAGATGTTATTTCTAAAAGGAACAAAATGTATTCTACTTGCTTTTGTGGCTGGTTTTTGTATTAGAAGATTTTGAAACCTCTCCATTATATTTATTTGTTTCGGGAAAATTGGGAGCGATTTTTTTATTCCACATGAATGTAATATTCTTATTTTACGAGCAAACAAATCAAATAATATTTACATTTACAAATTACAAATAGACAAAAACGTGAAAAAGTTCTTTATTTTCAATAGTTTTTTGTCTAAAACACATCATAAATTAACACACATGTGTCAGTAATTGGATAGCAAAGGATAAGAAATTTGAAAGAAATAAGTTTGTAATACGAAACGAATAATCTACAGCATAATTAATCAATAAAATCATCTGATAAAACTAACTTCTAAAATTCGGGGAACTAGGCATCAAACATAGCTAAATCACGAGCTTTGCAATCTAACCACCCTTCCCATCCCAAATCCTGTTGAATCTAATCATGCAAAGCCAAATTCATATCCTCAAGTGCACGTATTTGAGATTCGATGAATTGCATTCGCATGCAACAGGAGCACGTATCGCCCGAGGAAGCGTACAGCTTTTGAGATCTAATCTAATTCAAAGTTCAATCGAATCATTCGATAGTTTCGGGAAGCTTTTGTCGGAAAATCTATATCTTCCGGGCTGATGTAGCATGCACTCACGAACGCCTTCGATCAATATTATGCACCCATCTAAAGCATACTCTCTTCCAAAACATCTTTGTTCTCATAGTTGGAGTAAAAGCACCCCCACAGACCCTTTGCTCTTACCACATGCCAAAATTTGGGCAGAGTTATAGCCTAGAGCCCAATAAGGAGCTTATTGCTTCCGAGAATCGGCAAATGTTTGAATCCACTGTAGGTTCCAACTATTCTCCTGTGTGTAGTAAATCACAGTAGTATAACATACAAATGGACTTTCGTTTTAGTATGTGCCATGCACTACCAAACAACGATACTTGTAGACATTTTCCGGTACAATGCCAGCTTCGGCTTTGAAATCGGATTACGTCGTTCTGGTTCCACGGGAAGGCTTTTACCGACAGGCAATGCGACAGTTATCTGACGCAAAAGTAAATGTCTCCTGCTCTTGACTTTGCGGGTACATGGACTGGATGAAAGATAAGCGTTGAACCAGCCCATGCTGAGAAGGAAAAGGCTGTTGCTGTACATTATTTTCCCCCTCGCCAGGGTATGATGATAAGGTACGAATTTTAACACATCGTACCACAAAAGTCATTACAACCAAGCGAGTAAGAGCAGGGTTGTGTACGCTTTTGTCCGGATTTATCTGATCCTAAGAAAATACTGAAATTTTGCCAAGCAACTTAGTGTCTAGGAAGGATTATGCTTTTGTTCAACTCCATAAGCTATATTTTGAACATTTATCTTCACAAAAATGAAACATTTGTGATATAAAACAAGGTTTGCATATACTCTGCTAGACTAACAGGATGGTAGAAAACCACGCTTGCCCAACCCTGGCAACATTTGATATCATGCAGAAAATAATCTCTTGTAATAATACATAATACCATTCCTAGAATTTCACTCAGGAAATGATTCTTTTCTTTCCCAGATTTTAAATCTAAGTCACAAACCAACTGAAGCTCAAACGTAAGTTGCGTATTCCACCAATGGGTGGCTACTACACGTGTTAGAAATAGTTCTGAACAAAGAAACGGATGAGAGTATGTGCCTTCAGTTAGCCTTAGGATTAGTGGACCATAAATCAATTAAATTACTTGACTCTTGAAGGCAGCCAAGCGATGTGACCTAGTTTTGAATGATACTGCATTCTGAGCCTATTAACGTTAATTCTAAGCGATACGTTACAAAACATTCTGACAAATACTAGAATTCA
This sequence comes from Anopheles sinensis, assembly GCA_000441895.2. NCBI lineage: Eukaryota > Metazoa > Arthropoda > Insecta > Diptera > Culicidae > Anopheles > Anopheles sinensis. The sequence continues at coordinate 339,461 of KE525359.1, read as the reverse complement.
AAGTCTCTATAATCCAACCAAAAAAATACTTAAACTTTATCATTTTGGTCAATTCTCAATACCTAACTTTTGATTGATAACCCTTTCCAGTGGATGTCCAGTGTTACATCCTAATTGACATTCATTAGACTCCTGTTTAGAAGAATCTTAAAGTTGTAAATGCAACCGAATAGTTAGAATGAGTTCCCAATCGGACTTTACGAAGTAGTTCGACAAGTACAAAATGGGAAGTATTTCATCATATTTTGCCCATGGATTTTGGAATAAGGAAGGACTATACAGCAGAATAAGCTTTGCACATCATTCAACTGAACGCGAGATTCAGAAATATTCCCAGAATCGATTCAAACATAATTTGTATGATTGATAGTAATTGATCCCCGTACGGTGTAAAACCTCTTTCCAGGAACAAATCTTATTTGAAACATTTTCATCCAACATAGGATTAGGAATGAATTATTGCCTTGGGAGATCCACATTTGGGAATTTGTATATATTTGGAAGTCGTCTACTATTCGGTTTATCAAAATTAAGCCTAGTAGGCGGATGTAAAACCGCGTAGAACCTTCCCCCAAAATTATCAGAAAGCTTACCTTGCCACCGATGGTCAACTGATAGCCCATCAGCGTGGGAGCCTTCAGCTGCACCGGACAGATGAAACCGAGATCCCGGTGCGTTCCGATGAGTCCACCACCGAGAACCGACCCGACCGAGCCGGAAACTCCGCTACCGCCCGACGGAGAAGACTTCCGGTGTGGTGGGGCGTACGCCGGTGCCACCGTCTTGGTCGTGTGCACCGTGGCGCTCGTCGGGATCGGTGTGGTCTCGGTGGAGTTGTTCTTCGACACGCACAGCTCCTTGCCGCCGTCGACCGGGAACTTGCTGCACTCGAAGTTCTCCGGCCACTGGAAGTCGAATGTCCGCATGATGCTCTCGCAGGCCCGCGCACTTTCGCACAGACTCCGGCAGGGCGGGATCGGATACGAGAGGATCGTGCAGACGGGTGCGTACAGCAGGCAGAGGAAGAACTTCAGGTCCGGACTGCAGTCGATCTTGACCAGCGGCACGAACTGGTGCACCTCGAGGGCGGCTTCCTCCTGCTTGGTGTGTCCCACCAGGTTCGGCATGATCGTCCGATTGTACTGGATGCCGGTGCAGAAGGGGATCGTGATCGGTTCGCAGCGATTGTGGTGCTGGAACTCTTCACCCGTGAGGCTCGTTTCCGCCTCGTGCGCTACTATCGTTTCCTGCTGCTGCTGGATGGCCACAATGGGCCGTGACACCAACACCACCAGCATCAACCCGGACCAGAGCGTGAGGATCACGTGGGACGCCATTTCGTAGCCAATGGATTAACAACTTAACGCACTTTGCTTCTTTGGCACCTTTTCGAACTTCTCTATTTCTGAAACACAAGGTGCACTTTGATCACTTCAAACAACGCACATTAACACATTCTCGACCCCCGGCACACTTGATGCTGCGCCTTTCGTGTTATATTGTAACCACCGCCTGCTTTGCCCCGTTTTACTCTTCCTTCTTCCTATCCTTTTTCGCACATTGCTCACACAAAGCCGACAGGTGCTGGTGGTGTGTACGAAACTTCAAAACACAAGGTGCACGCACACAACCGACCGTTGCGCGTCATGCGGCACCGCTTCCCTCTCTTTTGCTTTCCCCTCTCGCACACAATTCACATCACCATGGCAACCACAACCGGCAAGCGCGGCTGCTTTTCCTTCCCTTTTTCACTTCTAACACTTTCGGAAGGGCATAAACAGACGAGAAAACGGACGAAACGAGGTGGAAAAAAATGGCAACCGACCGAGAATGGCGAACGGAAAAACGGGCGCACAAAATGCCAGACAGCAGCAGAACATCCGACCCTTTTTTTCTTATATTCTTTGACGGCTTGCTTCGTCGTCGAACGATTCAGAAGATGCACACTTTACTTTCACCACTCTCCGCAAAAAGGCAAGAAACACAAGACACTAACACGCTCGTAAGAACACAAACATAGCAAGCAATTGCTTCCCAAAATTGCACTTTGGGACAAGAAATACACATTTGAGGCAGAACCATACACACGCGCACTTTGCTGCTCGGGTCGGGAAAATTCCTCGCTTCACGCCGGAGGAAAGCGTTTTCCGCCTTGCATTGATCGGGAGGATGGAAGTCGATGCCGGGCCACTTTGCGCCGAGAGGCGAAGATACCGGTTTGCTTTGCGCTGCTTTGCACCCGCCGCCGGGTTCGATGAAACAGGTTGCTGGAAACCTTTTTTCCCTTTTTTTTTTCCTCCTCCTTTCGCACTCTTTCTGGCGACAACACAATCTTTGTATTTCAAACCGAGGTCGGATTGGATTGGACCAAAACAAGAAAACCTTCGAATCAATAATCACCGAACGCGCGATAACGAGATGAGCGGCGGAATCATTCCAGCATCCGAAACGCTGCGGCCTCCTTTTCTCGAACCAACTTGTGCTTTCACACTTGGAACACTTGTTAGATGTCAATTTTTCCGCAAACGGCACATCAGCAACAGAACGAGTGCGTTGGAAAACTCTTCCCCGTGGAATCCGCGAACGAACGCGCACATTTGCAGACAACGTTTGAACGACGAACACGCGCACAACCGAACGCGTTGGCGACCGAAACAAGACTGAACATCATCATCAAAAACAAAATCGTGTGTTCATCGTGTGGTTCGTGACCAAGGTTCTTGCAACAAAATGTTGACACTTCACAAGTGACACGAACCGGGAAAAACGCGGTTTATCGAACCGGTCCCGAACCGGTTCTTAAAGGTCATCGCGAAGCGGACCCGCGGGTCCTGAAGGTCAGTTTATAACCGGGAGCGTATTTCGCCCGTTTTTCAAAAATTGAGAGCGAATTCGCCTTTTCGACCCAAAAATAAGCGGCGAAATTCGCTTCACAAATCGCTCCTACCTCGCACTGTCACATTTACGAGTCACAATTGGATCGTACTTTATTTCACAAAACAGTACAAAATGCTCAAACAATTGTCGTTTTGACACATCCTCGATTTAAATCAAATTCAAAAACAGCCGGTAAAGTAACCCCCTCGAGTTGCCTCGATTTTTTCTTAATATTTTTGTTCAAATCCAAGTAAATACACTGTGGTCATTTTTTGATGTTGTTTTACATATACCTTATAAGATTCACTTATGCATTAGTGGAAAAATAAGCAGTTTAACTTTAG
>KE525359.1:288296-298854 GCA_000441895.2 Anopheles sinensis | reverse complement strand
TAATCCTTCCGTGCACGGAATGGAGAACGTCAAATATTTTCTCTTCGGTAAAGCATCGTCAGTCCAGGCGTTGGTCATTGGTGCACACTTGTGAGCTGTAATTTGCCGCACCCTGCACACACCACTAGTCCGAACCGAACCCCAAGGAGATCCACCGAGCTTGAGCATAAAGTCAACCCTTGTTCGGAGGGCGCAAAAGTGGCAAAACTTAAGCAGCTCGGTCACCACGAACCGGCAACACGCTTTCCGGCGAAGGTCGCAACCCAAGAATCCGTGGTAATTATTGCAAAATCTGGCTGGCGAAAACAACGCCCGCCAACGGACGAGCGTTTGGCGGAACTGTGCTAACGATTATTGCCAACTCCGGCAGTTAATGGTACGTCGGACACTTTGTTGGCCGGGCTGACGATTTGATTATGATGATGTCGGTTGGAATGATCATTTACAAGGGCAGAATGGCAGTGAGTGTTTCAAACGGACAAGTACGGTGCAGTTAATTGGGAATTAGGGATCATTTTTCACGTTGATTTCTGGAAAAAGGAATTTTGTTACAAACGATAAGAGAAGGCAAGTTAAAATAAATATTAATGATTGGATCAAAACAGTTTGTGGGATTTAAAAATAAAAAAAAACCGTTCCTTTCCTGGTATGTTGATCAATTGCATTTTTAATGAAGGTCTCCTATTTTTCATTCTCAAAGTACGCTTTCCGTTTCTCGAACGAACCGAATTTTTTGTTATGTTTCTGAACATTCATAATCGGTGATAAAAATAATTGTAAAGTAGATCTGAGATACTATTACTTAAACCACTTTTGGAAAGTAACCTTAGCTAAATTAATTTTTGTTGGTTGACTAAGGTTTGTTGTGCACGAAACTTTACAGAAACAGTTTAATTTTCGGTGCATTGTTTTTTCTTTTTATTAAATTGTTATACTTGTTAAGCAAAAGATAGTTTTTTTGAAGATCACGTTATCTTTGTGTCCTCTTTTTCTAAATATAACAATGACGTTTTCAATCTTCAAAGAGCAAGCCCAAAGTTGTAAGAACACTGTGAACTTTCTATCGGTCCAAAGGGATTGTTCGATTAATACAAAGCGGTACAAACGCGTCCAACCGCGTCAAATGGGAATGTTTGTCATTTTTATTGTGAAGTAAACGTCACGGTTCGTCCGTGATAGAAAGGAACGAAACCTCATTCCCATTCCTCGGGCAAAAGGGTAACAAACACTTTTCACATCGCTGGGCAAATCGTGACCTGTCCAAAGAGGATACCTTCTTCCCTACCCCGACGAGCGAAACAAACACACTATGAAATCCCCCTCGCGCTCAGTGACATTCTCATCCGAAAGAACATCGCGCAAGGCAAATGTTTCCTCGAGCGAATGTTGTATTATAATTTTATAAATGCTCAATAAAATACAATAAACCAATCAATAATCAATTGCATGCAGCATGCACACAATTCGGCAGCATGTTTGAGGCAAATTTCCTTCGCCGCCCCGACCGAGCTGACGACGGGCAACGACATCGATCGGCGCGACTTGCCGTCTTTTCCTCCATTTTCCGTTGCTCGAACGCCGACGGCAAGCTGGAGAACTGCGATCGAGCCGGCCGACGAGGAGCTCCAGGCAGCATATTGAAATGACAAAAAAGTCGTGAATTTCAGAGAAATATGATGCAGACGGTCCGATAACGTGGCGTAGGGCCGGGAGATGGACGGTAATGCTGGGTCGATGATGTTAGAATGGGGATTTTGCGCTCGTAGCATGTTGTGCTTTTTTGGGGTCTTTTCCTAACCCGGCTGCCTACAATATGTTCACGCTAGACGAGGATTGAATGGCGCTCTCTTCGGCTCGCACTGTTTTCTGCGGACAGTTCTCAGAGCGGACACTTTTCGACAGAAGTAACTTTAAAAATTTATTACAGATACAATATTAAAAAATTAAAACCAATTTGATTTCATGGAAATTTATCCTAAGCGAATTTTTGAAGCATGTTTTCACATCAATTATCTGCTTCATTCAACTGTTTCACTTATCTAACATATTTAATTGTTAATTGTAATCTAAGAAAATTCAACGTATCTGTAATTTTTACATTTCCAAAAGTATCAGAAAAGATTATTCTAGGGTAACGTTTTTCACTCTAAAAAGTGTTCGTTAGTTTCCAAGTTCAGTAAGTAAATATTATACTAAAAGAGTACATATTTGTAGACAACAATCTTCCAGATCTACAGGAGATAAACTTTAAACTTTAAACATTTTATTTCAGAACCAGAAAAGATATTGCATTTATATTTATAAAATTTTGCTTCATTCCAATATCCCTGAAAATTTTAAAATGTACACGTAAATGTTCAAATGTTAGAGAGTGCATGTTATTGCTCATCTGACAGATATAATATCTACAGCGGAAAAGAGTTTTCAAAATTATTTTAGGAAAGTAACGAAATGCCTCATCAGTTAACAACTTCTTGGAGTGTGAAATCAAATAAAAGAATTTTAAGGTCTTGTCCTTATACCATGTATAAAACTTCCCGGCTGACAAAATCATCATGCTTTCTCGTTTTGTTGTTCACAATTGTTGATTAGACAGAACGAGAAAGCATGACAATTTTGTCAGCCGGGTTATTAATATTTCCGTAATATGTTTGAAAATTGTACTAAGCTTTTTTGAAAATTGTTATGTTACGAGTAGAATCTAAGGCAAATACTATAGATTTGTTGGTCTTAACACTAAAACATGTCTCAAAGGGTCTTATTTTATACTGCAAGACGTCTTGTAGTCTTGTCTGACGCCTGCATTTTCCCACTGTACGGTCTGATATTCCCTCCGCATGATATGTTCGTCGATCGATGGAGCGAAAACTGTCTCAACTTTAGGTTCCAACCATTGTCATGAACGTGGCTTGCCGAGCTTTCGGTTGCACCAAGTACCATTGACAACGGTTGACTTTTTTTCTTCGGTTGTTGATTCCACCCTTTGCCGTTTCCACCAGTTCACAGGTTTCCCCCCAAAGCTGCAGCTTTTGCAGCTTCACCAGTGTGTGATCGGCTTGCGGACTTCTTCTGCCTTCATGCACACGATCAACTTTCCCGCCGAAGAAGTCATCCCGTGTTTGGTTCGGGCGGCACTCGAGGGGACGCTAAAGGATGCTTAATCAAGCACCGTGTCTGGCCCTTGTATCGTTTGCCGTTTACCGGATCTTCGGTTCGCGATATCGCGTACTTTACAGCGACCTCCCGCGAACCTGCTGTTAAAGGGTGACTCTCTCATTATTTTTCCTTTTCTTTCCTCCACTCAATATTGTGTCCACGCGTGTGTGTTTGAAAAGTTTTCTTCCACTCGCCACGTGCTTGCCTTCTTCAAGGTGTCTTCTGGGGACGACCTCGAAAGCGGAATCGGGGGTTTTTGTCTGTTTAAACTTTGATGTAATTTGGTTCTGATTACATACGAGCATGTGTTGTGCGGGATCTGCTGGTTCAGGAGACGGCCGGTCGATACCGCTGGTCACCGGTTTGGCTTGTCACTGGCGTCATCGGAGCGTCGCCGATCGGGGATCCGTGACGACAGCTTTTTTGCGTGTCTGCCGGCTCGATTAATGAACCTCGCGGTAGGCACTGCTCGCTAAAGACTGATGGAATTTTGCCGTTAAATAGATGCACCACGACGGTACGCAAAGGAAGAAAAAAGATAACCAATGGAAACCAAAGTGAGAAGGGAATGAGTTGTGTTATTGAAAGACACGCATCGTTGTGAAACAATGCCATCTCAGGGTTGGGTTTGAGTGTTGGCGTTGTTGTTAGGTCACCGGCTAACGAATTTCTTGACTTGGGAAGGTTAATGTCAAGTGTAAGGTAGCGCTTTTTTGTGTAATTATATTCTAATTGACCTTGGCACACTCACATCAGAGGTTAATAGCGATGGTGTTAACATGAACACTCTGTTTGCAAACGATTTCTGAAATGGCAATGGATGTTCCTCATATTGAAATGATGATTTTAACCAATTTTGTGATGATTTTTGTAACGCATTATATCAATTGTGATTAGTCGATTGCTTTTCTTTGCTAGACACTCTACTAATTTAATGATTTATTTATACTGCTTTGTTTGTAAGAAAAACTCACCTGCCCAATTGAATAACATTCATTTTTATTCAACCTTCAGTTTTATTATTTTACCAATGCATGAAATTGATCTTATCTCAATTTTCGCATTTTATTTAAAAAATAAATAAACTGGTGTCGTATCTGAACGCTGAAAAAATAGTTTTATTACTCTTTATCCGTTGATATCACATTGATGTGGAGCACTAATACTTTTATTCAACAATAATAAGTATTTGCATAAATTTACAGATTTTGCATAAGTTCTACAAAGCTTAATTCTGCTAAATTTGTCAACTTTTTAACTGTCAACATTAACACAAAGCAAACAACGAACTGATTAGTTCTTCATAAACGTTGAAACAGTACAGCTATTTTCATAATGTTATAAAATACATATTCAACAGCAATATCATTCTGCAAGGATTGCGCAAAAATTAATTGCTATAGAATAACACAAAAACAAGAAACAAAACAAAACATGTTATTTTTCAATCAAACCAAACAAAATCTCTTTAAGCTAAAAGAAAATCTATTTCACACTTCGACACTGGTCCAACACATACAAACACATGCATCCAGCGAATGAATTCGAAATGGAAAAACTTTGCCACCGCCAACAATCGACGAAAATTAAGTGGATTTTCTACCGAAACGAAGCCATCGACTTCCGCAGGCGCCAGTCTATCTCTCGCACTCGGCGGAAAACCTCAAACCACGGGCTTCGGCTCTCGAATTGCGGTCTTCCCCGGCCTCGAGGGTCCCGGGAACCATAGGCGCCCGGTGGATGGATCGGTGGAAATCAATTTGCCCACCGCGCCAAATGCTAAGCGTCATCCACAACAGTTGTGAGGCTGTTGGGAAAAAAGGAAATACCATGGATGCGTTCTGTAAGGACTTTACCATTTCGTTGCCAGGCGCGGTGGAGAAGGCGCATCCGGTGTGATGCATCCGTTTCAAAACGAGGTACCACATGCATTCGATGACTGACAACAGCGTGCGAGGTCACAGTGGAATCGAACGGAACAAGAGAATGGACCTATTGACTGATTTCTGTTTTGCAATTTACAAGACAAAAATTACTGATTGTTGGTATAATTCTTTTTCAAGTAAAACACGTTGGGGTGAACGTAAATTTGTCCAGTATAAAAAGATAGAAATAACCATTCCAATTCAGAATAAGGCTTTAGAATTCGATTTATCTATCAAAGTTCTTCTTTATTGAAACCACACTAAAAAATATACAAAATTATTGTGAAGAACAGAATAAAACGGAGGAAAACGAACATTTATGGACAAAGTCAACAGAGCTGTTGTATCTTTAGAAAAACACAACTTGCAAACTAACAGAAGGTAAGAAATTTTTTAAACAACAAATAGGAGTTGATCTTGTGGTTCCAAGATTCTTGTGCATTCAAGCATTCAGTTTTTTCAATTGCAAGATCAATGACTTTTAAAGTGATCTTTACTTTAAAGTCTTTACTTTACAAATTCTCTTTTGTTAACATACCAAACTAGGAATTGGTGTTTGGTTAATAAAATTGAAGAATAACATAAGAAAATTTAAACCGTTTTTACTTGTTGTTAAACAGACAAAATGGTCGTAAAATGAAACTAAATATATAAAGTTCTGCAGTTAAAATGCTAGTAAACCTGTCTGTGTTTTCAGTGATTGAGTATTATAGTATTCCAAAGAAATCGGTTTTGCTCTGTCAAACCATTTTTGTAATTTTCTATTTAGAATTGGTTCTCTCTTCGATGTTTCTTTACGGCCAACAATTGGCAAGTTTGAACGAGAAAATGGGAATTACATTAAAAATATTTTAATTGAACGCGGTATTTATTATAATGGTTTTTCAAAGTTTCAACAATTTTTTATTGATTTTAACTCTAACCGTTAGTTGTCATTGACTGGATATAACGTTTGCATTAAAAAATAGACAAATTTTGACGATTTTTCCTGCAAAAACGGAAAATGATAGCAACTTTCTGTTGAAAGTAACATAAAATGTAGCATTTTTTAAATTCAGACCAAGTTTGACAAGATTATCATTTAAATTGAATCCACGGTGGCCAAAACAGCAAACCAACTACGCTTGATAACGTGTAAAAACTTCCAACATTATCGCGGAACGAACTTGTTTGATTTTTTTAGACATTTCTTTTCCGCCAAACTCAGCCGATATGGATTGTTGAGTATTTTGTCACTAATGGAGAAAGGTTGAAAAATCATTTGGAAGCTTTGGTCCGGCCACGTTCCGTGCAAAGGGATCCCTAATTGTAACAGAGGCCGTAACGACAGCAAAAAGAAAATGGCTTAATAATTACGTTTTTTGGACCAGAATGTCGCTTCAACTAGCCAAATAGTTAAGAAAAACTTAGAAAAGATGGAGATTGTTATACAGATGTGTCGATCGAGACCAGTCCCTCAAACAAAACGGCTCGAAGCTCCTGTAAGACATATGCTCGGAAAATCACAAAATTCTGTCAAATATTATTATCAATATCAGCACTGAAAAACCTATATATGTTCTCAACCACTTCCAACTGATAAAACCTTGATAAATCTTAAACGTAGGATGTATTTCAACAATTTTAAGCCAAAATGGAGCAGCAAGTGGTCATGTAGGCCACACAACTACTGAAAAACATCCTTACACGATTGGTTTTGTCGGCTATGGCTAAAGCTGCGCCCAAGTACCGCATGGCCGCCTTACTGGTCATCAGAATATTTTTTAAAGTACTTAAGTGATGTAACTTTACAATAAAATTTACTTAATTCAATTAACTTGGTTAACTTTTTTCTTATTGTCGATGAAAATTTGTCTATTTATTTTAATGCATTCGTTATTTTCAGAAAATCCCATTTGGAAACCCCATCGTGAAGCCAGAAGGCGTTCGTAACGAAAGAAACCGACAGTTCGATTTTGGATCAAATATTCATTTTATTTTGCAACCGTGGCGTGCGGTTACGGGGCCATGTTGAGTCCGTGGCGCGTACCCGAAATTGCCCATCCGGAAGATGGGCTGCCGACTGCCGACGTCGAAGCAGTGCAATCCCGCGCGTTCATCTCCGGCCAAATCCGCCCCGATTCGTCCGGCGATCAACCTGCAGCCGCAACAACTATTCATCACGGCGGATGCATGAATTTGATTAGCTTTTGGTTTTAGCCGGTGCGTTCTGTTCGGTTGTGTTTTTAGAAATCCCGCCGCATGCTGCAGCGTGCAACGGCATTATTAGCGGTGAAGTTGACCGCAAATGCATCCGAAGGTGGCTGGAAAATGGACCGACTTCACCGTTGGAGGGGGGAAGGGTTTGGACGTTCTAATTCCACCGAGACGCTTCCGCCGTTCCGACGAGCCAGAGTTCTTCTGTTCGTGGCGGAATTCATAAATATGCTAATGCTCCGGCCTGTTCCTCCTCCTGGCGCTCGCAGGTGGCAATGAGTTGGCTGAACCTCGGAGGAGGTGCGCATTAGCTACACGATTTAGATCGGTTTATCGCGCTTGAGGTCAGGGCCTCCCGGGCGTTTGGGCGTTGTCGGCCATCTCTCGTCGGACGACGAAAGGTCATCTGCGTCTGCGGTCGAGGTGTTTCGCGGCATTTCGTTATGCAATATTTCTAACCAGTGCCACCAGTGGGGTTCCCCCGCAATCCTTCGGTCGGGGCACGATTTCCGTTCGCCGGGGACTATCATCGGCAGCATCTCTCCGGTGCCCTCTTGTGTATCGCGGGAAATCCAAAAGCCCGAAACGACACAAACGATCCGGCAGTTTGCGGTTGGTGCGGAAAAACGGCGAAATGAATTGAAAAGTTAAAATGAGGTGGGAAGGTGAAGAAGAATAACACACCAGATCCACTAAAAACCTGGGCAGCGAAAATCGAAACACGAAACGTGGGTCGAGCAAGTCGTGAATAACGGTGAAACGTGGCTGAATCCGGATCGCTCGGTTTTTTCTACCTCAATATCGTTGCATTCCCGTGGTCGAACTTTGGCCGTTGCCGACGCTGCATGAAGCGGCACGATTTTTTCGCGTCCCGCGCCGTGATTGGGCGCAACTATTTCCCGGAATGTCTTTAAACTCTGTGGACCAAACCTATAAACTTGGCCGACGAACCCGGGGTGGGGACCTACCTTAAGGTCTCCTTTCCATCCGAGGGAAGGAATGTTCACCATTGATATCATTTCTGCTGCAATTAGTGGAGCTGCAGTTGGGTTTCTTCATCTGGCGTTCAAGCATTGACAAACACCCTTGGCTAAACAATGAAAGGGCTGTTTGCATCCATGTTGCGTTGCATAATTGATTCCTAACTCAATGAGCTAGATTTCGTCAACAAGGTGAAATATTGCATCAGAGAGTAGCAGGCGATGCAAATAAAAACATTATTGAATGTTTTATAAAGCATTCTAATCAATCAGAAGCATATTAAGGCTTGCTACAAACACAAAACAATCTACCATCCAGTGTATGCACATTTTAGTTTGTGTAATTAAATAACAATTATAAAATATCCTCTGTGAAGTCAAGAAAAGCATGATGATGAACTAAATAAGAGGTAAATCTTTAAAAAAACATGTGTTAAATTTGAGAAACAATTTTCATCACATGAGAGATTAATCTTATAGAGCACATGTATAAACACAATCACCCATTTTTCTGATAACCTTAAATACAATATTTAGTCAGTATTTTTCGGGATATTTAAATTACCTAAACTATGATCAATTTATTTTTAAGTACATAAAATCAAACAGTTCATTTTAAACCATTCTTTTTTCAAGTGAAAGAAGTAATCTAGAAAACGTTTTGCAACTAATTTCCTATTTGCCTTTCTTCATAATTCTTCTAAAATCGTCAAAATTTTTTGAACATTTTATTTCTGCATAAACATAAATTTGTATATGTGATTGTGTCTAATTTAAATTTTTAATTTATGTTCCTTTTGATTTTACATCAAACTCGTTGAAATAAAAATATTACTTGGTAGTTGGAAAATAATACAACACTTCTAAGGGCAACAATGTTTTTGATGAATTTAATTTCTACTTCCAGGTGAAAAGTGTTTTCACAGACCAAGCTGTTGGTTTTGCTCCCTTATAAATGTGTCTGACTCAGGGGCACAAGGGTAGCGAATCGAAATAAACGGTTCCCAGAAAACCGTCGAGTCGAGATGGAAGCATTTTTCCCCCGTTTCTGGAGCATACTATTAAAAACGCTTTATTTATATGTCTTCGGGCGAAAAGCCATAAAACCCGCCGCAGTCCGGGCGGATGGGAAGGTGCATCATTTTGATTGCTATAATTGCACGTGCGTTTCTGTTCCTTTTTTTATGATATCCTCCTTTAACATCGGGCAGCGTCATCTGGCGTTCCGCAAGAAGACGACGGGTGAGTCACAAAATGTTGCCTGCCCGTGGACCGTGTTTGGGAAACTATGCCGGTCAATGTTAATCGTCCTCGAATCACCTCCGTTCACATGTCGAAGGGATTTTTCTTCTTTTCGGTACAGGTGTGAACATTCCAGGGATGCGAAGAAAAACGCTGCAATAATCAAAAAGGGTGGAAAAAACAGCGATAAAAGCAATTTACAAGAGATGACTCAAATAGGATGCACCATTGTCTCCGTTGTCACACGAATCGCACCATTTATGTACCCGACCAAAGGCGGCCGCCCGAAGGCGTTGACTAAAGGCGAAGGAATGTGAATGAGGTTGACAATGAACGGGGGAAAACCTCCACCTCGTCGAAACAAAAGCACAGAAAGAAACACACAACCCCGTGCGCAAAATCTCACTTTCTCACCATAGTGAAAAAGTGGCTCATTAGCTGGACAGAGAAAAGTTATTCCATCATGCCTCATAGGCCAAAAAAAAGCTTCGGAAAAAAGACTTTGGAAAAAAGCTTTGCCTAGCCACGCCCCGTGGCTAGCTTCGCTTTGACTATTGCCTTGGTGTTCGTGTGCCCGTGGCTCAGCTGTTTGCCGTTCGCGTCTCTTCTCTGGACATCTCTTTTTTTCTTTCCTAAGCCAGCGTCGCTTGTTGACTCTATCGCGCGGTTCAGTTGCGCAGTATGTCCGCTGGTACGATGCAGTCGCACGCTGTGCGCGTTCTTTGTGTTTTGCGCACATGTTCTTCCATGCATGCATTGCGGCGAGGTTTTGGTCTTTTTGTGGGGCGATACACTGAATGTGTGGCGTTGTCGCGTGTCGATTCCTTTCCTTCTTTCTGAAAATAACAAACCATACACGTTAGGCCAGTGCTGGCTCCAACAAATACCATTCTTGCGGCCAATATAAAAATATGGTTTTTGATGCGCTCAGGTATCATGGAAAAAAATCAAAGTCCAAAAACAGCATTTTTTAGGAAAAATTTTTTATTTCAGAATTCGAATGTGCATCGTCTGACGACATGCTGATGTCATTTATTGTTCATGACCCAAAGGGAACTG
>KE525359.1:226614-288276 GCA_000441895.2 Anopheles sinensis | reverse complement strand
GTTGTCACACGAATCGCACCATTTATGTACCCGACCAAAGGCGGCCGCCCGAAGGCGTTGACTAAAGGCGAAGGAATGTGAATGAGGTTGACAATGAACGGGGGAAAACCTCCATCTCGTCGAAACAAAAGCACAGAGAGAAACACACAAAAAGCCCCGGCACAGAAAGTATGCTAAACTTTTCCCGTCCCGTGATGCAGTTGGGCAAAAGTTTCCCGGTGCATCCCAAGCCGTTGGAAGTCCGATTCGCGAAAGCCGAAACGGAAAAAGGAAGGAATAAAACCGAACCGAAACAGAGAAGAAATGCATCACACTTGTACACATTATATTGTTCGTTGGCTCTTCTTTGGATACGAGGAAGCAGCATAAATATGTGGCACCCCGGGACGGTCGATTTATGCTGCCTGGCCCGTGTGTGTTTGTATGCGCCCTGCACTTGACGTTGTGTTTTTCAGCCCTTTTCTTGTGTTGTTTTGTTTTACAGCCTCCCTTTCACGGAAAAGGTTCGTTTCTGAATGAGGGTCGGTGGCTCCGTGATTCATATCGACTGGAAGGCTCAATTTAAACGGTTGCCCACGGGGGTTGTTTTTAAACCGTTGTCATCCGATAGCTGCAATTACGATCAGCCTCCAATTGGTCGTCATTCGATCTTCGCCGTGGGCTTTAGCTTGGAAGGGAAGGATGGATCGCCCAAGACAAACTGAAGGCGGCGCCGGATCGTTTTAGGGTTGACCGTTCGTGCTCGAGGGGGAAATTAAGATCAGCACTTTTGATCCGGGCAAAGAAGGGCGTTCATGCGTTCGTTGTGAATCATAATGTCATGTTAGTTTTTCGTGATGGTTTACGTTAATGAACTATGTTAAAACGAAAGATGGTGCTTTGATAATGATTTGGGCAATCGAGCTTTTATAATTTAAAGAACTCAATTCTACAAAGTTCAAGGGGTTTATTTAAAGGGTTTTTTTATCTTCAGCATAACAATAAATTATTTCTAAAAATTAGAAGGCTACATTTTTCGAATTGGCTTTCATTTTTAGAAGCAAGGATATTTTTCAAAAAAATATATTACAAAATATGCAATGTTCTACACAAAAATAAAATGATTTGTATTTAAATATAGTTTTGAACGATCCTTTCATTAATCAAATTGTTATCGTACTTTGAACGTCGCGTGTACTTTTGTCTAAGATAAAACGTTTCCGGAAAGAATTCACGATTTGTATCCATTTTTCTTCAAGCTTAAATAACGAGCATCGGAAACATAGCTTATTAAACCTTTTCATGAATCAGAAACGAGTCATTTTGGGAAAAAAGGAATTCTAGATTTCTTTTTTAATTTTTAGATTTTAATATTCTTTTTGAGCAGTTTTTATACCATGATCAAATGAATTCCTAGAAAATGTGGAAACAGTTCTAGACACGTGATAAGTATAATTGAATATTGTTTCAATTTGTTCATTGTTTTATTGGACGCTTTTCTGTAAGTTATCCATTGAGTGAATTCCCTTAAAATGTATTCCCTTAAAAACACATTCATGACATTTTAATTATACAATAGAGAAACATACTGAGCTTTAAATACGTATTTCAAATACATAAATGTTTGCACAGAGTTTGTTTATCGTACATCCAAATATTTGAACAGCTTAAAATGGAGTCGCTGTCTTTCTTGACACCAGCCTGATTACTTATATTCTAGTATACAACATTAAAACATTGTAAACCCTTAAATATTGTTTAAAAGAGTTGGAAAAGGAAAGAATCGATTGTATATTCAAAAGTAAGAGTTAATCACATTCATCTTGCTGAGAATCGTAGCGATTGGAGTTCACACCGGAGAACACATTTCAATAGTAATGGCAATGATTTACACTGAAATAAATCTGGTGCAATTTTCCACGTCATTGATCTGCTTTCTGTTTTAACTGCACGGCAAACAAACGTATGCTTAAAACAAGCAATCGAAAGGTCCTTCGGGCGTTGCAATAAATCTCTCCGCGGTGGCCTCAAATGTAAATATCAGAAAGAAAACTATCATTTACAACCAGGTCACAGCTCGCCGACGATGGCTGTTATCTGGGCTTGTGTTACGCAAAATAGAATGGAAGACATGTGGAAACAAAAAAAAGTAAGCACCAGCACACATCCTCCAGTCCCGGACGGTGAGAGGCATGTTATGTAATTTCGGTCCCACCTTGGGACAATTCCAGCGCCCGAAGGGCAGTGCAGTGATTACGCAGAGTGCATTCGCATGTCCCTGTATCTCCGATACGCCGTCGAGTGGGCAATGGTTGGGCGAAATAAAAGAGCAGAACGCACCCATCCCAAGGCGATCGCGTCAGTTTGCGTTGTGCGAACGGGAGCCATGCACATCCTGGCGAAAAACCCGCTGGCCTCCGGGGCCGTCGGGACAATCGGAGCTGGATCTGTGCTGCGGTTCTTCGATTTTCTGTGTCACGTCCGGTTTGTGAAGAGGGAGGAGAGGGAGTGGTTGGGGGGCTGAGGCCACACCAAGGGGCATTACCCTATTCTTACACCATTACGGAGACACGCGAAGGCATGTTAATTGTTGTTAATTCGCAAGCATCGATTTCTCGTCATCATTATATTCCATTAGTGACTCGAAATCGCCCACGGGTGCCTTCCGATGGGTTTCTGCGGATGTTTTCGTCTCGTTTTTTTCTATGTTGTTTAGTTTAAATGGGCGCACTGAACGACATGTTTTTGTTCTTTACACTTTACTTTTTAAAATTCAAATCAACATAACTATAAAATGCCCCTTGCCAGCAGGTTTCCAACAGAAGGAAGATATTGCGAATTTTCTTGTCCTTTATGCTTTGCCAATCGTCTTCTGAAGTGGTAAGAGTTTTGGAACAAAAACCAATCTCTTGGCTGATAATTAATTTACTAGAAGATCATTGCTGATGACATTTAGAAAGACTCGGTTTTGGTCACACGAACAGAGTTTCATGCATATTTCCATATTGAACTGGTTTCGTTAAGGTAAGAAACTAAGTAAAACTTCGAAAAGCATTCTCGGAATCTTATCGATTCTCAACCCGCGAAACTTATTTCTAAACGTGTGCCACTCATTTTGTTCGTATCCTCAATTAAATTAAATTTCCCGTTTAAATTAAAAATTAAATGAATAAATTTAAAAGGCTAGTTACTAAGAATGATTTATATTTAAATTATCGCAGCTCAAAAAAACCACATTTTCCTTCACGATTCAAATTACTGTTTTCAAACTGTTATCCATAAGATTGATTTTTAGTTTGACATTCTGTAGAATAATGTTAGCGAGAAGACGCAACAGTATGCAGCAAATTTTATAAAATTATCTGGAAGGCTATCTTCTATTTAAACAATTTACAAAAATGTTCACCCAGTTAAATACTCATCTCGTACAAATAGTTTCAAAAGATGTTGCTTGAAAGGATTGGTAAACATTAGCAAATATACATGAAAGGTAAAAAACATGCGTTTTGATCTTTGCTATTTATACCAACATCATGTTTCCTTCAGTTTGATCTTTTTAAAGTTAAAATGTGTAACAAAATAAAGCAAACGTCAATAAGAACGTCAAATTTACAACCAATTCCTTTTTAATTATCGCGTCAAACTGTATTAAATGCGGAAGGAAAGAGATACTAGGGAAAGTTGATTTAATTGCATTTTCACTAGGAATGAGTTCAGCTTGTAAAATATACTATTTTTTGTATGCATCATTGCACCTTTCAGTGATCAGCATGTACATCTCGTGGCCCTAAACATTGTAAGACATATTAAAAAAGCTGCCACAACGCCGATTACAACTTGCTGGCTGGAAGTGCGTCATCCCGCCGTTCGTAGGCAAGTTTATTGCGCTACCGGCCCGGATGCCCAAATAGAGCAATTCTGGGGACACACCATTCCTGCATGTCTGTCTAATTATGCTGGCAATATGGTGCTGCAGAAAAAAAAACAACCCACACAACCGACATTCCCACAGCGATCGTACGGAGGAAAAACGTTTTACATCCGCGTCTTCGTGGTGAAGAAGCTTGTACCACGTGGCTTCTGTGGCATTTCCTTTTTATGTGTCGTCTTTTTTTTTTTTTTTTGTTTGTTATCTCCGGTGACGTTTATGTCGTGTATGTGGGGCTGTTTTCATCAACCGAATTTCGTACAACTTGCTGCCACTGCCGCTCACTTAACTAACCGCACGGTACGAGCGTAAACGGAGTGCAGAGCCTTTGCCTTTGGGGAGTTTCGGCCCGGGGGGTGGCGATGGGTGAAGGAAAAAATAAAATAAAATAAATCGCCCTCTAGATCCTCCATCAGATCGGGAGGACATGTCAACGGCATCGCCGGGCGGGCACTGGGACACAATAAATTCATAAAAATACCGACTCCCCCGGCGAAAGCTGACGACAGACTCGCTGGACTCCCGCCGGGGAGGGGGTTGGACCGGGATGACTTGATGGGCATTTTACTGCAGGATGCTCGAAAAGTTTTACTGCAGACCACGGGGCATACCACCGACCATCAAGCGACACTCCTGTCCGCCAGTCCAACCTTTCGTCCATCCCGATGGCAGAAGTGAGAATATTTTTGGGGAAGTTAACTCGAGCACAACACCGCATTCCACGGGCAGGAACCTCTTCCGTCACGTACACTCATTAACATGCGCAAAATGGGAATAGGGACACAAAAATGTGGAAGAAGAAAGCCCAAAAAAGAAAAAAACAACCTATTCCCGAAGTGTTGAAGATGAAAAGGCGGGCGAAAAAGTTTAATGGCAAGTGAAAAAAAAGGAAACTTAGTCTGGTGACGAATTTTCTCATCCGTAAATGGGCGCACCACTTGGTGGCGTTATGTATTTCCACCGCTTGTTTCTTTTTTCTCCTCGTTTCACCATACTGGAGTGCCCAGAAAGTGTCAGAACGGAACCTGGAAGCGGCATCGTGGGCTCATTAATTAATTCCTCAACACGGCCTCTTACATATGAAACGGTTGGATCACTAAATGCCGTGGTCAGAAAAATGGGGCAGGTTCGGGTGACAGATCGGGCCCGCAGCAGTTGTGGTTAACTTTTTATGAATTTGTCTTTTCCGGGTTCCCAGTTGCTGTGGGTTATGAACGGGGAAGGTCAGTCAAATTTGAAATGAAACTTCCAAAGAGAAGTAACTAGAAACAATTTATTGAGTTTTGTACAATATGAATGTTGGCAGTGAATTTCGACTTAAAATTAATTATGTCTATGGAAAATAATTTAAGATTTTACCAAACGATTATCGTTATTAAGCCACGACCGTAAATAAACATTATGATTTTCGACCTAACTCAAATTAAATTCCCTTTAAATTCTCTAATAAGTTGTTTTTTCATAACGAATATGAAATTCCTGTAAATGACCACGTATTCAGCTTGCGTTAGAACCAGAGTAAATATTATAATTCGCCTGAACATTAATATACTTGATCAAAAGTTTATTTGTAAAGAGTGATTCTAGGTACAGAAAAAACCAAGATATTATGTGTCAAACAGGAGTGAAAAATATATTTAAAAAAAACTAAGCTAAAATCTATAAAAAGAAAAATACTTATGATTTAAAACAAATCTGACTGAAACCCTTCCTGAAACAGTAATGAATAGGCTGATTTAAATCAGGCAAAAGAGTCAAAAATTGTCTGAAAACCAAATTTTTATATTTAAATTTCATCTCGTTCACTTTAGATTAAAGAACTTTTTCTAGTGATTTTAATGTGCTCCAAAATATATCTCATCTTAACTCACGTTGAGATGCATTTTACAAGAAGTTAAAGTGCAGGAAATTCCTTTTTCGAGTCGTTGAAGCAAACCGGCGTTTCGATTTCATTCGTTCGTGAGAACAAGTTCAGCTGCAGTTGTATTGCAATGATGCATCAACCCATTAGCGCGTACTTTCCGGCACGGCAAACAATGATCGGAGTGCTTTTTTCCTCGCCTGATGACGAAGACGATACGGTTGCTGGATAATGACGATTTTCACAAAGAAGCGAAGGAAAGAAAAAAAATACCATACCGTATGCTTTTGGTGGCGAAAAAAAACGCATCTTTCTGTTGAGCATTGCATACCAGAAATGTGGTGATAGTGTGTGCTGGTTACAAAAATAAAACAACGAGATGTAACAAAATAAAAAAGGCAGAATAGAGTGAAATGAGTTAGTTGCAAAAAACAAACCAAAACAAAAACCCTACAACCCACATGTAGAAGGAAACGCTGGCGTAAGCAGAGGGCAATTGAATGGTTTATCCCCGTTAACATGTCTAATTACTGTCGAGGAAAACTGTTGGATTATTTGCTCTCCTTTTGCTGCTAGGTTTTGGTTGGATGGTTTGTTTGCAATCCGATGCGCTTCAGCCACGAGCAATGAGACGCTAATTTAGTGCTTTAAGCCGTGCTCCGCTGAGCTTTGCTCGTCCGCCGGAGCAATCGCGTGGCTGCGCTTTTCCAGGTAAAGAACGTGCCATGGTGATTAAATGGAAAACTTTCCAGCTCGGACACGGGACGGTCTGAACATTTTTGGAACAAATCGTTTGCTATCCACCCTAAAGCAGCTTGTAATGCGTTTTAACGAGGTGTGAAACTAGATGGAAAGATACTGACCGACCGAAGAATGTGATATTAAATTTTGCGGAAAATTTCGGACAATATTTTGAAGTCAGAAAAAGGCCATTCAGACCCCGTAAACGAAGCCCTGCCCTGACTTACCAAAATTTTGCAACTGCAATTTTCAATCTTAAATGATAACATCATTTTCAAACCTAGAAATGAAATAGTTGTGTTCTTACATTAGAGTTTGCGGTTGGAAAACTGGTTGTAGATAAGAAAAATGTTTGATTGTATCTTTAAATAAGTTTAGAAATAAACTGTAAATAATTATATGAAGACTTTTATGACCAAAGAATGTGATATTAAATTTTTCGGTCACTCAGATCCCATTTTATGAGCAAGAATTGAGAGAAAAACCCCTTCACAAAACTTATCAAAACTGCAGTTTCCTATCAAACATAATAAAATTATTTTCAATATCAAAAATGAAATATTGCTGTTCGTTAATTTGAGTTTGCGGGTGGGAATGTATTGTTATTGTAGAAAATATTGAATTATAAAAACTTAAAAGATAAGCTAGTTTTGTGGCGATTTCTATAGAAAACAAAACTTTTTTTCGCATTCTAAAGACATTTTAGCTTAGTTTTTATACGTTATTTTCAAACGTTGTTTACGAACGTTATTTACAAACATTCACAGGTATAAAATGATTCTCTAGAACAATTTACAAACGTTGATTTCTAAAAGAAAGCCTTAGAATTATCACCGCCGTCCGTTTCAATCGAATTATTTGTTGGCGAATTGATCGCATCGAATCGAACGAAAGGCGTTTTAAAAGGGATGAAAAAGCACCAGGCGCAATTTGGATTTGGTCTGGTAAGTACCAGGATCGCATGATCTGCGAGGAGGTATCGCAATCGAATCCTCTTGCCTTTGAGTGCGAGTGAACCAGCCTATGCTCTAATTACGGTGTACGTGTCACACGCTGTGGAATGTGATCGCTCGATCAGTTGCAGCAGTTGAAGCAGGACTGATAAGAGGGTCCGCCGCGATTATGAGAGCGAGAGAGTCAACAGCTGTTATCAGTGCTTTGGCTGGAACCAGTTAGGATACCTCTTTGCAGGTTCTGTTCTCCTGGTACGAAAACCGAAAAATCTGCCTCGAAATCGCTTCTCGCTGAAACGTTTTTAGAGCAAAATGCGAATGGCAAGCGTGGGTTGCCAACCAAGTTGATGTTATATTTTTTGAAGATCGATTCGAGGAGTTGTGATATTCTCATTCTTTCAACAAATTATAAGCATGATTTTCAAAATCCATTCCTTAAATTCCTTCATTCGATTCGATTAGTATTTTACCTCCTCAACATTTTTGTTTCCTTTCTTTGAAAGCAGAGCACCATTTATAACTTTTTAACACATTTAATAGATATAGTTATTTTGCAATATATAACATACATGTATACATAGCAGTTCGTTGTATTATATTTTTTTCAAAACATGCTGTAAACACGAGAACTAACCTTCCCTTATATTTTAATAAACAGTTGCAATGTTTTCAGAAAATAATACAAAACTTTCTTTCAGTTGAATACTTTACCTATTATATTTATTTCTTTCCTCTGGTTTCCTTTGGTTTCATGCTCTTTCTTTCAATAACATCACTTAAACTTTTCTTTCCATTTATTTGGTATTCTTTCTTGCTCAAACGGTTTTTTTCGGATAGGTTAGAGAATTAGATACATACTATCCAGGTTAACTTTTTCAGTAAAGGAACATTCCAAGGCAGTCGTTTATTGGTATTTCTTTTTTAATCCACAAGCTTTTCATCCTCCAACTGGCTCCGAGAAACAATATGACATACAATTAGGAATGCGATGCATGTGCATCATCGACACTATTTACCAGAGTTTTCTAACATTCTCAAACCCTAGCTAATGACTTTGTCCCGTGAAACAACCCGCAAACGAGACACGAACTCAGCGTCAAAGGATCTCGATTGGCTTTCCACGGTGCTTAGGGCGTTCGTCGAGAAAACTCTCCGGCGATTATTGCCATCGTTCTTTGTTTCTTTGGTGGCATCTTTTCCCAAACGGCGGCGAATGAATGGCGCTGATTAAGGGTGGAAAACTTTTAACTAATGATGTTCCTCCACCGTGTCCCGTTTTCATCGTGGCGCATCATTTCGAGAGCTTAAAACGTGGCGAAAGAAGTAAAGGAAAAGTAAAAAAAAAATGGAAGCTCCCGTTCAGGGCCAAATCAATGGACCACGAAAAGCTGCAATGTTGCAACTGGAAAAGAGTCCCTCCGAGCTGCATCTGCTTGGTGGTTTCTGCAAGAAAAAAAAGCAAATATGCTCCACGGCACAGTAAATAGAAAATGGTGAAATGATTTAATTAAAATTAGTTTGTTTCATTTCGTTCGCTTGTTTGCGCCACCGTTAGCCGGTTCGGGCGGAAAAGCGGACATTTTCGGTGCCATTCGCGTGAGGTGATGATGGACGTTACAAACGACTGGCAGAATAAATGTATAAAACGCCGTGGACACGGAGAAGAAAATGCTTCAATGTGCAACAATTGAGAAACCTCCGTGCGAAAAGCGGATAAGCAGGATCCGTGGCTGATGAATTGGCGAGAGAGAGAGAGAGGAAAGCGCGGTGGGACGCGGAAAATCGGACGGTAAATTGAAATGTCACGAAGATTAAATTGAATTCATTTCGTCGCTGAATTTCTCCCCATTTTTCTTGTTACTTTGTGTCGGCGGCGGCAAGGAAGGTTTCAAACGTAGCGGCATAAACATTGGAATGAAACAAATACGAGGAAAAAAGAAGAAAAATAAAAGAACACGCGGAATAAGGAAGATATTTGCACCAGGAGAGACGATTGCGATGGAATTGCGGCTTGGCTGTAGTCAAAGGTGTAAAGAAAAAATGGAAACAACACGTAGAGTAATGCCGTAATTTTACTCCGAGAGTCGTGAGAAGTTTTTCAACGGAATCAACCACATCGACATTGGTGGGAGGAGGTTTGATCCCCTCGAATTTCCATTCCCAGGGAAGCCAACCTGGGAGGACAACAAAGTTCATCCGGCGAAAATGTGCAGCAGCAGGTTGCATTTGCAAAGCCCCTCCGGTGCTCATAAAATCATGAAATGAAATCGGCAAAAACGGAATGGCCGGCGCACGGGATGATGTTAACAAATAAAAAACCTCCACCCGGGGTCGTCGAGTTTTCCATGCGATTTGTTTTATTGCCCCTCGCCCGCTCGGACAAATTGCCGTTTTGTTTGCGTGAGCGAAACCGACGTGCAATTATCGGCGGGCGGTGCATCAAAAGTGCAGCGTAAAAAACTAAAACGAAACTCAACGTCATCTGGTTGAGAAGATTAGAACAATTAAATGCAAATGGCTTGTGAAATCGAAAAAAATAGCTTGATTGTAAATCTAAAGGTTAACTATGGTGCGTGAATTAAGCTACAATTATTAAAGACAATATGATTAAAACGAGTGTATCTAGGACCCAATTGCCAAAAGGACGCATTTCGAAGGCTTGTTTATCAATTTTCAATTTAATTTTCACATGAAACAATAACGAATAACTCCACGGAAAAGCTAAATTTTTGGTGAACATCGCATTATCTCAACCATTCCTTATTATTAATTTGCATGAAGTGTTTTTTTTCTGAAGGGCAATGCTGTTGATATTCTTCTGTCGAAATTTGTTCCTTTCCAGCCGGCATTAAAAACTGCCTCGAGTATTGGTTTTTCTTGCATTGACTCTTGGAGGGAACTGTTTATGGCCGTTCTGAGGGTACAATAACAGCTTTTCTAGTACCAAGATAGAAGAAACAGAATCGTGCTAGAGAATGATGTGAACTGTTGCGTTGTTTCTTTGAATTTCACCCGTCTTCGGAAAGGCACTTGATTGCACGGTTTGTATTTTTGCTGGTACGTTGAGGGAGTGACCCCCGCCCTTGAGCCGCTCCGAAGGAAGAACAATCTGTGATGGCATGAGAATTTACACAAGCTCTACTTTTAAGCTTCCTTCCAGACGGGGCGGGGGCGTCAGTTGAGGGTAGAATGAAAAACAAACTTTAATGAAATTAATTAACAGTTGTTTCGTAGCACAACAATCCCTGTGGCACAACAGTGGCGAATGATGATGGCTGATGGCAATAAATACTAACCCCCGTCCGTCTTTCTCTCTTCCAATGCGACCGGACGGGGGAGGATTTTGTTTTACTTTTTCCCAGGGCTCTCGGAAGACATTGGAGGAGGGCTCGTTCTAGTGTCTTAATTTGTCCATCGTCGCCATCGACTCGACGGTACTTTCCTCCTTTCCAAATGGCAATTCGCGTGCCCGCAATGGGACACGAAAGGGGTCAGCAGCAAATGGCTCCATTCGTTGACGGCATTTGTTACAACGATTGTTTTTAACGTTACCGTTGTTTATTAATTAACCGACGATTCGCCGGGAGGCGCCGCGATAACAATTGCTGACAATCGGGCAGGGTTTAGTCAAGCATGAAGAGCAGTAGCAGTTGTCACGACGATGCACACCTTCGAGAGTCCCCGGAGTTGCACGAATTCCGAGAAGCAAGTCCGGATGGTTCCTATTTTCCTTTGGTACAAATGAACCTGAAACGGTAAGAGAAAAACAAAACGGCTCAATCTGTTTCTCTCGTGTTAATTTACTCAAACACCCATTGGGAGGGATAATTATTTGTCCTTTGAGGCCACCAGAACCTACTAATGCGTTGCTGAAACGAAAACAAACTCATGTTGGTTTTATTTTTAATGAAAAATTATTCGTTTATTTTCCATCGTTTTGTGTATGTGTTTTGTTGTATGTGTGTAAGGATTCACTGCCACCGTCCGTCCATCGGGGCGGTCTCCGTTTATGATTTCTTAATATTTTTGCTTTCTAAGTCATTTCCTCCCCTTCTACACGGGTTTTTTTTCTTACCGTTCGCATTAATATATTTACAAAACCCCTTACACTAAACGACGTTCGATAATGTCTAACAAAATCATCATCACTCCTTAGTGGCCACGGTTTGTGTGTTTGCAATGGTTGCAACGCACAACTGTTGCCAAAATCACGTTTGTGTATTACGACGAAGTTACTTTACCAGTGAAACAAGGATTTTGCGATTTACTTTTCCTTTCTTTTATTTTTCTTCTCAATGTTTCACTGGTTCGCGTAAAGTAACACTTCATTGATGGACAGTTTTTCCTCTCTTTCAAACATTCCTAGTCAATTCCCTACGAAAGTGAGTGGAAATGTTTCGACTTTGCTTTGCTCGATTAAAGATTTCAAATCGCTAAAGATACAATAGTTTACAACACCCAGTGTGTGTTCTTTTCCTCAATTCTATTTGTTTTCAAATTTTTACATTACTTTTCACTAGCTAAAGGGGGGTGTTTTAGGTTTTAAAATTGATAACAACGATTCCGACACAACTTCGATCGATAGTTTTCCATCAATATTTTTCTTTTGCTGATATAGTTTCAATGGAGGAGCAGAGGGGTTTTTACTAAATTCCTTCCCGTTTTGTGTTCCTCTGTTGCTCTCCCCTTGCTATACGCTTCTAATTCGAAAATACACTTATGGAACGAGAGTTTGACTTTATCCACGGGTGATATTTACAGAAGGGTGTATGAATTTTCGATATCTATACCCAATATGTGTTGACTATCGTGTTTTAAATTCCTTTTTTGTTGTTTTAGTATTTCCTATGTATCGTTAAGTTTCTCTTTTTTACCTTTTTATCGTTCTTTTACACACGCGTACGTGTTTTGTTGCACTATCTATGTACATAAACATCCACTTATAATGATTTCAAACAATTTTTCCTTTTTCACTTCGCAGAGTGTGTTGATGACTTTTGTGTAGGTGTAGGTGGTGGGGCATTCACAGGCCGGCATCGACTTTGATATATCTTTGAAGAAATGCAGCATAACACTCGTCGGTCCCTTCGGAACCTCGCTCCGTGTCTATGCTAATGTGCTACGGCCATGTAATTACGCTCGAATGACGAATGTCCAATTCCATTTTCAACAACAAACTGTACGTTCGTTCGCTTGGGGAGGTGTTTAAGGGCTCTCGATAGTTAAATCCATACGGCCTACCATCACTTTTACTGTTGCGAAGATGAAATAATCTAATAGCTAGCGCGTTCTAAAGTGTTTTTTCTTATCTTCTCCTGCGTTCAGTCGACCCTCGGAGGAGCGTATTAAGTATTTAGTACGTTTTGTTTTTTGCTTTGTAGAAGAAATATTGCTTTTCGAGTAGAAGTTGTTGTGTTGTTGTTTCGCTTTGTTTTGTCTTTAAATATATAGATGTATTTATTTTTTATTCGTTTCCGCACGGGGTGTGGCAGCGGCAAAAGTGTCCGTTTGTATATTATCATTCAATTTTCACTTTATTACCACCTCGACACCACCTCGGGACCCACCTCTCCCCCCTCAAACCCGACACCTAGAGACTAGAGCTGCCGGAAACGTGTTTTTTTGTGGGTGCTGCTGTTGGACAACTGCTGTTGCTGCTGCTGAGAGATAGCTTTCGACCTTCGCCGCCATACAATCATGAAGAGAACCATTATTTTATTGCCTTTCCGGACATTCTCCTTTTATTTTATTACATTCCCGCTCTTCTCAATCCGGAGCAGCAACAAACCCGGCCCCGGGGAGTTGCTCCACCATTTACATTTAGCGTTTTTTCCAGTTCCTCCTCCTCTCTTCACCGTAGATGATGTGTCTTTTTTGTTTCATTTTTGTCGGTTGGTAATTTTGTTTCATTTTAAATTCAATTTTTCTTCCCCGGAACTTTGCCTTCACGGCGTCGTCGACGTCGGTTGTGGAAATGCGAGTCGCGTGGTTTACGAATATAATTTAATTTAATTACACCACATCTCGTCGGCTCTCGTTTAGGCTCATTACTCAACAATTTCTGCGCCAGTGCGAAGAAGATGGTTTTGTTTCTCCATTTTTTTCTTTTCATTATTCGTTATTATTTTCTTCCCATTTATTCCCTCATCATCCAACTGTCCTTGACTACTTTCAGTGCGGTCTTGCATATTTTTCCCCTTTAGTTTATCTCTTTTTTTTCTAAATTTTTCTTAATTTCTTCACCGTCCCGATTTTTTCCACATTCGCTGCTCCGATCTTACATCATTTTACGATCTTATTTTTTCTTCCGCTCTCCACATCCCTTCGCGAAGCGCAAATGATTCGCCCTTCGCACGCACCTGTCGCGCGGTGTGTGCACGGTTTTATGACATAATTATCGTACCTTCCTCCCCCGAGGCCGAATTCAAATGATGCATTCCCCCGGTCCGCTTGCTTCCTTCGGGCTTTTCGGTTCAAGAAAAAGGGTTCCTCCAAGGTGGTGGACCCTCTCCTTTCGTTCGCGTATAAACAGCGGACGTGACGGTTAAGTGTCATTATGCGTTACTTATCTCAAAAGAAGCACGCTGACCACTGCGGGATGTGATGAGGGAGGAGGAGGGGAGGTCTTCGCCTTGACCGGGGGCTATAAAAATGCGGCCACCGCAATGGTGGTTCAATTTGATCTTTAAATGGTTTAATTATTTTCACTTTTCTTTCCCCGCACTTGGTTTTGTACGTGTGTGTGTTGGTACGCCGTCCAGTTTATCATCTTCCCCCGCAGGCGTTTGGACAAGTTCAAAGTTTCCCAGCTCGCCTGCGGCCCCCGCAACAACTAAAGGAAAACGCTGGTCGCTTCTGGCGCCTTGAGGGAGTGCGTTTTTCTTTTTTCCTTCCGCTCTCATTTTTCCCCGCCCTCGGGACACACGTTGGTCACTTTGATCTTTCTCAGTGTAGGGGGCACGCAAAAAACCCCACCCCAAGTCCCGGAAAGTTTGTTCACTCCAAGCCGCGGGTGAAAAGTGAGAAAAATTAAACCATCACCAAAGAAAAATTTAAATCTCAAAGTACGCAAAGACGCAACACCCCAAAGGGCAAAAAGTCGTACCGGGATGTCCTAACGGGCGAAAACGAGGGTAGGGGGAGGTGGCCAAATTTTCCTCGAGGGCGAAAAAAATCGGCCGTCGAAGATTATCGAAACGAAACCAGGTTCCAATTATGAAAGTAAAATTAAGCCAATGGGAAGGAAGGAAGTACAACCATCCTCGGGAGGTTAAGGTTCGTCGTGGCGAATTAATTAGGTTCCGAGCTAATTCGACAGCCGTTCGCACTTTCGGGGCAGTGATTTGATTGGCAATGGAATGTGAAAGTGAAATTAGTGTACGATAATCTACGCGAGGTCTTCAGTGTTCGCGGGAAAAGGAAACACTCTGTTCGAGTTGAATACTTTCTTCGTGACTGTGGTTTTCTTTTTCCGAAATTCTGAAAGGATCACACGGACACAACGGTTGCATTTCCGCACGGTTAATTACCGAGTGGTGACTATTCTTCGGAGAATTGAGGTCTCGAAACCATTCGGGATGGACATTCCGCCAAGGGACATATGGTGGAAGCCACGTTCAATTAGCCTAAAATTTCCCGTTCTCGTTCGGTTTTGGGCAGCCTTTTTTGGGGGCGCAAGAGAAGGCTGCCAAAACCACGACGCGCTTCATCCGCGAATTAGGTTTCGCAAACACACACAAAACTGGACACGACACAGGGCGGACCCCAGCGAATGGAAAATGGAAGCTGCTACAACCAACCGCCCCAATCGGGTTGAGAGGTTTTAACCAGTGGAGTCGGTTTCAATAAGTATGATTGATGGTTCTATTACCAGGAGAGAGAACCCGGCGTTCAATTGTGTTCGAACATTTCCATACACCCGTCAGCGACCGGACGGGAAAATCGAGGCCAACCCTGAAGGGAGACGATGATGACGGTTTGTCGAACGGGATACCCGAGGCGGGTCGACATTGACCTATAAGAGGAGAAACATCCGGCCATTCACATCAGAAGGAAGGCTAATGCGCGTCCGTCTTTTCACGTGACACCAACATGTTGTTGGATGGTGACGATGCTGACGGGTTCACCTGGTTTCAACCCCCTCGAGGGGTGGGCGGGAATATTGCTTTAGGTGATCCACATGTGTGCACGGTAGATATCTTGTCGCGATTAGTTCCTGCTCGCCGATCTCCCCGATAGAATCCTCCGCTCGATGAAAGCGTGAAAATAAAGAGACGGAGGCCACGGTTAATTGCTGTGCGACACGACCCGCCCGGTGGAAAGAGGCGTGTATACGGTGTTGCCGGGGTTGACGGGATCAGCTACTGGCCAGGGTCAAAACGTGAGCCCTACTTTCCTTTCTTCGGGGCGCGAGAGAGCGGCGCGCGTCAATAATGAGCGGCGAGAAAGCTGAGTAATGCTGCGGGAAGCGAAAGGTTTCGGCACAGCGCAATCAATCGATCGCAAAAAGAGGACCTGAGAGGAGAGGGGACGGTCGAACGGTCAGAAGATATGAAACGCTGATGGCCTCGTCGTCACGGCGCATCGAATCGAGCTTCGGGTTCAAACTGGTGCGAAAAGCCGTTTAAAAGGTTTGTGTGGTCCATTTTTTCCAAACAGTAATTTTCATCATTTCATTGAATTTGCTAATGAAACATGTTGATTGAACTATTTCATTTGGTGACCAGAACATGTTTTTTAAATTGAAATTCTAAAAATCAATTCCAGTTTAAAGCGAAACCCCCGGAAAGTCCACCCACTTGGCAAACATTAGACCGACGCGAAGTTCAATAAATAGCCTCAAATCAAACAGAAAGTCAAATAAAAACCTCTTTGAAGACGATCCTCATTAGCATATCAGAGTTTTCAGTGTGTTACTTCTAGTTCGATGACTTGGAAGAGGAAAAAAAAGCACGTAGTTACAGCACAGTGCTTTTAACGAAAATTGAACAGCTTTAATTTGCTGTTGGTCACCTGCAGATTGCACTTTGCCTTCTTAACCTTCCAATTTAACGCCGTATCTATGCTTAGATTTATTTATTTACTTGTCTGGTAGCTCAAGTACGTTTATTTTGATTTGATTTTCATTCAGATCACAGCATTGGAAATGAATTACCATTATAAACGTCTATTGTGAAATTTTGTACACCAACTAAAGAATGTTTCATTTAGCGAGTAGAAAGTAGGAAGTTCAAACATGAAAGAAGTTCAAACAATTTAATTAGTCCAACGATAAACTGAACCATTTACAAACAAATTTAAGAATTATTAAAATTTACTCAAATCAAATCGGATTAAAAGTTTAAAAAACAAACAAAGAATAAAAACAATGTTAAATTGGAGGGTGGCAGAACTAAAATAATGCAACAAACAGATAAACAATATATGAAAAGCACTCGCTTCACCCCGGAAAACCCTGTAGTAAACCGTGAAAGAAACGAAACCACACAAGGAAACTCCAGCGGCAAAACGGGGTTTGTTTAATTACAATTATGTCCGGTCTCGGCAGAAACCACAGCATGTTTGCTTTACTGAAGGATAGCGGAAAATAAAAACGCTTTTGCATCGATAAATGTCAAGCATCAAAACTTTTCCGATTTTTCCGTTCGTTTGCAATCGGTTTGCTCGTTGTTTGCCATCCGAGCGGACTAATGAGTGTTGATTTATGGGTAAAGTATGTCCTTTTCCGGAAGTCCTCTTTTTTTCCTGGCGTTTGCTTTTGTGTCTTTTATCTTACACTCCATTAATGGATCAAAAAGGCTCCTTTCCTTGGCCATTGTTTGTTGGTGAGGGTTTCATAGAAGAAACTGAACTTGCCAAGGGAAGAGGTATTCAAGCCCTGAGCTGTCCTCTTTGCGACCCTGGCGAACAATTGCGATAGCGCGGCCGCTGGAATTAGACCGATGAGGCAAATCTCGGACGGCAAAGCGCGGAAATCCGCTCGCTGGTGGCATCGGGCGAGAGGGCATCCAGAAGAAGGGGAGCAAAGTTGTTCATCAACTAAATCAATAAACACTTCCCGTCATAACCTTTCCGGTGTTGTATCCTGCCACCCGTTTTCCGCCAACCGGCCGGTCGTTGAGACCGGATGTCACCGACATTATTCCGGCCATTAATTTAATTAAACAACATTCCACCCCGCGGTCGCCGGACCGAACCGCGATCACGGTGTTTTCCTGCGGGCGGTCCAGGGCCGGGAAAACCCGGCCAGTGAACACAACAATGCCACCGGTAACGACGCAGGCATCGACGACTGATTTCGAGGATGTCGACGAGAGCCTGATGATTCTAACGAGTCACGGTGCCGCCGCTCACCGTTTCCTACAGCGCATTACCTTTTGTGCTCGAAGGCATGCGCAAATTTCCAATTTCGAGAACAAACGAACGGGCCAACGCTTCTTCGCGGGGAATTTATTCCCCGTGCACACAGCAACAACAACATTGGCGAGAGAAGCGGTTATTCTGCGAACTATTCATTTTTAAATAATCCCCACTGGATGTCCTTTGATGGTGGAAGGAACGCAAGGCTGTTGATGAAATTATTACTATTAATTCACTGATTTACTTCCCACCGGTCAGGTTATGAAAATTAAATAAAGTAAGGGGCGCGGCTTCAAACAGAATGTCTTTCAGCAAAGCTCCTATTATAATTATAAGGAACAATAATTAGCTTGGCGATCAAAATGATCCAACTACTTCAAACTA
This sequence comes from Anopheles sinensis, assembly GCA_000441895.2. Taxonomy (NCBI): domain Eukaryota; kingdom Metazoa; phylum Arthropoda; class Insecta; order Diptera; family Culicidae; genus Anopheles; species Anopheles sinensis. The sequence continues at coordinate 270,071 of KE525359.1, read as the reverse complement.
TACTAGGTTTCCTGCATTATAGCTTAATTTCAAAAATTTCCTTGCGAATTCATGACCAATTTGGTTTAAATTTGCTGAAGTTGGTCGAATTTTGGCTATCGATTCTGATTCTCAACATGTTAAATTTTATTGTATACTGTTTAGGCCCATTTTATATCCCTTCTTGTAAATTACTGGCATCTCAGGAATTCAAATTGAAACTTTTTTAGTAACGGTTTAAAAACTAGGGATTTTTTTCAAAAGCAAGCTTGAAAACGATCGCTGACATTAAAAAAAAATGTTTTTAACTAAAGAAAAAGAAACGCTATTAAAATAAGTCAAACGGAATGTTTGGGTAAATCAGACCGATCAGATCATTTTCATTTTGACATTTTGATTCTGCATTTACTTGAAACATCGCTCTTGTTGTGGATAAGTCGTGAATGTGAATTAACCATAACCCAAAAATAAACAATTACTTTATTTTAAAGAGGCCCCTAAAAACTCTTTTAGTTCAGTATGGCTTTAAAACCACTGCAAATATTCCGAGAGCTATTTCAATGCAAAAGAGATTTTTAAAAACCCGTTTAGTTCGGGATGGTTTTAAAACCAATGCAAATATCTCTCGAGCACGTTCAGCTCCAAGGATAAAATAAGTAAAAAACAAACTTTACACTTTTTTGAACAAAAAATCTCGAAAAGTAAATTTGAACTTTTTCAAGCGTTCAACTAATAGTTTTAAATTCTTATTCTAGCTATTGTTCCGGGAAGGAGGGGCAATAAAGGATGATTTCTACTGTTTCTTATTTAGATCCAGATACATAACCGACCTGCGTTATGTGATTTTAAAGCGCAGGAAATCTGTTATTCATCTATCTTTCAAAGATCGTGGTGGAGAGACTTCTTACCGTTGGTAAAAGGAGAACTAATCCATCTTAACGAAATGACTCGTGTAAAACAGCAGCAATCCAGTCCGAGATCAGCACCGCACATTTCAAAAAACTTCTCTTCATAGTTTGTTCCGGTCGGAGAGAGGGGGGAATAATTATGCAACCTATCTGTAATATATCCTTACCGAGAGCCTGGCCGACTCCTATCCGTCAACGGAGTTCATTTCTTTTCTTGCCTTCGTATCCTTCTTACAATTAGTGATAGTGTCGTATGGCGAGTTGCTTCCGACCGCTGCCTCCCAGCGACGCACAGGACGTCGTCGTGACCGATGGTGGTGGAGTGACCGGAGACCGAGCTCGACCATCGGCACCACCATTGTGATGGTGATGATGACTGCCATTGCTGATGTTACTGCTGCCACTGCTGCCACTGCTGCCGTTGTTGTTGATGTGGTTAAGCGTGCTTATGGGATAGTTCGCCGCCAGCAGCCCATTACGGATGGGCAGCTCGGGAGGGGTGGGAGAGATGGGACTCTGCGGGGGTGAGGTGGCTTCACTCTGCTCCCCACTACCTTCACCATCGTCGTTGACGTCCAGCGTGTCGTCGTCGTCTTCGCGGTCGGACGAGATGTCATCCCGATGCGGATGGCGATGGTGATGATGATGGTGAAGTTGTTGCTGCTGCTGCATTTGTGCATCTGGTGGCGGTGTGTAGTGACCGCCGTGTGCGAGATGATGGTGTGCGGATGCGGACGACGGCATCGGTGGACCTCCACCTCCTGCTCCTTGTTGTTGCTGTAGGCTCGCCGGATGATGGTGGTTGTGGTGGTGGTGGTGCGTTTGATACTTCGCTACCCGTGTTGGTCCACCGGTGGGCGCTTGATTGACTCCGACAACGGACGCGCTGATAGTGTTCGTCTTGTTGCCCGACCCCGCCGCCGAGTGTGACGGTAGGAAGTGGTCTTGATTGAGTCTTAACGGGGCGAGTGTTTGCGTCTGGTAGGTTATCTGATGGTAGTGGTGGTTGGCCGGATTGCTGCTACCGGGGGAGATACCGCCACCGACCACCAGACCGCCGTTCCCGTTGTGGTGATGGTGGGGCGGTATCGGTGGTGTGTAGTTCGGGAAGAGCTTCATGCCCGGTTGGATCTCTTGCTGCTGGCTGATGGTAAGGTGATCCTGGCTCAGCTGCAGGAAGCTGGTGGCCGTTTGCTGACCACCGCCGACGCCATTACCACCGCACACTAGTGGACCTCCCCTCCGAGGCGGTGGAGGGGGAGCCTCTAGCTATAGTTCCGTGACCGGTATGTGCCGGATGCCGTGCGAGTGGTGATGGTGGTTGTTGATCTGGTAGTTGTTCAGCGTCGTCGGGTGGATGCCCAGCCCACCGCCACCGCCCGGACACCCGGGGTGTGGATGGCGCGCCGAGTAGTCCTCCTCGGAGAACGTCTTCTGATACTCGCGCTCCTTGCGCCCGATTCCGTTGTTGCCCCAGCTTCCTTTCACCACCTCCTGGATCCGCCGGCGACACTTGTAGATGACGAGTGCGAGTGTCGTGAGGATGGCGGCCGCCCCAACCAACACCACACAGATGATGGCCTGCTGCTGACGGTCGGGATGCGAACAACCGAGCAGCTCCGGTGAAAGGTTCTGGAGCACCTGTTCGCGCAACCGATCCGGGGCCGCACAAACTACGGGAATCTGGTTGACGGGTGTTGGCATACCTTCCGCCAGTGTGCTCGAGCTGTTGCTTTTACTCACGAGCAGATTACGTAGCCAGAGTATCTGGCAATCGCACAGGATGGGATTCTCGGAGAGATCCAACTCGACCAGCTCGTTCCACGACAACATCCCGTCGGTAAGGGTCGTTAGTGCGTTGTCCTTCAGCACGATACGGCGCAGATGGGGCAACCCACTTAGGGCTCCCTCCTGTATTTCGGTCAGTGCCTTGTTCGAAGCGATCACAATCTCCTCCAGGTTGGTGTTGGCTTCAAACGCACCACTTTCGATGCGGTTCAATCGAAGCGAGCCCGATATGTCCAGCATACGAAGGTTACTGAGGCCCGCGAAAGCGCCCGCCGGTATGCTGTCGAAGTCGTTCTGGCCGATGATGAGCTCCTCGAGCCGATCAAGTGGCGCCAACTCAGCCGTCGGGATGCGGGTGAACCGATTGTCCGAGATGTCGAGCGTACGAAGCCGCTCGACCCCGTGAAAACTGTCACGGGTTACGTTCAGAAGGGCAGCTCCGTTCAGATCCAGCCGACTCAGCCCGGTCAGCATACCGAACGCTTCCTTCGGAATGGAGGTGAACGAATTGAGCCCGATGTACAGCTCGGCGAGGCTCCTCAGCGGAGTCAACGCAGGCGATGGCACCGTGCTGATGGTGTTATCGTCAAGATACAACACCTTTAGGTTGGTCAGACCCACGAACGCCTTCGGATCGATCTTGGCTATCCGGTTCTGACCGAGGTTAAGCTCTTCCAGCTTCGGGACGACGGAAAACACACCCTCCGGTAGCTCGTCGAGGAAGTTCCCGCGTAGATTCAGTATGGTAAGGGACACCAACCCGATGAACGTTCGGTTCGTGATCGAGCCCACCTTGTTGTGGTTCAGGTGCAGCTCGGTCAGCTTCTTCTGGTACGCGAACGTCGGCGGTGGCATGTTGAACAGATGATTGTAGCTGAGATCGAGGAACGTCAGCTCGGCGTAGAACTGCATCGACGAGTCGATGGTTTTGATTTTGTTGTTCTTAATCACTAGCCGATGGAGGGAGGGATTTAGCACGATGGGCAGAACGTCCAGCTGGCCTTCCTCGCACGTTACCACCAGCGTGTCGTCGTCGCACTGGCATCCGAGCGGACAGTTCGCCAGCCCGGCAGCGTCGACCGGGGGTACCATAACCGCCGTCACCAGCGCCACGGTAATCCCCAGCGTGAGGGTAAGCATTATGTCGAGCGACATCGGCGATGGGAACATTCGGAATGTTTTTCTGCTCGCTCGGGGAACCTCGTCGTACGCTCTGCTGCTGTTCATCGTAGGCCAAACCGTTGTTTGCTGCTTCTTGGATACCTCCTGGCGGGGACGCTTCAGGAGAAACACTGCTTGCTTGCTAGGGGACGAAGGTACCCTAATTCGACCCACCCGGTGCAGTTGGGATTTTACGTCGAAGGAACACAATCGGCATTCGACACGAATTTCCTTCCTTACACAGCCGCTCGAAACGTCATAGTCTGAAAGAGAATGGGAGAGAGAGAGTGGGAAGAAAAAAGTCAACCAAAGTGGAACCGTTAGAGAAAACTCGATTACGGAAGAGGTGCTATAAGCTATTTATTGGATTATAGGAATTAGAGTGACTGGTGTGTTGATATGATCGCCCTCCGGTCACTTTCGGCTGTATGGGTGAAGAAGGGAAACGCCACCATCACCACCAAACGGATTGGATTTTTCTTCCCGGACAGTTCTTCGTTTTGCCCCAGTGAGGAACCGGTGACGGTGTTTACCTTGCCACGACTACCCTGCGAGGGAGTGGGAAAGTGTTCGTGTCTGGAAGAGGTCTTACGATTTGTACAAAAATTCGATAACACCAGACACTCAGCGCAATCTCGTAGAACGAATGGGGGGAAAAGCATGTAGTGTCGCTCGACGAGGCAAAGAGTGTAAAACATTAGCCCGCAGCTAATGCCCTACGGTAATCCGCTCGTAATGCGGTTAAATTAATAATACACGAAAGGTTGTTTTGCACGGGAGTAAACATAACAATCGGTAAAGGCAATTCCAGTGTTGGATAAAACCACAAACTTCTCTCTTCGTATAGTTTGTGGAAGATTGCAATAGGTTAAAATATATCAGACATGTTTAGTTTCAGCTTAAGTTGGCTGGAAGTAAAGTTACACAAAGCGTTTTAATGTTGAAGCTTAACCATTTAAAATAAATAACAATATTTCAAAGCTGGATAGCATAGAGTTCTCTAATAAATGTTTAGTAGATGCTTACAAGAAAGATCAGTTTTGAGAAACCTTGTTTTTCATCCATTCGAGTTTAGAAATGCTCTCGAGGAGCACAACGAAGAACATAATTTTTTTTAAATTAAGTGGAAGTATTTTTCACAAAATGACACAAGAAATGTGTAAAATTTAAAAAAAATTGTAAATTGTTTAGAAAAACTGGACTCCTAAATTTATATTACTGGTTCGGTTAAGAAGAGGTGGAAAATAGTTATATTTTTCACTCTTTACTTGAGAGTTTTGTTTTGATGCTAATCACTTCCAGGAAACACCAATCGAAATCAAGTCTTAGAAATCACTTTCTACTGTATGATATTTAGTTGTTTTAACAGGTCTAATTTAATAATAACAATTTTGACATATTTAAAATGACTGAAATATAATTGATCTCCCGATCTTGCAAAACCTTTGATGAATACACCTTGAAATATAATATAGATAAAGATTTTGGGCATTTTTATGATGTGCTGGTTTTTGTCACGAATCGTTGAAAGCGAAATTTTAAGTTTCAATTGTAAAATTAAGATGATTTTATTAAACTAAAATGATCTAACAAATCTTTAACTACAACTGAGTTTAAACTTAACGCGTGCAAAGTTTCAGCGATGGTGCAGTATTGGTCGAGTTTTTATTGGAGACAAAACTCTATACAAGAGAAGAAGCTGTATATATAGAATAGATAATGATACAAACATTGTTCTAAATATTAAATTACCCTACATTTTGATTATTTTTCAAACAGACCAACTGTCCAACATGAAAACATGTACGACCTTGTCAATAAATTTATTCATTCACTGACGGAAAATATGCTGCAAATTTCCCAATCGATGCCCTTTGTACAGATCAATCATCATTACCTCTAATGCGTTCAATCATGCTTCAAACGAACAAACCGGGCACAAATTCACGTGGGATTGGCGATAATTGTATTCAAATTGTCTGAGAAATATCGCTATTCATTAAAGTTGATTCAATATCGATGAACCGACCGTTTACATTCGAAACCGCTACCCCGTCGTCTCAACTACTTCAGGTCAGCAAATTCGATCCAAAGACCGACGCTAGAGCAAACCGAGCTGCGCTAGAAATATTGCAAGCAATTACAAAACCACAATTGCACCGAACGGGCGACAGGAGTAAAGGGGGATGGGGAGAAGAGAGACATGTTAGCTTAGCAATTATTTCCGAATTCATCAACGATCTTACCACCGAACGGTGCGAACAGGGGGTTAGCAGACCGATTCCGATTGGCGCCACAGATTGGCTTCCTGCTATTCGGTTTGTTAAATCGAACCGAAAACACCACCAAACACACACAGACACACACGTTCAAGGAACATAATTCACGCAGGATGTTGTGTTTGAGTTAAAGCAGCTCCTTGTGGCCGCCGTTTTCCGAAGCCGAACACATACAGACCGACCATTCAGTGGATGGCTTTTGTAATAGGATAACTTCCTTCCAATTAAATAATTTATTCATTTACAGCAGCCATTTCCCTTCACTCGGCTCTCGGAGTGGAAGGCCAGGCGCCTCCATCGTCGTCGTGTCGTCGACCTACTGTGCGATGGTTCCGGTCGGAAGTGGCTCCGGTTTGTGTACCAGCATACGAACACAAGGACGAACGAATCATCGTTTCCTTATCCATCTCTCTACAGCATTTCCATGTGGTTCGAGGCCCTCCAAACCGTCCGGAGGAGGGGATGGATGAGGGGAGCGGTATGGAAAATTTAATTATTGAGCATTCATCGAACGACGGAGTCGCTTGAATTCTGGCGCTACATTGCCTAGTTGAGATTGAATAATTCACTCCAATTGAATTAGTATCACAATCTCGATATATTCCTATTTCTGAATATGTTTTTGGCTCCGGACCGCTCGTTCATGGAAATGAAGCAAATGCTTGGTTGTGCCCCTTCCCCCTGGGGATAAAGAGGGTGGAAGGGGAAAGGGAAGGTGGTGTGTGCTGTCTGTTTTATCAAGGTAATTACAGGTCAATTGTTTTGAACCCTCTCTTCGATGGGGTTTCTCCTGCTATCTTCCACAAGTATCTTCCCTTTTACATTTCCTTAACCTTCCTCCAAACGACAAACCTTTTCCGAGCAGGGCCCATTTCCTTCCCCCATTTTCCACTTTTCCCGGATGTATTTCTATCAGTCAAATTTATTGCCTGCCATTTGGCAGCCATCGAAACAAGTAGACGGGGTGGAGGACTCTCCAACACGACATGAAAAGGGATTCAATAAGGACCCTTGTTCTTGTGTCTGCGCCTGAGGGAAAAGGTAATGGCATTGGAAAATGCGGGGAAAATGGAACAGGAAAAAAACCCGGGTAGAGAAAAATCACAACAATAAATGGATTTCCATTAAGCTTTCATCAGCAGATCATTGATTTGAACCATTATTTCCTTGGCCCGGTTTATTTTTCCACCCGGAATTCCTGCACACGAGGGAAAAGGATTCCCGGAAAAGGAAGGTAGCGTGAGGGATACGTGGCCAGTTATTTTAAGTTACAATTCGAAACAAAAAGGAAACGGGAAGGAGAATAAAAATTGACCTGCCAAAAGTGTTTGCCAAGTGGATAGCAACGACGACGAGAGTAGAAAAACCCAAACAGGAGCTGCGAAAAATCACTTTAACGGCAAAAGTATCATCATTCCATTATAAGCCGTCGCACTGCTTTTTCCTCGATACTTTCCGATCGCCATCGCTCTTCTACTTTTTCCTCTTCGCGTCTGTTCGATCCGTTGAAGGTTATTTTATTTAGCTAGCTTCTGTTGTTTTTCCGCACACCGTGGAAATCCTTTCCTCCCAGCCAGTTTGATGCTGATAAAGCTCCAGCCAACCGTTTCATGCGGGCAGAATATATTGCGCGTGGCGAAACTAGTAAAACACCGACTTTTCGACGCAGAAAACAAAATAAAAATCCCAACCAGAGAGAAAAAGGGGGAAAAAAGGGAAAATCGCTACCACAACGCGACATTTATCGCAAACATAACTCACGATAATAACTCAATTATCTCTGCCGTGTTCGGAATTCGAAATTTTGGGGTCAGATGTTATTCGTCTGCTTCTTTTTTTTTTTTGCTGTTGTTATTCGTTTCTGACCGGCGATTTCGGGCGAAAAGTGTGCTTACATGAGGTCCCAAAAGGCGGCCAAAGGGAGGAAGAAAGGTTGGAAAAGCTGGAACCGTGTGATCCCCAAATCATCACACTGATTGAGAGCTGGTTGGTCGGGGCTTTATGCAAATGTTAACATGAAATTTTGTGAAGAAATGATTTAACAAGCGACTTTCCAGCGGAGCACAGAGTGTTTTGGGACCGTTTGGTTAAAATTGTCTTCGTCGCTAAGGGAAAACGAAAGCAAACTAAAAGGAAAAATATCCCAAGCAAACGGCTTAAAGCTGGCATGTTTTTATTCGACACTAAATCCTGCCCCCATCACGGCAGGGAAATAATGCGCACTGGGTGGGCGTACGCCAGGGATCATGTCGTTCGGTGAAAATACAGCCAAAGGTCGCACCCGGTGGGAGTTCAATTTTTGCGAAACAACTCTGTTTTCTTGCCGCATTTCTTCTTCTTCTGTGCTGGGGATGTTTTCTTCCCGTGTTTGTTGACCAGACAGACTCGCCACACTCTATCCCGGTTGTCCGGAAGTAAGAGCGAAGCCTAAATACATAAATTTTCCATCCAACTCCTCGCCGCCTCTCGGCCTCCTTACGTGGAGAATATTTTCTGCAGCAACGTTTTCTCAAACATTTTCATAGGAAAAAAATGGAAATGGAAAACAAAACAAAAAACCGAGGGTAATATGAGTAAATTTTTCATCCCACTTTTTACCGACAAAAGGAAAACAGCAGGGAGCAACAACTGAAGGATCAAGGAGCAATGGCTGGCAACGCCAATGGAAACCAATTTGTTTTTGTTTTGTTTTTTTCGTAGTCATTTCCCATCTCATACTTTCTTTCCTGACTAGGACTAGATGTCCCTCGGCCCTTTGGTTTCGGAGGCCGTACGCCAAGCTGGAAAATATGTTTAACATCGAGCCATCGCACTTTGCATGCGAGCGAGCAGAAGAGTTGTGCACGTGTGTGTGCGAGAGTTTGTGAGCGATTGCCCTTTGAATAGATGGAACGGCAGATCTTTTGCAATACAAACCCAAACGTTTGCCACAAAAAAAGGTAGAAAAACAAAAACATCACGAAAGGATGCAAAGAGAGAGAAAGGAATGAACATAACTATGGCCAACATGAAAAAAGGCGAATAGCGAAAAGTGAAATGAAAATGAAAACAAAACATGGAAATAACTCAACCCAAAACGAAAGGCAGAACACAAAGAAGCCATTCCCGGATGGCGCTCTGTACGAGGACTTCCCGGCTTTGTTCGTTCACTTCCTGTCGTGTTTCCGTCGGACGTCCGTTAAGAGTGTGTGAGGGGCGGTACAACTATAGCTCATATTTGTGAATGAGCTTTGTGTGTGGCACAATACAATCACGTGCAAACAAACGCGATTGTGAAGCAACCCATCGCAGTTGACGCTAAGCATGACGGACAGCGGATTTTTTATAAACGGTTTATTTGCAAAATATAAAGAAGTAATTATGCTTTACAGGGAAATTTCTTTGGGAGGAACAATGTAAGTGGTATTTTTGCCATAAATTTTTTGTTTGAATTTACTCCTTTCAACGCCAATTGCAATTCTTAGTAATTTTCTTGCACTTCGCATATTAGTTCAAAAATATGCTTTTAATTTTACGACGAGAGATTTTTTCAGATGTAACACATAATACAGGACAAACAATGAATAAATGATTAATTGCAATTGGTGAGGATATAAAGGCAATTAAAAGAACACGTTTATTAACAATAAGGTTTGTTTCAAATAGCTAACATATTATTCTCAAAATATTGTCCTTCGTTATTTTAAATTACTTAGAATTGGTTGGATATAATTTACATTATTTACTAGACGAAACTCAGTTAAACATAACATTTCTAAATAATCTGATTCACTTGGGGAACAAATCTAGTTAAACTTGGTTGCTTATTCCACCGAAAAGCCTTCCCCAGTGGGTTCCTCCTGCGGTCAGACGCAGTCAAAGACAGTTGCAAAATTTAAACCCCCGGAAGAGTAGACCTTCCGAAAATCATACCGATGCTGTGAAATAACTAGGGCTGAAACAATTTCCCTTTCCTCCTCGCCTCCCTGACCGCATCGCATTTCGCTTCCCCGTTGCGGCTCTCGCCTAGCTAAAATGTCTCGCCATTATTTTGACTTAAGGGAAAACCCGCAATGAAAACCTTTTGGTTGGAATATTACGAGATTGTCTTCCACCACAACCCCGAGGCTGATGTGCTGAGGAGGAACGTCGCAAATCATTGTACTAAGCACATTGCAAAAGAGCGTGGTGATCCAGGGGGGAAAGGTTGGGGTTGGGAATGTGTGTGGCTAAAGTAGTTTTCCCGCTTTGCCCACCAGTTGCGAAGCGTCTACGAGCACAGGACGAAAGCATTCCATGGCCGAAAGCATGGCTGACCTCAAAATTTATAATATTTATGTGAGCCGAATATTCACTTTATCAAAACCGACGCCAAGCGGTTTGTGTCGTTTACGTTCCACAGAACGTAACGCAACACGACAAACGCTATTTGCGAACCACCGAGTGTTGCTTGCCGGAGGTGATTGTGAAGGACTTTTATGATGCAAAACGAATATCATTTCCATCATAGAGAAAGCTCGGAAGGATTTAATTGTTTTAATTTTTATTTTAAAATACAAACAAAATGTAAATAAATGTATTCCAAAGTGATCAATCAAGAGTTAGTTTATGTGCACATGAAAAGTAAACAAATGGAGGCGCCTGGTGTTTCAATCCAGCTTCTATCAAAATCACAAAAAATTGAGATTATCATGGTTAAATCGTTGTATTTCTTAAATTTTTCTGTTTCTATTAATAATCTATCACAGCATTGAACCCATTTTCGGACCGGTCATAATTCATAGGTTAAGTCGACAACAAGTACATTCCCGGCAAACATCGAAAACACAAGGAAAGGGAAGGCGGAAAAACTGGACCCCATTTCCTAGGAAAAAAAAGAGGCTAACAGCTTTCACTGTAATGCGTTTCATAAATCATCGAACCATCGGCCGAACAGTGGGCGCATCTGTTCGCGGGTGGACATTCCGGGCCATTCAAACAAAACCCCAAACGCCCATTCAACGATGGACGATGAACAAAAAAAGAAAAGAAAAAAGGGCGTTGGTTGGAGGAAAGCTTCTTCGCTTTCTCGCTGAAGCCAGACAAATGAAATATTCAACGAGATAAAGCGCCCGAGAGGACGACCCGAACCCATTTGTATCAATCATTCCCGGTTATCGGAAATGAAATCTTAAGCCCCTTTAGACCGAGATAAGAAAAGGCTCATCTTTAAGGGGTTTGGCTGCTTCCCGAGCATCGGGTAAAATAGATTTCGCAGAAGTGAAGGTACCAGCACGTGGCACTTATTATCCTATACAGGGTCTACAAGAGAAACTAAGGTCCCGGAAGAAAAGGAAGTAAATTGATTTGATTAGAGGAAATCTGAGTACAGATGGGTTCTATTGTCCTGTGAAATTGACAACCGGGTAACCTTCCGGTCTCTTTTTGAATTAAATGTGCAAGCAAGCCGTACCAATACGAATATTCGTTCCGGCTGGGATAATTTAAAATCAATAAACACTTTTCCTCAATAATATAAACAATCAAGTGTCAAAAGCGTCCTCACACTACGTTTACCACGCCTCAGAAAGAGTGTGTATGTGTGTGAACTGTAGGCTTGCTTTTCCCTTTTTCCGGACTACATCCAAAAGGAACATGCATGTACGAGAAATGGACACTTCCCCACCATCTGTTGTCGACACTCGTAGCGAAAATGGATGCTCCAGGCTCCCGAGAACTGTAGATTAAGGTTCGAGAGACATTCGATTGCACTATCAACAATGCTTACATACTGACAAACACTGGTGGCAACGTTCGGGCACATGGCACTCGGTTTTTCTTTTGCTGCACCTCAGCCAACCCGTCCTGTAGTGTGTTTTCCCCTGTTCACAATCCGCTCCATTCTTTCGCTCTAAGAGGATCGGTACACTTCCTGTTCCTTGGTTTCCTCCTCAAGTCTTCTCGATGATTGAAAAAAGCCGTTGCAGTTGTCGCATCTCGGGACAAACACATACACATGCACATACACCCATGTGCACACAAGCCGTTTTAGACACGAAGCATACGGGAGAAAGCTCTATTGAATTTTCCGACTTTGCACGGGCTGCTTGTGAGTGCTGCCTCAAGATACTTCAATTTTCCCGTACCTTCGATACATATCTCCCCTTTATGTCCTTAGGCCATTGAAGTGTTCCACACGGAGACACAGCTGTGCTCCTCCGCATGATTTGTGGTGACATGAAGGTCGTTAAGGACTTCGAACGTATCGGGGAAGGGGTCGTTGGCTTGATGGCCACTGGAGCGATCCTTGGATAAGCACTCTTAAATGTGGTCTTTAATTACGATGACTTCTTGCCCAGATGTCTACGGGTAGAGACCATTCTTGCGTGTAATTTTTCTCAAGCTTAGAAAAGCAAAATTTTATTGTGCATCACAAGGATCAACAAAGCCGGAAATATTATTCAACTGGCAGAAGAAAGCTAGAGCTCTTTCGATGGCTTCATTAGAGGAATTTAAAGTTAAACGTCAATGCATATCCGTAAGAATTCATGCCCTGTTCTTTTAACTCTGGAAGACGCCAAATGGAAGATGCACATGCAAAGTAAAGCTATTTGCATGGAAAAGTAAAGGTAACTCGTTATAAAAATCCTTTACCATACACTCTGTTTAACTTTCCCTGCCCTACTAGCTATATAGAAAAGAGCCAGAACATGGTCCGCCGGCAGTCAAGAGACACATTTTCTTCTTCATTACAGCATTCTTAGGCAAGGCCAACCTAAGACAGGTATGCCGACGACGGCCCATCTTGCGCCTTTGTTTAGACACTGGCATGCTGAAAACTTGCGTTACTCCAAGTTCCAGCCAGAGCCGACAGCTGCTGGGAAAGAAGTGATGCCATGTTCCTGTGCTCAAGTGAGTGCACACATGCCATCAGCTGGGCGGTAGCTGATGGAAATAAAGATCCCTAATGGGTTTTACCCCGAGGTGCATGTAGACGAGTAATTGAATTATTCTCTCGGCAAAACTCCTGAAGCGAAGTGGGGGAAAAGTGTTGCAAATGCATGCCCCCTCCCGTTCAGGAGAGTATTTACTCGGGGGTAGAAAGGGTGAGGCACTGATGGGATATTCCAAAACGATAGCACACTTGTGCTCGAGCAGTGTTTGTTGTCATAGGTTAATGTATGTGTGCCAGCGTTCGTGAGGAAGCCGGCTTGCGCACATGACTTCCCACATTTTAGTGGTTTGGCCCGCAATGGCTCGGATGGCTTTCCCTCCTCTAGTGCTCTTTTTTTCTCAAACTCATAGATGGACAGAAATTGAAATCTTGTTAATTGAAAATTGAATTAGGAATCAAATTGTTTTGACCCGGCGCTAACAACGTTCCGTTGAAAGCCTTTCGAACGGTCCGCAAGGTAAACAACAACACCACTTTCCGGAGCTTTCGGGTTCGAAACGTAATAAACCAACGGTATTTGTGCAACTATTGCACATTCTGAAAACCACCATCGACTGAAATTGCAATATCGAAGGGATTGGTAAATATAAAAGTAAAGAGTCCGAGCCAGTTCGAACATGCAATATTTGAGGAAAATAAATACAAGGAACGTTCACAAATATGAAAATACAGAAAGGAAGCGGTTAGATTTTATAAAGAAGAATCGCAAATAAAATTTTGCGCAATGGTTAAAAGCAGTTATTGGGGGAAACGGTTCTTGGAAAATAAGCTTAAAAATGATGCAGAAAGACTCAATTTTATCCGATAGAAATTAATTCTCACGAACAGAAAACTTCAAAATAGAAAAGAAAATAAATGAATAAAAGTATTTATTTCGAAATAAATAGAATTTGTAAGAAGTTTTTAAATATGTTAAAAAAAACTTTTTACATCTACAAAACAATAGGACAAGCCTGTAACATAATTTTGTGATAAAACATTGGCCAAAATACAGTGAATATAACGATTAATCTCAAAATCAGCAACCAAACTTCACAAATTACTTTGAGAAAGTCAATAAAAGAGTTCGCAATTTCACTCCCAATCACTCGGTCAACAACTTAAAATTCTGTTTGAGTGTTCAGTTTAAAAAACCATCGGCGGTGCTTGAGTCTGATAATTTATTCTACTTCTTTCCGCAATCCCCAAACGCTCAGGAACAATCAAAATTCTCATCAAGAGCATTCTCCGGGGGCCGGAAATTCTTCCCACTTCCGCGCCCCGCCAAGATGCTTCAAACATCCGAGAGAATATGAAAATGGTGATCTAATGAAATATTATAATTTTTATCGATTTCCCGATTCGCCGACAAATCATTCCGGGCTTTTTTCCTGGTGGCAGGAAGTGTAGGAGGAATTAAAAAAAGAACATCCCGAAGTAAGTAGCGACGGGATGGATGAAATGATCGAAATTCCACCCGAACTCTTCTCCACCATGGAGAGTGTATTGGTCACCGAGAGGTTTTTTTTTGCATAATAAATAAAGGATGACGAAGAAGGATGCTTACTGATGCAGCGCGATTGCCAACTGCTTGTTCGTCTGGGTTTCCGCGTGCTGGCAAAGCGCCATCGAAGGGAGAGAGATAGTATGTCCGGAACATCGTGGAATTTGCCGATGAACCACTCCAGCGCGAAAGGCAGCGGAAACGAAAGTGAATTGAAAGTATGATTTATTCAACCACGAAAACAGCGGCAAGGTGGAAATTTTAATGCTCTGCGCCCGGGCATCACAAATTTGCGTCCCGAAATGGTCGAAACCGCCCCCCCCAGTTCTTCTAGGCGGATCGGCCGGGATTGACGATCCTATCCTGGGGATGCAAAAGTACGTCTTCATCGCTTTTTCTTAGTTTATTTTTTTTGGACCGTTGGATGATCTTTATATTCAAGTCGTCTTTCGTCTTGAGGTTTTTATTATTGATGAGAGTAATTTCCGCCCGCAAATGGTACACTCGAAAAAGCCGGTGCCGAGCGACAGCCAAGCGAGGAGTTCCGATTGATGGTCGTTGGGCGTGGGACGGAAGGGTGGGTGGAAGGGATTTGGATTATTTCCATCGGAGTAATCTTGCAAATACTCGACTCTAGAGCGCTAGACTCAAAGCCCGGCGACGGAAAGGTTCAATCTTTTTACGAGAAAGGAAATGAACATTTCGGAAGACAGTTCGGTGGTGGTTCGCCCGATGGCGTGGGTAATGGTAGGTAAAATTGACATTTCACAATGATTTATAGCAGGTGAAATGCTCAATGGCGCATCCGGGGAAGTTCA
Source organism: Anopheles sinensis (assembly GCA_000441895.2). Classification (NCBI taxonomy): domain Eukaryota; kingdom Metazoa; phylum Arthropoda; class Insecta; order Diptera; family Culicidae; genus Anopheles; species Anopheles sinensis. Next base: position 254,742 of record KE525359.1, on the reverse strand, counting down.
TTTTCCTCACCCATTTCTGCCATGGGCGGCAACTTTTTACATTGTAAAAACACCGGCTTTAAAATTGCGCGAAAATTATGTTGTTGTATGAAACAACGGTGCAGGTCTTGAGAACAAATATGTAGACAAATGTTCCTCCTACAAAACAAGGGGAATATCGTACAGCGTACAGCGTTCACAAGTTCTTCCCTCGGGCGAGAGTATGGAGGAGCAAGAAAAACTTACCCGGCTTGTGTCCCGACATTGTTCGGGCAAACAAATTTTCCAAGAAAACCAAACAGCGATGCATTGCGAGCGTATGATACACCACAACGCGGTGCGCCGTTTGGATCGTAAAGACATGTTCCAGATTATCGTAATGATGTGTCGTAAAACCTTACCATCCCTTTTTAGGAGTGCCGACGCCGCCGCCGCCACATGCCGGGAGAAGTGAAACTAACAGTTTTCAACAACTTTAACATCTACTTACGCCTGAGTAGTTTGCGTTGGCGGTAGAGTGTTGTTTCCATTGTGTGTGCCCGCGAAATGGGCGTTTTTTGTAGCTTTGTAGTGACGTGCCGGTGGTGATGATGTTCACCAGGGGTCGGCACACGTTTCTTTAAAAGGGCCAGAAACTGCGGGTCAGATACCTCAAACGATGTATTATAATTTTTAAATGGAGTATCCATTATCTAATCCAGAAAGTAGCACAAAGATAAGAAAACAAATTATGAAGTTAAACAATTAACTATTAAGTTTAATATTTGTTTACTTAAAAATTTAAACTGTTCGTTCGTTGCACTTTTAATTAACCTCTTTTTATTTAAAATATAATACAAATAAATCAGTACTCAATTTTTTTAGCACAGCAGAATTTTACCGGCGCACTCTCAGCAATTAAAATAACTTTGCTTTGTGATGATTTGAATGTTGCAAACCATATTTTGTTTGGCAATGATGTCAAAAATTTTCTTTCTTGAATGTAGTTATTGTGGATGCAAAGTAAAAATGTTATTTTGCCGCTTGATTCTTGGACTAGATTCACGATATTTGGAAATTATCGATAATGAAAATCGAAAACTTCTAGTAAAAGTAAACGACAAAGTTTTCTGGATGTTGACCACTTCGTTCAATAGTTTCAACGTAATTTTTTTTTAAAGAAAAAAGGGTGATATCGTGAATACATCCGTTAAGAATTGAAATGTCCGGATTTGGTCCGCGGACTTTGCCGACCCCTGTGTATGCGGCTCCCGTTATCTTCGGCATCTAACGACGTGTTTTATGCTATACGACGACGGTTCGGTTCGGTTTCGGTTTATGACCGAATGCCAAAAGTGGTACAAAGTAGCAATAAAGAGTTAAAATCTGCCGTAAAACATGAAAAGCCGGGGCGTGCTGCCTGCATGAAAGTATCTGTCAAACTCTGATGCGAACGGTTAATAAAGATGTTTTAAAAAAATCAATTTTCTTCCGAGGAGTGCGCAGAGGAGTTCCTTTTATCTTTTATCTTCCCGCGCAACATCGAAGCGTACCAAAGCATCAGTGACTATTTCTGCGAAGCCTAAAATAGTTTCGTGTCGCATATAAATTTTGCAATCTTTTTCTTTACGACAATAAGGAACCCTTTTACTTTATACCGCACGTAAAATTAATTCCCACCCTGTGAGCTTCGGGTATGTTTCGGGGCGGTACTCAGCTATATTTAGGTTATCCTCACCCACTGTTATGGTGTATTTTCATTTCCCAGCTTGGAACACATTTTCCATTTGAAATCTGTCATAGAGAAGAAGCATTCATTAGAAAAAAGCCCGTCCGACCGGAGGAGCGACATCTCGGCAGACTCATTAATCTTCAAATGCAAACGCCCTGGCGCGGGAAAATATTATCCCATTTCGCATCGTTATCAGGTCGATCATAGCCCGCGACGCGAATGGCAGCGCTTTTCATTTGCGTTTCTAGAACGTGAAGTGTAAAAGAAGCGCCACCGAGTGGAAACTCCCTACGAAAGGAATGAAATGGAGAGAAACCGGGTGGTAGTTATCGTCTTGCATTAAAGTGTAAGATTTTGAATTGAACCATCCTGTTGTAAAAGAACGTCCTTTTAGAGAGAGCGTTGAAGAGCGCCGCAAGAAGTGCGGAGAAATAATGGAGGGTCCGCATTGAAACGAATCATTCGCGAAAACTCAAGCAAAGATTTCTCATCCTGAATAGAACGACGTCCACCAACCAACACCTTCCAATCCATCGTCGTTCCAGAGTCGAATCACAGAAGTTGACAGGGAGGTTACATTTTTCCCACCCGCTTTTCCATTTCTTTTTCCCTAACTCCTCAAGACGACCGAGCTCCACGGTCGGTAACTCGCGTCTTTATCTGCTTGAATGATTATACAACTCAACTTTTTGAAATATGTTTATTTCTTGTGTCTTTCCAGTGCTTCTCGCGTTCTGCACTGAACTGGCGACTGGTTTTGCTCCTCGGTGTTGCTTGGCACAAGGGATTGGAAGACCTCTGCGGCAACATAGTTCGGTGGCGCCCCATTGCCTGGCATAAGTTGGCACACCTGAAGCTGTCAGGACACCCTTAGTACTCTTCTCCTGGTGCTCCTCCAGGGGTTGAAGTGGCTTTCTTGGTGATCCTTATTACCTTCGTCACTTCGGTCGTTGGAGTTTTTCCATTCCAAGGGTTCTCCACCAACCAACTCCTCCTCCGGTTCGTCTCCCGCGACCCAGTTTGGGTGTGTTACGTTGCGACACAATGCAGGTGCCGATGAGTTGAGCTAAAATTCCTAACCGAAACCGGGCGAAGCGCACTGACGAAGAAAAAGTGAACCGAATTTCAAGTTGACACTTTTACAGCCGGTTTCCTGGCACTCGACAAATACAAAAAAAGAGGGAGGAAAAACAGGAAAAGCCAGTAGTGCCCCTGCCTTTGCCGAGTGTTCGTTGGTGTTGCGCTTGTGAAGATCCGCATTGAATTCTTCGATCATGGCGAAACCCGAGAAGACGACGATGTGGTCTCGGGGCGAAAGTTCACTAACAAGTAGGAGTGGGAACGAGTAGGAAGACCAGACGCCACCGAAAGTGGCCGCTACGGAAACCCAAAATGTACACCCGGAGCAGTGTTGTGCCCGGGAGAACTTGCTGCTGCTGCTGCTTCGTTGACACGAAAGTGCGATGCGGTTGCGGTGATAATAAAATATTGTTGGCATCGTGTGTTTTGGCCCGCTCCAAAAAGAAACCAAGAGGTTCCATCCACCAATGAATGTATGTGTGTATGTGTGTGGCTTTATCGTTAGATCGAGTTTGTTGCACACCTTTTTCGGAGCGCACACGACGTGCCCTGGGCGTCAAGTGGCAAGCGAGAATGCTAGTCTAAATGACACGCCAAGATTGGGGGTTGGCACCATCGAAAAAGAGCATCCTCGGAGGGTGATGATAGGAGTGCCCGCCCCTAAATACAATCTGCTCCCGCGCGGTACGAGGGTGAACGCGAATCAGCAGGATCGTTTTCCATCGCTGGCGAAAGCGAAGGAAATCCGATGCACCAACAATGGACGTGTTACCTCAGGACGATACCGTTTTATCCGCGAGGACGACTCTGGCAGGCAACTCCTTTCACGTGCAGTTGATGGATGTTTTCAGTTACATCGTACCCTCGGTTTGGTGGTGATTGACTGAAGTCAAACGGGACTTTTCCCTTCCATATTCGCCGGTATAACATAGCCTCACAGGGTGGAGTTTGAAATGTTACGTCTTTTGTGCTTACCTGCAAAGAAAATGAGAAAAAGATAGCAACAAAGATTAATCAATGACATAAGGACAGATAAAAGGTACAATCACTACGATCCTGACAAGATGACGTCTACATAAGGTGAGCTTTCTTTGAAAAGTTTAAGAAATCAGTTTTGAAACAAAAATGGTGATCACAGAAGTTTAGGACGATGATAAAAATCTTATATTTGTCTTGATACAGCAAGTAAGAAATTTACGATTTTTCTATACAATTTAGAGGAAAAATATGATATTCCGATAATTTTTGTCTTTTAATTAGGGTATTAAAATATCTCCTGTAAATAAAATATCTCGAAATATCCTATAAATGAGAATGTAAATGATTTACCAAAGCATGTAGCAACTATTCGAATTGGTTTATATTCATATTTTGATTTGGTTCGTAAATACTTCTTCAAGTAAGTGGATAAACAAATAATCAAGAAAAGCATATAGCACAATAAAACAAGTAACTCAACTGATAACATTGAACTGTGTCTCTTTAGTCTTCAAAAATACATCCTAACGTCATTCAATGCTGAAATTTCCCAAACGCTACTGAATATTGTGGTTCCGGAACATAAAGTGTGACATTTGATTAGAAATTTCTTTATTCTCGTGTACGCACATTAACACCTTTCTTCGCTCAATAAAGATAAAAAATTGACGGCCGTTAACGGGTGAAATGGCGAAGCCAGCCGGGCAAAGTTTTCAAGGTCTGGCCTTACCGAAAGGACTGTAAAAACATCGTTATCTATGCATAATCCTCACACCTGCGTGCGGCTTAGGCCGGGGAAGAGATTGACGCCATTTACAGAAGCCCACCAACACTTCCACCATCGGAGAGAGAGAGGAGCAAATTATAATCTACCAAGTCAAATATCATTTCGATTACACCCGGGCCCCGTTTTGAGCGCGCCCAGTCGAGCGTTTACGAATGTGGCGAGGTTGAGGTGTGGGCACACAGTTGGAAAACTCCCAAGAGGCCCCGGACCGTTCAAACAACACGTTGCGTTGATGGCCCGTTGTTGCCGGCTAAACTGCCAGCTTATAATGACAGCATTATTATTCAACGTTTTAACCTTTATAGCGCTGGTGGAAAAGCTTCCGAAAACTCTCCATCCTCCCGCCCCGCCACCTTTCGTCACTCATGGCGGTGGAAACATCTTCTCGTCTCGGGTCTTTTCGGCACTTACGGGAAGCGCAAAGCAAGGTAGCCAAAGAAAAGGTTCCGAAATTGACGTGCAAAATAAACATTGTGCTTAACACGCGCACACCGGCGTCAGTCGCCACATCAAGTGCTTTTCTTAGGAGGTGCGGAAAGAGGGGGTAGGGAATACGGCGGAGGTTAGTAAGGTGGATCTCGCACAATCCCGCATCAAAAACAATCAAAATTTTAATGCTTTTCTATCCTACTTATCTGTGAGTTCTGTGTGCTACCGTGTTTTCTGGTCGGTAAGTCGATGTTCCCTCGAAAGCCTCCGAACAAATGTGCAAGAAATGTTGAATAAGAAGTAAAAAACAGGACCTTCTAACCCGCAGTTGGTGTGGAGGGATGAGAAGAGAAAAACATTTAACAGCGTAAGGATCATCCACACGCGGCGTTCGGGGTTCCACATCTTTTGGTGGAAGGAAAGAAGCACGCAGCCGACCAGGTGCTAATGCGATAATTCTCGTGCCATTAAATTTTATTCCCAGATGCTTTTTCCAATTTTACAGTAAATTTACTCGAACAAATATTTAATCATGCTTCCCACGTGGCACTTGATAACGGGAGTGAATAAAAACCTGGGCCTGGCTTTCGGGTATTTTACCTGCACATGTCTGACGTTCGCACATTATTCACTTAGCACGAAAGGCGTTGAGTGTATTTTTACCTGGTTTCTTTGCGTAAGCGTGTCTGACTAGCCGATTCAAAAAAGGCACCAAGTGGAAGTTGAAAATACATCCGTACGCATTTCGACATTTTTTCCCAACAGAGACTTTTTTGTTCCTGAAGACATGGCTTTCTGTACCTCTTTCCATTAAACCTCAACGAGATATTGAAGAGAGTTGGCAGCCTTACGACTCCTGACTACGCGAGAACTAAGAATTTTGGCTGGAATTTTCGGGCGAGCCTTGATGAATCTTTATGTGCGAACGAGTTGCAATGATACATAACAAAACAGAATAGGACGTGGACCCAGCCTGGGATGTTGTACTCCATGATGTGCACAAGACCCTGAACAGTGTGTTGCCGTAGGCATTTGCTTCCTATGCATGAAGAGTTCCTTAAAGCGATAACGGCGTGTGTTAAATACATAATGTGTCAATACCGATGGAGCCATTGTACCTGTACCAAGCGCGCCTAAGGAGATACTCGAGGATGGAGGACTGTGGCGTAGGAGAGTGTTGACTCTATCGAGGAAAAGGTCCAGCAATGCATTTATGCATGGAAATTAAACTAAATTGAAGTATGCTTAATGTCGTTTGCATTTATTGATACTTATTCTATCCTAACAGTTAAAGCCGCAGCTTATTCAGATTGATTTATGAGAGTTTGAAATTTAAATACCGGACCTTCGGTTTGAAACATCAGAGATAGGACGCACTCCAAACAGAAAAGGTTTAGGAATTCTTCAAATTTCTTGGAGAACTGTTCAATGGTGGCTTCAAAAACTTCCTCCTATGTTCCCGAAGACATAGCTACTGTAAGGACACGTAGGTGTCGAGACATTATCGCGAATACTGATCCACTCTTCCGTAGGAACAACTGAGCCTTTCGCGTGCATCAATGAGGCCGCCTCGTTGTTAAGCCACCAGGAAAGGAAGTGGCGTGCCTTTTATTTATTTTCCACATTTTCCACAAATTACTCAGCGTGCTGAATGTAGGGAGGGAGGAAAAACTCCCTCTCAGCAGGCGCCACATTTTCCCGGGTGTGTTGCCCCTCCCATGCATCCTTCACATGGATATGCGCTATATCTCTCATTTGAAGCCGAGAAGATAGTGCATAGGCGCCGGGCCGTGAGTTGATTGCAGGCACGAGTGGGTTCCCTCGCTTTACGAGAGGCTACAAAGGCGTCAGGAGCTGGGGCTCGTTTGGACCATTTCCGGTATCCCAACCCTTCGCTTCTTTCATCGCTTTGCGCCACCTTTCATCAGGATGTTATGCGGGTGGAAAAGTGTGAAATTCTTCTGAAAAGTTGTTTTCCCCTTTTTTCTCCCAACAACGTGTATGTGGGTGGCTTTCACTCGGAAGCCCTCGGATGCCGACTTTATTGTCGTGTGCCGCTGATGTGTGCTTTTTCCCATACCTTATTTTCGGAGCCGATGAAGGGCAGCACACGCTCAACATGACATTGAGCGGAGGTGTTGATGCCTGTACACTTTGTTTTCAACTTTAACACCCACCTCATGACGCTTGAGGGAGTAAGCCAATCACAAGGATAAACAATCGTACGAAAGGACGTTTCTGTGAAGCGATGTTTTGCGAAATGTTGTGTGTTAGGGGTGTGGTTAATATCGATAGTGCAAGCCCAGATTTTTGTGTTTAAACTGGCCCGGGAATATTTGCAGGTCAGAGAAACGTTCTTTGTTATATCCGGGAGAAGAAATTTAATACCACCTGCATATACCTTCCTTAAAAATTCTCGTTCACCCTCACCTCAAAAGCTCCTCGACACGCTATCGATGGCGAGGAAATGGTGTTAAGATTTCTGCCGTATTTTACGACTACTGGGAGTGTCCGGTTGGTGGAATGTTTTCTCCGGTTGGATCAAACAACCCAACCTCAGTTTCGTCCGGAGCTGACAGCACAACGAGGAAGGTGTTGTTGGCCGGCTCGCGCTGTCCAACGAAACGAAATGGCCACGATTTTTTTATTGCTCTCGTTGTGCCGTGTGGCAATATCCGTCGTTCTAACCGGACCATAACAACCACACACAAACACACACATATTGTTTTCAGTTTCCTCCTTTTTCTCCAGAACCGGGAGAACGGATCGGTAGAAGAGTTATTTGAAAACCCGGTGGGTGAGCATAAATCAGTCAGCAATGCTTATTTGATAAGAAAGCAGTCGGGCCCAACCCTGAAAGCGTACGTTAAAGGGGTCTGGCTGCATCTTGGGGAATCGCCACACCTCACCTACACCTACGAGATGGGCCTTGGAATGTTGGAAATTCTCAGCGAAACCACGACCGTCCGAACGTCTAACGGTTATTTACTGACCGCCTTGGATGGGTGAATAAATCTCGGCTAAAGTAAAAGAGTGGCATAATAAAAATAAAATGGAAGTGTTGAACAAAAAAGTTGAATAATTATTGAGTAACATTTGTTCTCAACCGTTTGACACTCCTTCTGGATTGTTGACACGAGGGAGTATATAAAAGAGCACGGTGGACTGTAGATAATGTATGAATTTTAAATAATGTTTGCACTTAAACAAATAAACAAATTTTAATGATTTTTCAAGCATAATCGTCAAGTGCAAGCAAGTTTCTTTAAAGGAATCATCAAGTGCATCGTTTCTTCTGATCTCAGTAACAACGTTATTATGCAAATTTAATTCGCGTTGGCCATAACAGTAAACCAACTAGGTTTGATTATTTTATTTTAATTTTGCACTGATCAGCTGATATGGACTAGTGGGTATTCATTAAACATTCATTTGGAAATTTTGCTCCAGCCACAGACTGTGCTAAAGAGGAATAAAAAATGCAACAGAAGCCGACGCGACAGACAAAAATTTTGATTTTGCTTTTTCTCTTATTGCTAAATCTCTCCATTTTAGAATCAGAAGCTCTATTAAATTGTCCAAATAGTCTAGAAAAAATTAAGAAATGAAGGAAATTTCATACAATTATAAGCTTTTCTAATGACATTAGCTTCTTCGAGTTTTTTTTCGTATCGCCGATGAAAATTTGTCTATTCTTTTTCAGAAAATTTGTAACCAATATAAAGATTAAATAAAAATCTCTATTTTTTAACAAAACTATCGCTATTAGTTAATAACACGCACCACCCGTATATCCACCGTCCTTCGACACACATTGCCTCGTCTTGCGGCACAAATAAGTAGAGCATATCATTTGAGAAGAATATTATCAGATTTGTGCTGAAATTTCCCGCATTTGTTCATTATCCTGCGGAGGAAAATCCAACTTCATGTTTATCGACAGAAGGAAAAATGAGCGTTTGAGATTGAAACATCAAGGGCAAAGAAAACTCAAATAACCGCTTGGAAGTTTGAAGAATCCTGTGGATCCGTATCCTAATCTACAGTTTAAGCACACGCGTGCAATCTCATGCGGAGAGTTTCGCCGAGCAGAAAAGCAATAACTCACCGGGGTGGCAATGAAAAATCAGCTATTCATTAGACGGTGCGCCCCGAACCACTTGATAAATGATGCCCGTGCCCTATTGAAGGCTTCTTTCACGCAGTTTGGCAGCGTTCCATCGACCCACTCTTTCCCCCCAGGTTCCATCGAATACTAACCCACGTCTATGGCGACGACGCGATCGGAATACGATAGGGAACGGTTTTTCCGAAAAGTTCGACGCTCAAGAGAAGCGCGTGCAGTTGGTTGTTGTGCTGGTAGGTTGCCCCCCGCCGCCGCCGCAAACCCCTGCTGGGCGCGCGATTTATTTGCGCGGATTTTCAATTATCACCTGTCACAATTCCCAATCTCTTTATCAATCACAGCCTCGGCGTCGCACCCCCATCTCGAAAAGCGTAAAAAAGGTCCCGAGCAGCATGTTAGAAGTCTATCGAAGGTTAAGCTGTGTATCGGGGCGTTCTAGGCCGTCCCAAGATCCTAGAGGCGCCAGTACCTTCCCCGTTACGTAGCATTGCATTGGATCAATGAAAGGCACGCAAAGGTAGCGGAGGTTCAAGAAGATAACGATATTACTTGCAGAGTTTGCCGAGATCCTTGACACCGGGCAGAGTTCTTGGGATCAACTCGACGCCCGATGGTGGGTTTTACGCCGACGGGGAAGGGTCGTCGTCTCGTCTCCGAAACTCGTTCAGGCTTTTTATTTGCATTTACCGAGCCAATGAATATTTCATCGCTTCCGATTTCGATGATTGCTATTTATTTGCTAGTAGCGTTGTCCCATCCACTGTTAGGGGTGCGGGATGAAGAGATGAATCCTTCTCCATTTCGGCGAACGATTGAAAGCGAACGAAACCACCACCGCCAAACCAATGTCGAAGGACTGTCTCCGAAATGGGAATTCAATTGGGGGAAAACCCCTATCATCCCCGTTTTGGGAGAGTATGTGTGGGAAACGCGCCAACCGGGAAGGGACTATGTTTTCCAGTCTGGATGTTGGGATTTGGGGACGTCGTGGAACGCGCTTCAACATATTAAAAACCAATACCAAAAAACGTTATCTCCATGGACGAAGGACGACTTTGCTCGAGGAATCCTTGATTCTTAGGTTTATCGTCGTTTTAGGAAATCGAGAAACATTTTGAGAATTGAAAGATATTGTTGAAGCGTTCAAATTTTTGAGAAGATCTTTAATCAAAAATATTTGATTTATTTCGAAGGACGACAATTTTGTTCTATCAAAGAATTCTGAACAGAAAAAGTTTAAATTCTTAAGAAATTGTTTAACTTGTTATCTTTTGAATTGGATAGCGTGAAGAAGCACTTGGACAACCTCACAACAATGTGCGCATCCTTAAAAATCTGAATCGCACTCAGGAAGCACCATGCCTAAGAATGCTGCTGCGAGAAATCGAATTTTCTAAAGTATTCATCAAAGACGATTAATTTCGTTTTCAAATTAAATTGAGCAACATTACACACCACTATTCTCAAGGGAAGCTGAATCGGAAAATGCTTTCCTTCTCACTTGCAAACCGAATCAAATAAATTCAAGTAAGTTAAGCAATCTTTCGAGCAGTGGGTGGAGAGAAGCGGGTTAAAATCGGTATCTAACAGTCGAATTTTCCGTTCCGCAATCCTCAACCATAAAAACAGAACATTTCGCTCGGTAAGCATTCCACCGAAGGCGCACACGCAATGGTTGGTTGAAAATAAAAATAGTAGAATAAAAAAACATACAAAGGTACAGGAAAACCGCTACTGGGTGTGGAACAAAAATCACGATCAGCTGCTTTCGGTACATAAAATCTCGACCATTTTAAGAATCGGGTTGGGCAAGCTTTGTCGGAGTACTGTGCAAGCGCAAGCAGCAGATAAGGAGCAGGCAGGCAGCAACCTCGACCGCCGCACCGAGACCGGAGAGCTTTGGGAGCCGGATATCCGGCATTGGAAGCAGCACCGTATCGAATGAGCATAAAACCGGATGAAGCTGCACACTGCTGCCAGGGATAATGGAAAGCGATAAATCTCTAATTTCGAGTAATGTTACCGAGCGGACCAGGAGCGACAAACTGTGTCTCCCGCGGGAGTCGTTCGTCCGCCCCTCCCCCTTCCCCACAAACTGTGGCCAAAGCTCTAATTCACTTCCGGCGGGCAAAAGATAGATTGTGATCGCTCGTTCGGTTACGCTGACAGCTTCTTGTGATTGCCGCAATTGAAGCAAACACAAAGGACCAATACAATCATCTTCTTACATTTCTGATAAGAATTTCTCTTTTTTTTGGTAAATTTTACTGACATTTAAATCGATAGAGAGTGTCATTCCTGAGCTAAAGTGGTATTGCATTAATGTACGCATTTTATGTTTTCAAAATGTTCATCACGGGCAGATTTTAGAAAAACATTTTTCACAATTTCCTAGCACTCGGAAATATTGATCAAACTGTCCATTGGATGCAAAAATAGCCCAAAATCTTGAGTCCGTATCATTCTATCAACATCAAACGAAGCGCGAACCGTAGATGTTGCTCCTTAAGCGATGTCCATAGATTTCGTCAACATGCCGAGTCACGCGGGGAGGGACGGAGATAGGAAAGCACTCCAGGAAGACGGACGGCCGGAAATACTTTACAGTTGAAGGGGGTGGTTTGGAAAAACGGGATGGTGAAAAATGATACTATAAAGGGGAAAGTTCGACGGAGCAAGAGCAAGTGGTGCCCGTTTCCGAACTTTCCGCACACAAAGAGAATAGCTGAACGATACCGAGTATCCGGTAGCGTTTGCGAGTATGTGTGGGGATGAAAGGATGGAAACTATTTTATTTATATTCCGCCCGTATGCTGTTTGCTGCCGAACTTTGGAACCGACCGGGAAGAGGAAACTCCTCGTACGGTGTTGCTGCAGTCGGGGAAAATCAACCATGGAAGCCCAGTTTCCCGGCGAAGTTTGCAACCGGAGCAACTGGCCCGAAGCGCCCTCCCTCGAATGGAACGAACAATCCGAACGAGAACGGGGATAACACTTCTGCATCGGGTTGTAATAGGGAAGAATGCATCAACTCGCCTTCCATTTTATTCGCATGTCAAACTCAAACATCAACTTGCTGCATAGCGAAGAACGACGGGTTTTATCCGAGAGTTTCTCTGAGTTCTGAATCAAAACGTTTCGTAAAAGCAGGATTTTTTACCTTTCGAATGCACTTTACAGATTCGCCAATTATAACGGGATGAAATTAATCCAAAAATAAGTTAAAAAGTGCTTATGATTGAGTAATTGAACTGCAAATGCAAATTAATTACGAAAATGAACTAAGGAGACACTTTTGTTTCTCGATTGGCGAAAATCAAATTTATCACAGAACGGTGACTTGCAGTTTTTAATTTGTAGCCCTATCTGGTAGCTTGAATCAGAAGCTCACTTCAGTTTGAATTCTAAAGCTTATAATGTTAAGCTTATAATTGTGTGCTGTTGAAATGAAACGAATTTCAGTTATATAAAAAAAACACGGTTACACGCCAGAAAGATGTTGATGATTTTCTTTTATGAAAGCTACAGAGAAAACAAGGAACTGCGACAAAGGAGAAAAAACACATGCTTCCTACAAACTCAACTCATATCAGAGGGAATAGAACCCAGCGCCAAAAGTGATGGTGTGATAGATACCAATTAGGCATGCCATCATATGCAGATTTTCTAATCATAGAAAACATCAGACCACGGTGGAGCTTTGATCCGAAGTTTATGCCGGTGCTCCTACTCTGCACAGACACGACACGGGTGAACTGGAGTAGCATAGCTTTCTGGAGCATATACAAAATTCATAAAAATTCAAATGAAATTTGCATCAAATTTCACACAACGCTGACTTTGAGTTGTCGCATCGGTTGTTGGTTGGAAAGGCGGCAGAAAATCTGCAGTCTGCTGTTTCTGCCGCGTGGTGTTTTCTTCTTCCGCTTCGAGGGAGGCACACGCGTCAACTGGAGTGTGATGTGTAACCGGTAATGTCATTTCCAACAATAAACGACTCGGAATGTCATGATATTGTTGTCCCAGCGATGCATGGAAGGCATATGTGTACGATGAATTTGGAAGGATTTTTTGTCCTGCGATTTCTTAATGAATTTATATTTTCTGGTTTTTTGGGAAATTTTAAAAAAATATTTAAAATTTCTTCCTTACAGTGAAATGAATAGACAACAAACATTAAAGCTTACGCTTTTACTTTAAAGTATTTTTATTTTTTTCTATGCTTACATTTTCCAAAGAAGAAGTAGTTGCTAGTTCTATATGAGAAACATTTAGCAAACTTTACAAAATTATCATCCTGTTATAAATCCAGCAGAGCCATCAGGGTAACGGATTTCTGACTTGCGTAACCAAGAACATTATGAACCAGTCGGTGAAGATTTCAACCGTGGATTGCGTAAATATGAAAAGCATCCTCCGGAGACTGGCCTGCGTGCGGTCTTCACCAACAATAAGCCCTAGAACCCTAGGGTGTTTGTAAGGGACAAAGGTACCTTTATGTGAGCCGTACCGTATTTTTACTATCCCTTGGAGCATTCCTCGTGTGTATCATCATCCTGAGACAACCAAACAAGACAGTCTCTTGAAAGGATGGCATTTTGGGCGAAAAATATTGCTCGAATGTTTGGAAAATAGCAAGAACTCCTCGTCCCAGAAGCCCACAGCATGGAGCGGTCCGCTCGGTAATCTGGCACATATCGGAACGCAAATGGCGCTTTGAGCAAATATTTTCCGGCCACCGACGTTTCACGCGTCAACGAGATGACAAGTTACAGAAAGAGCGAAAAAATAAAGGACAACATTGTCTTTGAAGTTAACAAATCTCGTCGTGACAAAGCCTGTCAGATTTTCTTCCCGGGTGCGCACGGATGACACTACTGACGACGGAAGAGCTCATACGCAAACCCAGAGCCAGTACAGTTGCCGTAGGCTAGTGTGCAGGATCTTCCCGTTGCCCTGTGAACGGAATAACGGGAACCAAAAATCTAAAATCTGTCCAGGTTCTCCCGACCCAAGTGAAGCATTGCTCGGTTGGTTCGCACTAATCCCTGGTCAGGATTCTAATGTTTGTCTACAGTTCAACGGTGTGCGACCAGGGGGAAATCTAGTACAATTCAGGTCAGTGGAATATGGATGTCAGATTACGCGTTCCATGCATATAGGAGCCGTCGGTAAGTCTTTTTTTTGACGAACTCCAGAACCGGCACTTACTAGACGAGAAATTTATGCACGAGCAAATCTTCAAGCATTATCTTGGCAGTTATCAATCCAGATTGTTTACCTTGTTTCCTCACTCTGAAACGTCGTGCTCTTAACAGAAAGTGTATTAAACTTATCATTTCTCATCGAAAAGCTTGGAAATGTTCAACTAGTTTGTCCTAGATAAACGTAGCTTTTGATTGATTAAATGATATGCAAAAACTGTGTTTCTACAAATTTTCAGGAAATTTCCTTACATATTTCATCAAATATTTCATTGTTGTTTTCTTACTCTGAAACAACGGACGCTTTGCAACAAATGTATTAACCAAACCATCTTTTATCAAACAGTTGAGCAATAATTGGATATTTTTATCTAGATTATTTTACATCTAGGTTGATTTTATAAAACCATGGTCAACTCTGCATTGCTTTTCTAACCAAAACATGCGTTTGTCCATTTTTTGAAAAAAATATAAAATTTCAATGTTTCGGAAGAGTGATCTTGTTTTTGAAAACCTCCTTATATTTCATTTCAAAGGCATAAAAAGCTAATTTGAAGAAATAAGTTATGCAGCGAAGCATATTCTTATCCAATAAATGTATTGTATGGATTGAACTTGTTGAGATGAGCGCATTTTTTTAAATGTATTCGGAAAGATCATCCTAAAGATATAAATTAAATTTGAGCTACTTTTAATGCCATTACGATTGACTTTGTTTAAAACAATACTGTATCTTTGGCATTTTAAGCACTTTTTATGTAATGAGTGACTTTCAATTCCACAGATTCAAATTTTTTGTGCCCATCGATGCCTATAGTTTCTTATAAAATTTTAAGATTTGTTTTTTTTACATCTGAAACATTAAACATCGAAATATGCCACGGCACCAGATACGAACTGCATGCACATTGATATAATACAAAAAGTTACGGTAACACCGAACAACACATTTTCCAATCTCATTTGATTGTTGCCCCAAAACCATTAGCATTTCGACCGGCCAGGCCAAACCGACGGTTTGCTGAGAAATGATTTCCGTCGAATGCTTTCCGCTTCAAACGGTCCCACCATTCCTTACTATCGGTGCTATATAAATTTTCAATAAAGTTCGCATATCCGGCAGTTCTCTCACGTTCCTCATCGCCCGGAACTGGGGTGCCGTTACGCAGCCAGGACATTATCCAGATAACAACCTAATATTTCCAACCCATTTCACCTCGAACCGACACCGGGTGGTGCGTCCGTGTGCTGGAGCAAAGCGATCCTATCCTGGGGACCAGCAACAGTGAAAGCAAGTTCCGACGGGCCATATCTTTTTGAAGCTTCTGCTTTTCTGAGACACGGAAGGAAGCGGGAAGCGGGTGCGCGGGTCGTAACTTGTTTCCGGCTACAAATGGAGTGTAAACAAAAACACTTCATGGGAGAGCGCGTGCTTTTCTTGCCTCCGAACGATGACAAGATCTACGATGCTCCGTTCGAACGGAGGAACCTGAGGGGGGGTCGTTTTCACGGGAGGGAAAGCTTTTCCTGTTGTTCATGATGGTCGTTGCTGGCAAAGCTTTTCCCGAAACATTGGCACGGGTAAGTTGGTGCCGGTACGTGTTTTCGCAGAGCACCTAAGGAAAATCATCTGGGAAGGCAAATTTTGCAGGACGAAAGACTCTCTGGAAGACGATCCCAAGAAGAGCACGGGAAAGTCACAACGGGAAGACGTTTCGCGAAGATTCGATTTCTTCTTAATGGTCTATAATATCACAATCAATTGCAGTAAATATTGCCCAGCACAGTGAGGGAAAACGATTCAAGCGCGTTGGCCAAAAAAAAAGGAGCACCTGAAAATTCGGTTTAACGCAATGATTTCAATTTTGGAACAACCTGGAACCTGAAGTGACCTGACCGGAAAAAGGCGGTACGTGACTTTTCAACCGGAATGGGAATTTTCCCGTGACTATTCGTACCGCGATTCTGAACCGTGGAAATCTAAATGTTGGTGGTTTCGGGATTGGAATTTTGTTGTCAATTTTATGTCCCGTTAACGATGCGGTGTTAAAACATCGAGGGAGAAGAAGGCAGCCGCAAACCTTGTTCCGACACCGGCACACACTATCAATCTTTGTTTACGTCATGTTGTACACGTCCTGGCATCATCATCAACATCATCATTCAGAGTAGTGGCAACATTATTCGCAACATTGTCCGTATCGAACCAGAAACCTGTTATGGAGTTTGGTGTTCCTCCGATTCTACATGCCTCTCCCGGATAGTTTAGCCTGCAGAATATGAATTCGCCTACAGATTTTGGATGCCTCAGAGTGTGAGCTATTGCTTAGAAGCGCTCCCTGTTGTATGTGGCAGCGATTTTTGATTTATGAAATCACCCACACACGAGGTCTGAACTTTACTTCCACCGCTATAGGAGGATTTGATTTTCTCATGCTTTCGGCATCGGCATCTACTTCCCAAGCGCGCGGAATACCAAATCCTTCACTAGCAGACACTCTCTGTTCAAAGACCCCCCGCTTCTAGCACAACTAATCTGTGTGTGACTCTGTGGTGTACCGTGCGTCCGGACAGGATTGGCCATTTATTCATTTGGTAGACCATCGGAAATTGAACATTCACGAATTCCACCTCTCAGCTCCTGAGTCGGACCTTCGCACCGAAAGGATTATCACCGTTTCGGGTGAAACCCCGGAGCGTTCGTGGCATGGGAGGCGGACGTGTTGTTACCGGTGCATTGTTGTGCCATTGGCAAGTTGCATCGTTTGCAAGCACTTTGCAGTTTTTGTGAACCCGTCGTGTGCTTGTTTTCGTGCAAGCGCATATCGAAGTGTGTAAGTTGTGAAAGGTGGGTGTTTTAGTCGGCTCCGTTTAACAGTGACATTTAGAAGAATAGCTGGTGATTGTGATACCTTGTTATGGTTATGGTTGAATTCAGGAGGAATTTTTATCCTTGTAGTTTTGTCTACGGCTATATTTGATTTAGATTAATTAATTTGTAACCCTTTTTCAATGAAAGCTCTAATTTGAAAATTACACAAAAAAGGTATTCTACAGATATTTCTATTAATGGGACGATCAGAAACCGCAATTAGTGTGCACAGCACTATTGCTTCTGGCAACGATCACCCTTTTCTGGAACGATTGGCTGTGCATGCAAGTCACCACTGCACTCTAACACAAATATGAATCACCACGAGATAGGAGGGAGTGTGTTCCTTTTTTATCCAAGTCCAATGTGGATAAAATGGCTCATAAATGGCCGGCGGGAAATTGCTGATGGTCAATTGTTTGGTGTGGCCCCCGAAAGGTGCCAAACTATTTGCGCTCGCCTTGAATTGCGGCAGCGCGGGGTTGTTTCTGTCCGTTCTCTGAAATAGGAACCCGATTTTGCTCACCTCATCGATGAAAACGTTTGCACGGCGATGGTGTGGTGATGCTGGGACCGGTCGCCATTGTTGTTGTCGCCGATTGTACGGAGGTGTTTTAATTCCGACACACGATCAGCCCTCACTGAAAAACTTCTCACTTCTAGCTTCGGGGACGTTACGGTTCCTGTGTTTGGTGGTTGTTTGGCAAAGGAGTTTTCTATCGTGTGCATGACCACCATGCACACGGCTAAGTCGGCCTCTGTTTGCGTCTGGCACATAGAGGTGGCTACGTGCGGCGTGAATTATTGAAACACATCCTGTTTATTTTATTAACATTTTGTATTGTCGTGGCTGTCTCCCTGTGTGCTCCTCCTGAGGGCTGACACAGGATGGAGTCGTCAGCTCTAGTGTGTTCTCGCTAGATTTGGGGCGGATTTCAAAAAGGGAAAACAGATTTGTGTCGCATGCAGATTCATTCATCGTCTGTGGTTGAGTTTCTTTGTGCACAACGGCACAGCTTAGTTCCCGTTAAGTTTGCTCAGCCTTTTTTGGCGAAACATACACAGTACTGGACAAACAATTTATAACATAGTTACTCCATAAATTATTGGTTGGAAAGTATTTTATCTTGAAATGGTCATTTTTATAATTTTTAAAGTTGAATTTCCTATTTCGATATATTTCCCCGTCATATGACAAATCATCATTTTAAATCCAGCAAAAGACGAAAACTTTGACGGACACTGTTGTTGGTTTATGATGCCTCTCTCGAGCCAGTACGGCCTCTCGTACGGAGAAAGACCCCTTTTTTGCTGGTTCGTCCGGAAGTCATGTGAAAATTTATGGCAGGCAATTATTTTCGGCATGGCAGTTATATCTCAATAGTGTTTTTGCAACATTGCATTCCGAAGCAGACAAAACAGCCTCGGTGGCAACACAAAAGGATCTTCAAAACATCGTATTATGGATGTTTTGCTGAAGTCGTACACAGTATTTGTTATGATAGAGGAGCATTGGGGGAAAGAAGTTGAATAAAAAGGCTTTTTCAGTGATAAAGCTCTACATCTCCGTATTCTAAAATTACCTTCACATTTATCCTTAATTGTCAAATCGCAACAAACTTTGAGAGTTGTTGTAGAGCTAATTAGTCTTCCATTTGTTTAACCTCGTTTGTTCCTTTCTATTTACCGTTTGCAATAAAATTATGCGAACGAAAAACTTGTAAAAAAGGGTTCAAATTCCTATAAGAATAATGTTCTTTAGATTCAAATGTCCTAAAAGGTGAGAGCAGAGTCGCAGCCGACCGAAGAACCTGTACGGATTATCTGCTTAGCAAACAGATCAGTTGGAATAATTAACAACGTTGCAATCAAGTAATTTGCGAGGGTTTCCGCTTTTCTCCGCGAGGACGGGAAGCCATAGAACCGGTAACATGACGGTACATCCGTGCACCAAACCGACCGAGGAGAGGGTCAATTGTAGTCAAATTGAAAATCGAGCTGAAGTAAAAGGGTACAAAGTGCCGTTCCGGATCGTGCCATCTGAGTTGGGGTTTGTCGTAAAATGGATTCATCGTGCAAAAAAAAAGCTAGAGTAAAGGTTAAATGCGAGCATGGAAAAGGGCAGCAAGCCCTTTTGGCACAGGGGTTGGGGGGCAACCCCCGCAGGCTATGCAACGATTCGGAGGACGAAAAAAGTGAACCTCCCAGCCCCGCTAGCATGGCGATTTTTTGCTCCTTCTTCTTTTTGTTTCCTTAGGATGAAACATTTTACCATCGCGAAAGCAAGGAATCCAATCAAGTTTTAATGGAAATTCAAATCATGTGCCTCTCCACGGTCAGGTCATCGCGATGGCGACTCTCGCTGCCTAAAATTACAGCGAAAGGTGAAAACGTCCCGGTGATAAAATCATGCAAGAAAGATGTTAAAAACCCACGAGCGGAGGAGGGGATACAATCCACTACGATTCGCTTCGGTAGAACAAGTTTTATTTTTCCAAGTAATGACCGAATTCGTTGGTAACTTTCTTTGGTTGTAAAACATAAAAAGAACGAACAAGTCAATGTAGTGTAAAGGTTTCAGCGATCACCCAGGATTTGACATTCAATTTCGTAGACTCTTAAACCGAAAAAATAGAGAAAGTGGTATAAAAGAATCCAATAAGTTCAACAATCTCTTGAACGAATGACTTTCCAACACTCGAAATGTGAACTATGCGCTAGAAGTATAGAAAATGACGCTCATAAATCACTCGCATAAAATAGAATCAACCTTAGTTAGAACCGAATTTTTTAACCAACGGAATTTCATCTGGAAAAACTTCCCATTCAATCATTCAACCCACCTTCGAACGAACCTCGGCTATTACAAGCCAATGCCGAGTGCCAACATTTCACCGGGAAATTCTGTCTGTTTATTTATTTACCTCAACTAAGGGCTCTGTCAACCCGAAAAAAAGAACTCGACTAACCAGTGAATTCTATTTACAAAATGGACGGTCGCTTTTTGAGCTCCATCCAACCAGAGGTTGATTCTAGCTTCACTTCGAGCCAACTGCTCAAGAACCTCCGAACCAAAATATCTACAACCGCTCCCGGGCCATCGCGGAAGGAGTGCATTTGGAAAACCCTAGAAAAGCTCCGGCGGGAAAATGTACGAAGGCCTGTAAAAATAACGACAGTGCATTGGATGGCTCCACAAATAGAAACGGAACAGCAGGAAGAAAAAAGGCGGATGGACACGGAGTTGAAAATGCGAAAGGAGAAGCACACAAATGGACATAAAGGTGAGTGTACTTCGCTGCCGCATTGCTTACCGAAGCTGAGGGGGAAAAAAAGTCCTAGCAAAAGCACTCACAGAGTCCTATTTGCAGGATTCAAGCTTATGGTCTGCCTTTTTCCGACACTGGAGGAAAACTCCGGCACACCGAAGGCATGCCAAGGACGGGGAAACGCAAGATGTATCTTTGCGATGTCAGCTGAATGAGCCCGACTGGTTGTCCGAGCAGGTCTCCAGGACCAAGGACTTTCTGATTCCTATTTGCATATTATTTCCATTTCGTCCTTACATCGGGCCCGCCGCTTCCATTCTCTGTTTTCCCGCTGTCACAGTCAAACTTCATCCGGGCCAAGTTCAAAGACCAAACGGAAAAGGGGTTGCTGGCTCGAAAGGTATCATTGCGCGCGCCGAACCTGCTCCTCGAGCCACACAGTGTGCTTCCTGATTTAGTTGCTTCACTGCTGATGGGCAGCGCAATAAAAGCACAATTTTACTTCAACACAGCAAATTCGAGCACCGGTCCCGGTCACGATGAAATGTAAGTTCATTTCGAAAGGTACTTGGCGGCGCGTTTAGAAGAAAAAACACATGAAGAACCCAAAAATAGATCCACTAACAGCGATAGCGATTTCACAAACCCGTTGCTGAGCGGGGAGGGAAATAAAACAAGCAAAAGGTGGAAGGAAAATAGATCCTAGAGAATCGTCGTACAATTGGCATGACTATGACACGATGGCAAAGGACCCTCCTCATCGAGCGAACGAAAACAGAACCAGAAAATTAATTTCAATCGTTTCCGTTGCCAGACCCACTTCGTCTTTTTGCATGTTGTGCTTAATTTTGAACCAAAGTAAATAACACTTACACATTTTGATGACAACTTGATGTAAATCAATTACCTGAAAGTAGAAGAAAGCAAAAAATAGGTTAATGATATGTGTTGTCGTTCAGTTGAGGTTTATTACACCAAGAAATATTCAAAATACCATCGCACGTTTAACACGTTGACTGCCATGGCTATCATTTTTTATAGCCAGCTGCCATTAGTTCTAAAAAGTTTTTATCTTATAAATATATGAATATGCAACATGAAAACTATAATAGTATTAAAAACTAATTCTCTGAGAAGGTTAATCTTTGCCTAGATGTCGAAAACCGAATGTTTAATTAGTTTTATAAACAAATTAAATCGACAAAGATTGTTCTAAAAAAGAATGCTAAAACTGCTTGGCAGTCAACGTGTTAACACGTTGCCATGGCTATCATTTTTCCTGGCCAGCTGTCATTAGTTCTAAAAAGTTTTTCCCACATAAATAAATAAAAGGGCAACATTTACGCGCATTACAAAAACAAATTCTTTGACAATCTCAGTCTTTGCTTGATGTACGAAAACCGATTGCTTAATAAAGATTAGTAAAAAAGATTAATTTTACAAAATTCATCTTAAAAGCTTGTACTAAAATCACTTAGCAGTCAAGATGTTCAGTAAACTTCGGCGACAAGAGGAAGAACAATAAAAATAAAAACTATTGGTAAAAGTATATCGCCAATTTTGATTCAATCTGATGCTTAAGTTTTAAAACCTTTTTATAAAATAGAAATAGGAAACCTTCTTACTTCCACAAGATAATAATAAAAAGAAAATAGAGATCAATCATTTCAGCTCACTTTGAAGTAACGGCTGAAACACGCCCCATGCATCATGCCGCGAAGGAGCAAAACCCGTTATTGATGATGTTTTAGTTTTTGTCCATTAGCATCATGGTGGTGCGGCTTTTCACCCGCATTTGGCTTTTTCTTTCTAGCCGGAGCCACCGGCAGCGATTTAGATCAGAAGATCATCGACACGGTCACGGTGGTGGTGCGAAGCTGACACAGATCGATCAGGAGTAGCAAAAATGGCTTCTACCTTTCCAGGGGGTGCGCTGCTGCGGGGAAATATTGGCGGAGAATACATTGGGTTGCTGGCAAGAAGTCCGGGGAGTAATCATATCTTTCGACAATGTAGTCGCGTTTACGAGGCGCAAGAACATCTCACTTAACCGCGAAAGGCTCGCCGGCGGGGCCAATGTGAGGCTTAATCCCCATCGCGGGTAGGAAAATCACAAATGATACAATTCTCTCACCACCCAATCCGCCGCCCTTGAGAGACCGTTGATGGCGATGGCGGTCAAGACAAAAGGGCGAACGAAAAACCCACCGGGAAAAGGGCAAAACAAGTGGAGTGTAACTACCCTTTTGTCGATCATCCGCTTATCCTACACCTTTCCTTCCATCTGCGGAAAGGGATCGGGGAAAACGGAGGATCATCGTCGAAAGGTCCGAGGCGATTGCTCTTTTTACGTGCGCCCTCCTCTCGTAATCGTAATCATAATAATTCCCACCGGAGCAAAAGCGGGAAGCGAAAGGTGATAATTTTTCTTGTAAATAATTTCAATGAACCCAGCCACCTTCACACCCTCTCCCCTCACTTTAGCGAACCGCAAAAAGGGGAAAAATGGTGACCACAAGCCTCCAACACCCGGGGCTCAGGCGCACTTTGGCAGCAACATTGACGTTCGTTGGGGATTTGCGAATTGATGGGTTTACTTATATGCGGCTTGCAGCAACTCCCCCAAATCACGCTGCCACACCACTGTACCTGCCTTCCTCTGTCACACACCCAGGTTGCAATATATAACGGCACGGATGCACGGGATTATGCACTTCTCCATCACGACGCGCTGATGGTGTGTGCCCTTTACTTCCACCGGGTGCGCGCAATCATCATCGTTCGTGCTGGACCCGGCGCGCAATCTGTCGACCGAAAGGTGCCAGATAATCTGCGCGGTACGTGGTAAAGCTTCACGAGCTCAATTTTTGTGATGGCTGCGGCGAAAAGGTTGCACATTCCATGCAAGTACCCCTGCACTCTCTGCAGTTCCCAGAACTAGGTTTCAAGCTTCCAGGGAGGATTGCGAGATGTACGTCACTTAACCGGGATGGTGTTTGTAACGATCCGCCAGTTGTCCGTACTCGTCTCCTAAGGCGTCTGGTAGCTTTCAAAAATATGATTATCTTTGTTTGAAACCCCTATGAAAATATGGAATTGGATGCATGATGATGATGCCCGGATTTGAATTTGATTTAAAAGAAGGAAAATGGAAGACTTGATAAACTTTTTGGCTGCTTGGCGTTTCGAAGCATAAATCTGCAAATCATGGCAGCTTTTCATTTTTTTATGTCAGGAATTTAAAATACAGCCGATAAATATTTATTAATGTATGGTTTAAAACTAACTTGTACCTATTTCTATGAATGTTTTAACGATTTTCCCGAGTACATTGTTGGTTGGCCACTTCGAAACCCTCACAGAAGCGGTGGATCGCTACTGTAAGTCTTTTATAATTTCGGTCAATACCATACTTTTAATTTGTCAATAAGTTAGTCTCATCTCCTTCTTGTATCTGTGCACAACATCTTCATATTTACATTCATCTAAATAATCACATTTTTGAATACGTCCAAAATTGCAAACAGGGATCAAAACTAGAAGAACACGAGACAAAAACTAATGAGCTAAAGACATTGTTAGATGTATTGGATATAGAAAGATAGGTGGCAACGACTTTAATGCATTTAATTTAAACGCTATGTAGGAAAAATATGATTCGTAATGATGCGACTAACACGTCGATATCGTATCATTCGAAACTTAGATCAATTCGTTTCATACAAATTAAAATGGTAAACATCACTGTTTATATCGTACGGTCCAAATAAAGTGTTTGTTATAGGTTGATCATGAGCTACAGATGTACCGTTTTGCAGGAACATAAACGATAACAGGGAACAGTATCAAGTGTAACCAACAGTTAAGTATTGTTTGAGGAGTTGTCCAGTCGTCTGGATGAATCTTCTAAAATCGGTTCAATATTCGCATCACTTTTTTAGATTACCTTGTATTAGAGATTCATTTACATTTAACGATGAGATCCGCAATTTTTCTCAAAATAATTTGAAGCTAATAAATTTGTAAAACAACTAATTTGGAAAATTAACGAAATCTACTTAATATTCAATGTATTCAACATTCAACAATATTTTTCAATTTGAATTTAATATCTATAAGTCTCTTGAATGTTTCCATCGAGGCAAACATTTTAAAATTACCATTGTACAGATATTTTCTTTTTGAATAGTTGAGCGTTCTGTAACCGTTAAAAAACCACCATAGTTTAGTAGCATGGCAATTTCTTGATTGTGGCTGTCAATCGTATTTCGTTGAAAGCGAAAACAAAATGAAACTGTGTTACGCTGTGTTGGCAATATTGCGCCGGGTCGCCTGGCAGCATAAGCAAACGGTGCAACAATTTTAAACGGCGAACCGGGCGACATCGTCGGTTGGCCAGCCGTCATTTGTGAAGTAACATAAACATTGCTGTCGCGCACTCGCCCCCGGTCTTTCCCCGTTGGATCTCTTCTCCTCCGCCGCATAAAACGGAATAGTAACATTTTTGCACGAATTGCAATTGTTTGGAGTGAGAGGGACGAACAGAAAAAGAACTGACCACAATAAACGAGCTACTTTCGCGGATGATCTTTTTTGTTTCTTAGTCGCTCGTATTCCGCGCACCATTTGCCTGCACTTCCACACCCCAGTTCCAGTGGAAGTTGCACAAAAACAGTTGCTTATGATTGAGCGGGTGTGAACCGAGCGTTGTGGTGGCCCCCGGGGGTCGATGTAGCAAATAAACATAAAGCTGCCACGCTGGTGCCATACCCTGCGCACACTGCATCATGTTATCCCCACTTCCCCCTCACCCAATAATGTTGGATGCAGCAGAAAAGATGCAAATGCACGTGCACAAGGGTTCCACCTTTCTGTGTCATTTCTCCGTACACAGCGCGCACTATTGTCAATGCATTCCATCTGTTTCCTTCGCGCGTTATGGCGATCTTTTCCGGGTGGAATTTCATCACCTCGTTTCATGTTCATCTCTTTCAATGGTTCTTTTTTTGTAATGCAGGATGCAGCCGGAACCCGTTACCAATTACTAACCCAGATAATGGGCGGCCATCGGACGCGCAGGTTACATCGTTTTTACTCCGTCGCATTATTTTCTTTACTTTCCCTATTATAGCACGGGCTTCCATCTGCTTGGAAAAAGGAGTTACAGGTAGATGTCTATCAGACCATCCATTTTGCAAAGAGTGCGAGAGAAGGTTAAAATTTTAATGGATAAATGCAATTATTTCGAACATGGAAAAAGAGGACATTTTTAAATTATCAACAAGCAAGAAAATTACCATTTCACCATAGATTAAGCGAATCCAAGGGAAATGGGCAGGTAAGCGTAAACATATTCGGTTCAAAAATCAAACCACTTTGATGCTGCCACATATGCTCGACCGACCGAAAGCGTTGGTTCGAATGTTTTCTTTATGTTCCACCAAATGTGTTGTGAAATAGGAGGAATAAATCGTGCAACCCGTCGGAAACAGGTCGATTGTGTGCATGCATATGCCTGGGAACGTTTTACATATTTTTGTTTGCTTGCGTTTGGCTTCGGTCCTCTGTGCAGCGAAGCCGGGCGCGTTTGCATGATGCAATTGAAGCGTGCATTTGTGTTTCCCGCAAGGCCTGCTGCTCCTAGACATTCGCTAGAGAAAGACATGCACCGAACAACCCAGGCCCAGGCTCGAGAGGAGTGCTTGAGGTGCGCTCAACATAAATGGAACACGCGGCTTAGAATGCATTATTTTCAATCACACCTGCACTGGACCGTGGCCTTCAAGTGGGTCCCCCCGTCGAATGAAGGATTAAAATTACCGGAGACCAAGAGAAAAAAAACGGTAAAGGTACTGCTGCATCGAACGTTCGAAGTAAAGCGACGGAACAAAACACAGAAAAAAAGACAAGTAAAGGGTTTATTTAATGTTTGCATTGCCGTTTCTCACCAGAGGGTGCGTTGCACACGCGAGCATGACAATATCGACTCTGGTTAATGCAAGATCTACGCGGCGTAACCGGATGAATGGTAATCCCTGGGCGGTGTAAGCGTTAAATAAAGGTTGATCGTGGATCACATTGGGTTGTTGGATACTATTATTCATGCTATCACAATAAAATTCTTCTCAAAATGAAATGAATTTTTCCAGCAACGGAAGCTTCCGTTCTACGCTATTTTGGCTTAGTTTTTAAAATAAAATATTTTTTGATTAAATTTATTCAACCAACAGGTCTTGAAAGCAAGCAAAGATGAAGTATCAGTGTCGCATCCAGATGAAGATTTCTCCTGTCACCCGAAAAACTGGTGACATGACAGTTAACGTGTTAAGAAAATCGGTTCACAGATACACCCGAGGAAACAAGAATAGCACCACCCTGTTTTTTGCCGATATCTTTTAAATGTCTACAAATTTTGAGGTTTTCCCAGTTTGAAACTTTAGCTTAATCACTTTTACAACTTTTCAGTGAGTTACGATCGTATTATTTTGGTCTAGTAACTTTTAAGTCAAATAATTCACTATAAAGCATGGAAGTAAAAATAGCACCATTTGGTTTTGTTCAGCAATTGCAAATATTTAACAAATAACAATTTTAATTGGTTTTAAAGGATATCATTAGTTAGAATAGAGCTCCAACTATAGAAATTCAGTTTTATTAGTCGTGATTTATTGGTTTTTTGATTCATTTAGCAGAAATGGGTCAAGAACAACATCATTTTATCAAAACTGACTAAAACATCAAATCTGATCATGATGCAGCTCTCTGCATACATGAAAACTGGTTTAAAAATTCTTACTACTTATCATAGCAAAACAGATCATGAAAATTCCGGTAACGGCGGCCACAAGCATCAACGTGGGAGTGAAAGTCTGGTTACAGTGATAGATAGGCGAATTATGTATAAAAAAGTATTTAAAAAGAGAAGACCAGCATCGGTAAATCATGTGGAATTCTTCATAAGGTGCCACCAAGCCATGTGCAGCAAATTATGTTAAGCGGCAAGTGGCCAGAAAGATTCCGCAAGCCCAACATGACAGAGCGACATGAACTAAATCGGTTCAAAGTCGCTGTAAGGTGTATTTCTTGGTGCGAAGCATGATAAAAAATTGTTTTTCAACGAAATAAAGTTGATTCTTCGTTTTTAAGATGTTTGGCAATACTTTTGGCACGATTTTGAACAAGAACCTGGTGCTAAAGTGAGCCGGTACATTGATGGTTTTAAACCATTGCACGATGGGGTGAAGCCGGGATAAAATTCAAAAGTTCAACTTTGGATTTGATCAAAATGAAATATTTTTTCTCAAACTACAAGATGAAACTAAGAAATGACCAAAATATTAGAGCTCTTGTTTTCCCAGGTTCTGAGAAAAAAACCGTCAAAGACAAGAATTATGAAAATAATGGATGAAAAATAGAAAAAAATGCTTCAACTTTGAAGGCTTGTAACTCCTACAAAAATAATAGGAATTCAACTTTAAGCACAGTGTTGGAAAGATATACTATCATGCTTTAAATTTATTGACAGTTTGAGTGAATTGATCATAAGTGTTATGAAATATTACGCAATCTTTCGCAAAACTCCTGAAAAAATTATCAACTTTCCGCTTTTAACCTTATGCCATTGCTAAGGATTATAAAAGATTGTTAAGTAATGATGAATACCAACTCATAGCCTAGCATCTTTTACTAACAA
>KE525359.1:191422-225005 GCA_000441895.2 Anopheles sinensis | reverse complement strand
AACAGTTTGCTCATTCTAAAACGAGTTTCTCGCAGCAAAAGCAATGCAATGTAGACATCGACAACTGACGCGCTTTAAAAAAAATAGGGCTTAATACTAATAACACCCGCCAAAGTAAAAAGTTATCTTTAAAGATTAGTTAGTGTGTTTTAGACAGAAAATTTGAGAACTTGCTTATTCGTTCGAATTTATTTTATTGATTTAATTCAGAGATGATTCACATAAAAGAATACGTTCTGCAAAAGCAGGATTAAATTGTTAATCGCTACGTCAGTTACTTCCTTATTTATTCTGTACACGGTCAACTTTTAAAAATCAACTGAACCTGACAGAAACCATCAGTGTGTAATGCATTCCTTGAATCCATTTACAATCTCTGGCCACAACGGAGAGATATTGCACGGACGATGCACATCACATGTTGTCGCGCTAATGCATCGACCACGAAAGAAATCAACGAAGTCAACCAACGGAACCGTACTGAGCTTGGATTTTATTTTCTTTCTTTTTCCCACTCGCATTTGTTCTCCGCTATGCACCTTATGCGTTTTAATGCATAGCTCAGGGTGCCTGGAAGCGTGGAGAATGTTTGCTTTCTCGTTGGAAAATGCGTCCCGCCATAATCTGCGTTACGCTTTGTGTTTCCTGCCATTAATCTAGTTTTTTCTCCTATGAAAGAAAACTAAATATTTTTTGCACAAAGCGCTTCTTTTGTGTAATTAAATCGAGGTAATAGTTGAGCAGTAAAAACAAAACTTGTTGTTCATTAGCGGGATAATAAAGGTTAATTATGCTGGTAAGTGGTAAAACAATGCCCTAAACTAATGAGCTCATGCTTTGCGTCCTGCTTTTTGCAAACCGCTTACAAAAAACTTATCCACATTTCCAACGTTTCATTGTTTAGTATTTTTAAATAACAAAGCCTATGCAATGTATACAAAAGGAATAAATGCATGAGCATAAATGAGAAAACATCCACCATAAAATCTATTTTAAATACTTCAGAGGATATACCCAGCGTATAAAAACAACATTTTATCAACCAACACCTGATTCCAAAATGAACTCATGCACATAATCCATAAATACGTAATATGCGACTCTCTCTGCTTGGGTAAGGTTTTGACTACAAAGTTGCAAAGGAAAATGCCAATTCAACGGTCAATGCTCCCGACCCCTCGCGAACGATGCTACGTTCTCCAATGTCATCTGAGAAACTACGAACCTTCCAATAAGCTCTTCAATTCTGTCGCAGCTTGAAGTGGATTTCACAAAAAAGGAAAGAAAATATATATATATTATTCGACAACACCCAACAACAGATGGCGATTTTAAATTCACAACAGCAACATGAACATGAATTTACCACCCAAATTTGCATATTTGCGAGGGATGAACCCAGGCGTGGTTATTATCGCTCGACTTTCGTTCCAACATTTGAGCAAACCACTCAAATCGCACGATAAAATGTGGTACCAAGAACTTAAAAAAGGTTCAATTTCAAAATGCTCTTAATAATTGTAAAGCGATGATGACAGAACTTCGTTGCAATTATTTCTTAAACAAGCGCAACCCACATGGTGCTTAGTCCGGGAATTATTCTCAAAAATTATGTTCAATTTGTATAGAATTAAGCTCCGCATGGTCCCATTCCCAGCACCAATTTGTTGAGCAGAGGCACAGTTGTTAAACAAACATCCAATGAATCAAACTTTCGGGCTAACAGTGTTTTTCGATTTAGAAATCGTAGAACGGGGATCTACGTCGAAACTTTGTTCACATTGCTCAGGCAAAGATTGGGCTGGCGATGGTCATCACGCCACGCAGTGGGAGATCCTCCGACACCTTCCACACACACACACAAACACTCGGGCGAACATCGACACCGCACAAACCGAGTTCGAAAAGCTCTGTTTTACGACCGTAATTCCACTATCGCCGAAAACAGTCACTTATTGGATTAGGAACCAAAACCTCCCGAAAAAGCATGCGACGCAAGCAGAGAGAGTTGAGCAAAAGGATGGATGGTTTTGGTTTTGATTCTGTTTTTTCTTGCCCCATCGAGCTTAAAGTTTTTGATTTAGTTTCCATGTTGAATCGCACACGCCACGGGGTCGCCTTCTTTCCCACCTTGGGTACGGTCTGTCGAGTCTAAATTTGCCACCTCAGATGTTGGAGGCCTCGAGTCCGGAAAGCAGAAGTCGGGACGGTAAGGAGTTGGAGAGTGAAGTAACATCAAGCCGATATGATTGTGTCTTCATGGGGGCGAGTTCTAGCGGTTTTCGGATACGGAGTGCAGGCAGAGCCCGTCCTCGGTGTTCGGAGGATTTTGAATAAAAATTTGGTGTATGTTTATTTATGAAGCCATGGACCGCCTCCGCGCTGGAATCGTCTCTCTATCTCGAGTGTGTTCGCCAAAAAGCGACCGAACACAAACAAACCGGTGTACTCCGGCTTGTATAATCATCGATAAGCAACAAGGCTTAGCCCTGGGGCCGTCCCTCCCCGTCCGGTCCCAGTAAGGCTAGGCCCGATGGTTGGTGGTGGGTGTCAGATCTAGCGTGATCATCGTCTCGTTCATGGGCGATTAATTATGTGTGAATATTGATAGGAGGATGTAAATTATTTGACCATCGAAACGGAATCACCATTGGAGCGTTTCGGGGCGGATGACACCCATAACTTCGGAGACGACTATCGCCTCCTCGGGATTGTCCTCGTCCGAGTTGTGGCGTTGGCGTTATGGATGTTTCTTTTCCCTCCTACTTTATTTTTCGTCTTATTCCAAACAATCTTGTCCGATGCTACGCTCCAACACAATAAAACACTTCGGCGCAAACAAACCGGCAAAATCCGCCCGAGAGGTGGTGGCTCGCGAAGCATAATTGGATTTGCCTTCTGCGCGACCATCACCTCCTCATCTTCCACTCCACGCTAGGACCTCACCCGGGGGTCAACGGTAAGCGTTTTTCTCACCAGAGGAAGTTCAACGTACCGAACAATGAAAGCAGCAAAACATAAAAAAGGAACAAACACAACCACCACTACCGAGGAAACGGAAATTCAAACCGTTTTATCCAACGGCAACCATATACCCGAGGGCGACCCCAAACAAGGCGAAACCGAAGCGAAATGATATTAAAATTCCTTACCTTCTATATTATCGAGCGGAAGAGATCGCGCGGACCGCCGGTTTGCTGCTGCTGCTCATCCTTTTCGCACGGCGATCACGACGGCGGAGGAGCGGTGGAATGTCGCGACTAGTTCACCGGAGGTGTGCTTGTATTCCATTATGTTGCAATTAGCCGTCACCTGGAAAATGGAGAAGCGAGCGAAAGGTGAAGATAAAACAGCAAACCTCAACGTGCTGATGCAGTTTTGCAGCGAGATTAACATGCGGTGATATGCATTAAAGCAGATAAAAGAAATGGGAAAGAAAAAATAAAAATGGTTTACGCATTATGAAGTTCCAGAGGATGATAACGAAGTGGTCATTAACACTTTGAAAAAATATTTAAAATGTTTGGAACGCAGTTTAAAATGTTAATTTCCTTAAACTCTCGTAGGGAAAATTATAAAGTCACTTAAATGAAAGAAAAGTGAAACTTAAATGGAAAAAATATTAGAAAGATACGTATGAACTAGAATTCACAACAGAAAACAAACTTGGGAAAACATGGGAAACTTCCAAAATTAAAGTTAAACAAACACAATTAAACGAAACAAGTAAAACAGACTAAACTGCACCGGTTTTACAGATAACACAAAGTGCGAACTTGAACCCCATAAGAGTGTGTAAACATGGGAACTAAGAACCGGACACCATCATCCAGCTTTTGCGAAAATCAACGAAGGGGAACAAATTTCAACTGCGCGACGTCTTATCGCGGATGATCATCTTCAGCTCGTGTTGCAGCAAATCCCACTAGACGTTGCACCACCACAAACCCTCCTAGTGCGCAAACCTTGAAAGAGCCCCCCCCTTTCCTTGCGCATTGTTGTTAGTTTTCGCAGCTATCATCATCACCGTTCCGACACGTTTAAAGGAGAGCTCGGCTTGGTCGTAAAATGGAGAAAATAAGAGCGCTTCGTCGACCGATTGCAAACATATAGTCGACAATCATAGGGAAAAATAATCACCCACCGGTGAGCGAGAAGAGTGGCTAGCGAAGTGGTTAAAAGCTGGCAATGGTGTGGAATTAGTAAGGAGGAACCAGAAAAAAAAACAAATAAACTGGCTCATAAGTTATCGGTGAACATAAAAACAGGAACAGAGAAAACAGATCGAATGAAAGGATGGCAAAAAAAGAACCGACCGGAATAAATGTATTATTTAAGCATAAATTTATCGATTCACCGAACAAGGTGTTTGCGGAGTAAAGGAATCCGCAAGGAAACGAGAGATGTAGACACAGGCGAGGCTTTTCCGCTACGTGCCACCTGGACGGAAGGAAAACCTGGAGTGGAACCAACAACCTCGGGGAACAATTTACAATTTAAAGCTACAAACAAACGGCTTCAGAAGATCTAACCATCGGTTAGGAGAAAAAAGGGTTTAGCTGTTACCGCATCGCACCGAGGGCATCGTTAACACTCATCCTCTGATCTGAACGTTGGAACGAAGTGGAGCTCGGGGTGGAAACACCGTTGGTCACACTGCAAACAACGCGTTGCGTTCTTGTGGCCTATTCTTAGAGGCCTCCCCGATCGATGGGCGATCTTCCACCCCTTATTATGCGGCGCGCCCGGAAAGTGCATCGTTTCGTTGCACTCGCTGTTCACGGCCGTTACTCACGACAGGTATTCTCGGCCACAAAAGCACCTCCAAACGTTAAACAAAGGAAAAACACGCTCTTTCGCCGCCACCCGTTAGACGAAAGCGGGCAAAAAAAAAGGCAGACGCGCTCGGACTTATTGTAGCAATCAGTGCCGGGGAATCGGAATATTTATGCCCGTACCATTTTCAGCCACGCTCCATAAATCGATCGCATGAAAGTGATAGCTGGTCACTCTCGGGGGCCGCCGGATGCTTTCGCTGTGCAATTTTTCCCGACACTCGTTCCGTTCTCGAGATGCTTGGACTCACTGTGCATCATCGCCTCGTGTCGTGTCGCCCTTAAGCGGCCAACGAAAAAATGAATTCACTACGACGCGTTCGCTAAACCAGCAAACCTCGCTAGCATCATCATAACGATGGTCAATAAATTTTAATGCGATTCCGAAACGGACACGATATAAATCTATAGAGAGCCCGGGGAGAATCTCTAGTTTGTTAGCTCAAGCCCAATAAAGGAAGGGAAATCTCGCGACAATATGCTGCTTTTTGATTGGCCCTAGAGAGGCGAGCATGCGAGCGCTTCGCGAGCGATTTGTTTATGCTAATTGAGCACAATAAGTGAAACAAATTGGATGGAAAATAAATTGAGGCCACATACACCACTCGCGAAGTGCGGTTACGTTGATTTAGACACACTTCAGTACAGTAACTTGAACGATAGAATAGTAAAATTTTCATCCTAACGTATGTACACGTTGGTTTAATCCTCGAAAACGAACGGCGTCGAAGGAAATCGACAGAAATTTTGCACGAAAGCAATTGTCGTAATTTCTGCATGAACGACCCATCGAATGGCAGGAATTCAATTTCCTCCAAGCGCGCGCTCGGGCACGGACAAACTCATATCGTCTCATAATCACACGTGAAAATGGAAAGTCCCTCACCCCAGCCTCGATCCTCCCAGGATCTTTGCTTCGACTCGACAGAGGAAACGCCGTGCTCTGAAACCGGTTCAATTTTGTTCAAGGCAAATAATAATTTTCCATCATATTGCCATCGTTTGCTTTTTTGGCATCATGTGAGTGTGTGTGTAGATGATCTGCTACATCTCTCAATAGCCGGCGGGACGCCGTCTAGAAAAGTGTACCCGGAATTTCTGCAAAATGGAATGTACATTTCTGGCGTAAATCGTACGGTGGTAGTGCGGGTTAGGGAAAACTGGGAGGGGAAGCAAGATTACCGATAGGATAATGTTTATCTTGCCAAAGGATATGGCAGAAATTGTCCTTTACGCAAGAGCACTCCCGCGCTGCAGAAGAAAAATCTCCGCAAAGTTCAGCTTTACCCTAAATATAGTAGAGGAAGTAAATTCAAATGATCATATTGTGAAAATGGCGATAAGTTGATGTATTACTCAAGTAATTGTAATTCTTTCGTGTAGAAATCTTTTCTGAAATTGGTTTGTTTTAGTTTTGAGTTCTTGACTTGGTTGAAAATAAGAATATAATTAGGATGAAGTACGCACTCATTTCACATGCAAAAATAGTAGAGTGCTAATAGTTCACTGTGAGGCTTACATTCAATAATAAGTCCATTTTATTACTTTCAAATCTCATTTCTGGCAATAGATTCCAGCGATAAAAAAAATTATATCGGTTTGAGAACACATTGAAGGAATGCCATTGAAGAAAAATAGTTCCGAAGAAAAGATGCATCTATTTAAGAAACATCCAATAACATTGATGTGTAGGTTTAAGGGTAAAAAATGTCAATCCGATATAAAAAAAACTAGTATCCAGGTTGAATATTCCACTATGGGTCTACTAAATTGAAACGACTTCAGGTTAGTTTTATTTAACTCTCAGCAACTTATTACTTTGGGGTGCCTATGGTGCAGCGCTAGCGCAAGAAACACCACGCCATAGGTGTGGGATCAAATCTCGTGTCCGACACTCCCCCTGGTATGACGAACGGTTGACCACCAAACTTTAATACTTCGGTCACTCTCTTCAGAGATAGGGGATATTGTGTTACATAAAGAGTAGAAAGTTGCTTATTAAAAACAACCAGCTAATACTCATTTTAACAGCTTGCATGTTTCTTTTCTAAGTATCATTTAAACGTGGAAGAACTACTGTTAGAACCAGTTCGGACCCGTGGGTCCTGACTCTGTCTAACAAGCACCTGTCAGCGAAAAGGAACGATATTGGGCTTAGAAAAAGATACAAATAAGCGCGGAAAGTGATAAACGATCTTTTCTGTTACAAGCGAAGATCGGGAAATAAAGATTAAAATTTTGGTTGTTGCCAAAACTTCTGAAAATTTTAAATTCTTTGATCGCTTCGTAACAACTAAATTACTTTATTATTATATGAGCCTGATATAGGAGCCTGTTATTGGAGGCTGTTTTGATAGTCAAGTCGAGTATCACTGAATTTTCACAGTCGAGTTAAATCGAAACGTAGACCTGTAGACGAGATCGAAAATGTTCATAAGTGTAAATCACAGGTGATAAACATTTTTGATACAATAATTATTGGTTTTAGGTGTGTTTGAATGTGAAGCACAAATTATTGTGAGTTTCTTTGCACGTTTACCTCCAATATTCACTATTCATTACAACCACCATTAGTCCTCGACGGGAGCGATCATTAGTAGAAGAAATCTGCTCTGTCGAGCAAAGTGATACTCAACTCGATTATCAGAATAGCCCCGTCTTTAATTAGCTTCCTTGAATGTTGTCTTTTGCCGAATTATCATAATTTACCGGCTTCCACAAGCAATCATCGCAAAATTCGTACCTTTAAGATATATAAATTATTTTCTCAGTAGCAATCATTCTGTCAAGGGCAATCTCTACACATATTAACACATTTTAATCGAAAAAATTTCAAGTTCCTTAAAACAATCAGTATGATAAGCATTGAAAGGCTTGCGAGAAGAAGGTTTACCAACTTACACTGCAATAAAACATCTAGAGAATCCAATTCGCGACCACGATACAAGAAAGTATCATTTGTGGCCATCCTATTTCCTCCAAAATGGTTGATACATTGAACACAAACGCAAACCACCGCAGCCCGCAAACGGTGTACACATCTAGTGAATGCTAAGTGTTTGCCGCCCGCCGTCGTCTGCTAGACTTCGAGCCTTTCGTTCGTTGCAGTGCGAAATGGTCGTACTTATCTCGCTTAAAACGCGCTCTGCGCCCGATAAACGGTACCAATTCCCGCAACAGCCACTAAACACTTTATCACCATCCAGCGTTTCCAGCATCGGCGGGAGTCGGAAAATGTTGCTGCTCGCATTTTATGTTTGCGCCACAAAGTCCCACACCTGCGCCCCCCTCCCATTCCCTCTCTTCCCCCTGGTGCCAAGCCGAACGTTTCCGCTCTAGTTGGAATGTGCAAAGGGCTCCACATATTCAGCAGCAGGTTTTGCAACAAAACTGCAACACCGGTACCAGCGATACCGAAAGGCGAAGATATTCCTCTCGGGTGCATTTAGTCCGCCGTGCGGAAACCATTCGAACCTCAGATACAGACACACACATGTGCGGTGGTTTCCTTTGCAATTAGTTCGGCTATCATCGGTTGATCATTTGTGTGTAGGACTCTAACGACGGTGAGGAGGGTTGCTATGTTTTTCCATCCATTTCGACCTTCCGGGGAAGAGCTTTTCCATCCCGCTGCTGCTACAACGGAAACGATTGGCGTGTGGCGGTGAGGAATAAATAAACAAAACAAAATAAAAAAGGAAAACCACCCCGAGAGAAACACACAGTACCACAAAAGCAAAGTGTATGACTTTGTTCTTCCTAGATTTCGCATTGTTGCGATACCCGATGCTTCTGCGTTGATGAATGCACTCTGGTAGCGGTTCTCACAGCGGAAGACGAAGACGTACATCGGTGGTGTTGGATGCGAATGCATCAGATTGCTTTCAAACTCCCAAAACAAAAACATAAAAAAGGGGAGAACACATCCCGCTTTCGGCAAACCAACCAACTCCTTCGTGGCAGAGATTGCATTACAACAAAATTGAAAGCGGTTTCGGCGGTGGTGAAGGGACGCGATGAATGAAAGGGAGAATGAGGGAAAAAAACTGCATGCAACCCTGGGTAGACTCTGTCGACGCAGCGCACACATTATTTCAGCAGCAGCAGCAGAGAGAAGAGACCTTTTGCTTACGCGAGAAAGCAACAAATTTTACCGTCAGCTCAAACCCGACGAATGCCCTCAAGTCTGGAATTCTGCTGCGGTGGGGAAAACGGAGGCAAATATGTCGAGGAAGGTTTGGTAAACCGAGAAAAGGGCTTCATTCTGACAATTGCAACAAACTATGCGCAAAGTGCAGCTGAAATGGGTTGGTGGGAAAAGAGGATGAGGGCGGGGGCACACATCACGAGCGAAACAAGATTTGCGGAGTGCAATTTACATTTTAGCAAGTTGTGGAACCTTGCGCGAGGCGAGTTGTGTGCGATTGAGTTACAGCGAGCTACAGGAACTGGGATTTCGAACATAAAGGTCTTATTTCTGGAGTAAATCTGATCCATAATATGTTTGTTCGAAGATCATAAACGTAAATTGCATCAATTGAAGGTTATTACAAACATCAATTCCTGGTATAATTCGTAATCAGAGATGTTGACATTTATATTTAGACTGGTATACATTTTAAAACAATTTACAATTTTTGGTTCCTAAAACACAGATCTCTTTAAAATTTGAGGAAGTTCTTCAACACATTCGAAATTATTTCAGCAAAGAGATAAGAAGCTATCATTGCGACACCAACTGTGCACTGGTTTCACTTTGAGTTCGCTTTGATGTCGGCACATTCCTTCCCTTTTGCATGATGACACGCTGCTGGTGCCGCTTTTGCATCGATAGTTTGATGCTACGTACATGCGTAGGAATAGCGCACTTCCCCGGAGTACTTTAGAAAACACACAAGACGGAGGTACTCCGCTGAGACGAGTCGCGAGTGCATTGCATTGTGCAGAACACACACACTCGAGATCGCAAACGAACCGAACCGCCTCGGGCGGGCACAGATTCCGCGGTGGATCGCAGAGTCCTACACAGCAGCCTTTCTTCCAGCTGGGACCAAAAGCAAAGGCTTCTTTCCCAACGACGAACACGCGCGACGAGAGCTATGGCTAGCACAAAACCTCCATTTCTTCTGCCATTAACTTATGGGCGAGTGCAAAACCACTTCGTTTGCATGCATATTTCCGGCCGTACACACACAAACATTTTGGGGGAGGGACGGGTTGAAATATCTGGCACTGACTTTTCGATTTCCTGTACAACCCGCTTACAAATGGGCAATCAAAAGCTGGACCAGGCGTACTAGCACATGCTAAGTACTAACGCGAGGGTCGAGGTTTAGCCAGTTAAACTTACGTCGAACGACTTCGCGTAAGGCGGGATGATGCACTTTTCTCTGCTGACGAAGGCAAGCGCTTCATCATTCTAAAATGAAGTTATATTGCAATTTATATAAGAATCTTGAATAATCGAAGAGATTATTTGTCAACACCCTACGATGAAGCAAGCAACATAGGTTCAAAAATTGGTAATATTTGTAAACGTGAAAGGCAACTTTGCATTAATCATTTCAATCAAGTCCCACTGTACAGATCTACACCTTTTTTCCGTTAAACTATAATCTGAATGATAAATAAAAGACATGATAAAATACATAAAGCTAAGGGGTTGTTTTAGAACAATTAATTTATTAATTCATCAATTTCCAATTGCATGTAAACCTGTTTTATCATATTTGTGGTAATTTTGAGTGGAAATGAGTAATGATCTGTAAATTAACTATTTTATCATTTTTAAGGTTCACGAGGGGAAAAATGATGAATTATGCATCGCAGTGATAAACATTAATTGAATAACCTACCCTTGCAATTGAGTTCTGGGTTTGTTCATAGTGCACTAGCAGGTAATGTTGAGTATTGGCAATTAAGAGAAAGAGTATATAATTTTAATTACATATCTTTTCTATTTTATTTGCAATATCCTTTAATTTGAGGATGATGGTAAAATAAGGAATGGTTTTATTTTGTGTAAAATGTACTGCAACCGTTAAAACAAAAAGCTTATATTGTTGTAGGGTTTAGTAAGAGTTTCAACTCCAGCGATATCTTTACGCCATGGTCGGGAGTCTACTAAACAAACGAAAGCATAATACCGAGAAAGATGCAATGGGCACACTTGCTAGAGGAAAACGCGGAAATTTGCAATTTATAATAACAAAACAATCTGTAGCAGTGCATTGTAACTAAATTTCCCCGATATACTGCTACGGTCACCATAGATCGTCACTTCCCAAACGATGGAGCTCGGGATGCAAAGTGTGAAAAATGGAAAGTGCATGTTTCTCCACTGCATCGTACAGCACAACAGTGTTGCGACGGTGGAAAAGATTGTACAGTGAAGGCGCAAACTTGGTATGGATGAGGGAAAAAAGGGGGAAAACACATGAGAAATATTCCACGAAGAAGTAGCAGTTCTGCAATTCATCGACTCTGAGCGCTGTGTGGTAGACGCTTAAACATACTTGCACACAATCGTTGTTGTACACAGAATCTGGAGCAAAGTATAAACGTGTAAATAATAGTGATTGTATTTACGGTAAATTATTTTCACATACCCAAAACAACACACCAGCACGAGCGAACGATGACGCTGCAGTACGCTACGGCAAAAGTCTTCCGGGGAATTTTCCTACACTTTTTCAGTGCACAGTTCTTCTCTGTTTGGAGGCAAATAAGTTCGTTTTTTGCCTCTGGCGCTTTGCATCTCCTCCGATAACGTACATAGCAGCAGCATCAGCAGTGGCCTAAACAGAAGCAACAACGCACCATAATTGAAGTGCTTTATAATTACGTTTTCACCCGGTTGCGCTAACTGCGGAAACCTCAACGGCAGCAGCGCTAATTAAATGGAAATGTCACCGAGATTAGGGCACAATTGGCGCACAGCGTATAACACGGACGATGTGCACCCTGATTCCATTTGCACGGGGCTTTCGGTTCGCTGGAATAGAGGAAAAACTTCGCACATACAAGTTGTGAAAATAATGCCAAGATCAAAGAGTTCACAACTAGGCCAAGATCAAACGATTTTTACGTTTTTATTTTAACCCAGTCACCGTGCGAAATCGGAATATCGCAGCATACTCATCTCATCGTACCGGGGTTTTCGTTGGAAATTTTCCTAAAAATTATCCGGAACCCCAAAAGCTTCAGGCACAGCCTTTCCAGTAGCATATCGACGAATCTGGTCGCTGGTTTTTCATCACAAACATTGCCTAATCCAGTTGGAATAAATGCATGTCACATAAAAACATGCGTCCGTCATACGCGAGTGAAAAGAAATACTAGAGTTGATGGAAACACGTGTTCAGAGAAGAAATGTTTTTTTCCAAACCTCTAATCAACGGTGAAAATCAATATGATCGGATGTGACCTACCCTAACGTGATCCAAACACTCGAATGAATCCCACAGAAACCCTGTCAGTCCGCTTTGAAAAAGGTGGAAATTGGATCGAAGACCGAAAAGGGGATATAATTAGATTTTTCATCAAATGCACGTGTTTTTGCGAATCCATGCCCGAATGAGTTTGCAGTTTTGCGATTGCCGTGACACATTTTCCTCGTATTTGTTACTTTTTCATAAAACAGATCACTTTTTTACATGCATTTTGGGATGTTTGCTGAGAACTATTTTGTTTTTATTAATTCAAACAACCATTTGTGTGAGATTTTTACCAGGTTTCACCTGCTCCGCACATGAAAGCAATCAACTAAAATCGTAAACAGAGGTTTTGATCAACCACCCAGCTCACGCACCGATATATTTTTGCATTTTTTGCATACATTCGAGTGCACCACACATTTACCAGGAGTCCAAAATACAAGAAGCGTTTTTTATTTTCAAATGATTTCAAACAGGAGCTCAAAAAATGAAAATGAACTATTTGCCGAAACTTTTCCATTTTGGTGCAAATAGAGGATACTCAGCCGACCGTAGAAAAAAGCTCTTCGCTGACAGAGACGAGAATTGTTACAAAGTTTGTTTCGCTATTACTGCTACTTTTACCGATGCTGGCTCCGGCAGAGGGAATATGCATGCGAAGCGGTACGTGGAGTTTTCCGAAACTTTTAGTGCGAGTGAAAGTACCACAAAAAAACAAGAAGCAAAAAATAGTAAAGGCATTCTATTGCCCGAAGATGGGCAAATTTGACTACACTTCTCTATTGTGCTGCAGCGCTCAGGTACTTAAAAATACTTTCGACAGAAAAAGCAAAAGGGCGAAGAGCTTGACCTTACTGCACCTTGGCAGGATAACAGTGGAGGGCTGAAGAGTTCTTTTTTATACTTGGTTGCGGAGTTTCATACAATGCAAAGTATCAATTAATTATTCAATGATGCAAAAGTTTGAGCACAATGTCGAACTTTTGAAGTTCTGAATTGAATTTTCCTGTTGAATGTTAAAAGAGTAGCTTTTTCAACAAAAGATAGTGGATGCGATGTTGGAGGCAATTTTATTTTGGGATATAGCGATCTCTCAAATACCATTCCAAATTCGTTGAAGATCCGTTACGCAATCACTTTCGTCAACAAGCATTACCATAAAAATTCACCGAGAGGCAATTAGTCGCAACGTAGTTTGTTTAGCATAATTGCATCATAAAAACATATACCTTCCGATAGGTTTCCGCATGCTCCAAAGGTAAAAAGCACGACCGACGTTGCGAAGTGTCCATCGCGAACTAACGGGGATTTATGACTGCGTGTCTCTTTTGTGTTGCTTTTGAAATAGATAATTTAAAATTTCTTTCCCGTACGATACCGAACAATACTCACCACCCAAGAGAAGCATCATATGCAACACCGGGAACTATGAACGGTTCCAAGTGGGACGCACGGTACCTCGAGGAGGTCTCTTGAGACCCAACTGAGCTATTGGCACCTTCAACCATTCCGCTCGTTTGATGTTGCTGAAGAGAGAGTTGCGTCAAAAAATGCCACATTCCAACATCTTCCGACGAGAGGGATGGGGAATCGCTAAGGGTACCTTCGCCCACTATGCCCCGTTAAAGCTCGGTGACTTTAAGAATTTCAAAAGAGAGACCTTAAGAGTTGCGGACCACAAACGGCACATGGGACAACCACTTCACCCCTAGAGGTGTGTTCTTCAAGTGTACAGCTTTTTAAGAACCGTAACGAGCTGATTGCGTCACTCAACAGAAGTGCTGGTGTGAGATTTCACTTACTCTTTATGAAAAGAATCAGTTAGTAGTTCGCTTCAGTTTGTGGTCTTTGAATATGCTCGTTATAATGTGCATGGAAAAGCTTGGTTTTGTTTTTAAGGACTGCTGGGATTCAGAGAGATTTGAGCATTTAAGTAATTGTTTTGTTTTGCTTATTGCACAAAAGTTCATTGAAGATTTTACCACAAAGAATTACTAAATTTGATTTGGGTGTAAATTGTCTTACCAATCAATTATTATTTGAAACAGGCATTGATTTAGTGCTCTAAAATAATTCAAGAATCTAATTATGAAAATCACAAAAAGTTTATATTTCTGCATTATTTTAAGGTTAAGCTGGCAACAGTTCTATTAAATCGCAAGTGAAGGCCACTGTGAGCTTCATGCACGGAAGAAGCTATCATCCGAAAATAAACACGTCCCTGATGCAGCACCACCGTTTCTTCCATTGTTATCGAACATCCCGAAATAGGAAGGCAAAATCTTTCAACTCCAACCGGACGAGAGAAAACGGGACTTAGATCTTTCTCGGCACGATGCTTCCAAACATCAAACTCATACCGGAACATATTTCCTCGTTCTTTGGCGTCTTATGCTTGCTAACGCTGCCGACTACTATCCACACATGAGTGATTGGGAAAAGCTTTGACCGTACAGTTTTCCCTGGCCGGGCAGTTGCTTGTTAAATGGGATGTTTTATTTTGCATCCGAGTGGTAGACACAGGACGATTCCGAGCTTTTGCGTCGAGAAGAAACCTTTTAAACGAGAAAAACCTTCATGATACCGGAAAATCGTGGCGCACCGCAGAAACTCGGGCTGGCGAGCGAGCGATCGAGCTCGGGGAAACTTTCGAATCATTTCTTTGGTTTCCTTTGTGAATGTATGTGTGCTCGTGTGCGGATGAAAGTGTATAAAGGAATTGTTTTCCTGCTGTGTTGCGTTTCCAGCATACCGCAACATCTCGATAGTTTTCCCTGCCGGAGATTGCGGACAATCCGAATTTGATGCACGCTGGAAGCAAGTGGAAAAGTTCCACACTTTTTCAAAATATCAAAACGAGTATCTTGCACTTTATTCGAGGAAAATAGCCTTCCTTTGCTGGAAGCATTCGATTTTCCGTTCGACTTGGTACGATTTCTGCCAGTTTCTTCTTGCACAAATACAAACAGCTGCACACAACCGTACCTAGTGAGACAACATTAGCACAATCATGGTGTGTTTTCGTACCGATGCTAAAACAGGAAGACCAAAACGCGCTGGTCCAATCCACTTCTACGCACCGTTAGGGCTGTAGGGTACGAGTTTTGCTAGGCTATTTTTGGCAAATACTGAGATGCTATGTACAACTGAAGTTTCATCACGGTGTCGACGGGAAGATAAGGAAAATGGAAATTGGATTCGTCAAAAATGTCTTTACGCCATCCACACATCCTGCGACACGATAACGAATTGCGAGAAAAAAACACTTGAGATGGAATAAAGGCTAACAA
Source organism: Anopheles sinensis (assembly GCA_000441895.2). Lineage (NCBI taxonomy): Eukaryota > Metazoa > Arthropoda > Insecta > Diptera > Culicidae > Anopheles > Anopheles sinensis. The sequence continues at coordinate 209,444 of KE525359.1, read as the reverse complement.
CACATGCCTTCGCATTCTGGTGGTACAGCCGATATACCCCTACTAGGGAGAGGAACGCAGGCCACCTCACCCATAGACACACACATGACAAGGCAAACATCATTCAACGATGAGTAATGTTCGTTACTGCAAAATTTGTCTCGTAAAAATATTTCCATTTAAACTCCAACCAAACAAACACGCTAGGTCCTGGGCGTTCCGACTACAACCAAATCTTGGGGCCTGCTTAACGGTAGGCAACACCGAGAGATCAAGATCCTTTTCTCAACCCGCCGAGGCGCACGAGAGACGATGCAGGCCAGCATTTTCGTGGCACGAAGGAAGGAGCACAATTTGTTGTTAGACGTAAATTAAACAAGTTTAACAAGCACCGGAAGTTTATTGACAAACGAAAATGTCATGATGTCGGGAAGGGGAGGTCGGTGCTTTTGGTTACACCGGCGGGAGGAAGAATATGTTTCCGAGAAATGGAGAAATTTATTTGATGAAATGAAGATTGGGCCCCCGAAACGAACGACGACGATGCTGGTACGAAGAGGCTCTGCTGCATATTTACAAGCACAATCTACATGTTCTTGATGTTTGGAGAGCGCCCTTGAGAGTGGGATCATAAATGTTGAAGCAGAGTAATTGCGAAGACAAAAGAAATGGGGAAAACAACACCACCTTCATATAAGCGTGCGTTCAAGTGTTTTTGATCGATTAGGTACTCGGCTTGGAAGATACTTCAACATTACTAACTTCTTGGTCATGTTGTAGTTGTATGTAAAACAGGAAAGCAGAGATTAACAACACATGAATCAACTAGAGATTCCAGAGATTTGTAGTCTTACAGCAAACCCTCCAACATAGGGTACAACTTTATTAAACAAACACCGATATAATGGCTCTTAAAAGTAATGCCCTACATATGTAAGCACATGCACATGCTTGTTCAATTTGAATTGACAAGCGTCAGGCCCCCACGGGAATTGTGAATCAATGTCATTAATATCGGGTTGAGTATTACACAAGAGAGCTTTTCTACCTAACATAATCGAGTTTGCCTTCAAGTAACGGCTCGATTTTAGTTCGGAGCCAAGATTGTCGACGAGATGACGAGATAGAAAACTGGCTTATATCAGCAATCCCTTCTCAAGCGCTGCCATCCTTTATCACGGGTAGTGGCATTTGTCATGCTAGCGATTCTCGAAGGGCTTGCACATACACACATAAGATTCGCATGCTTTAGGTTTGAAATTATCATCATACATCTTCTCTAATCCAAATCAACGTCCTTCATCACGAGCCGCCATCGCTCGTCAGTGGATAATGCAATCTAATGTTTATAAATACAATTTATTTCCATCGCGATCATCGTTAGTCACTGTGATATTAATGGCGTCAAGTGCGGTAGGCGAAGTACAGAAATGCACACGCACACGCCATATTTGGGAGCAGATTGTCTCAGTCAGAAGCAGAACACGATGAAGAAGTTGCCATCTTTAGCTAATGAAATCCAGATGGTTTTACTCAATTATGCCTAGAATATATCTCAATAGTTGTCGTTCACAATTTAGAGGACTCTAGATGCTGGTAGTACATGAGATTTATCTTTGTGAAATGTTAAAATGGAGTTAAAAAAATTTTACGCTAAAATAAACCAGCTAACAAAAGTAAGCCCCGTGAAACCCAAATAAAACCTAAGATATCGAAAAAAGCAACTCCAAAATGTTCAAGAATAGACTCCGTAGTATAACAATAATACTAAGAAGAACCAAATTGTATCAAGTTTCCTACTTGGAGTGCAAACGTAGGCGGTGAATGCTTCCGAACAGGACCGATAAAGTTTCTCGTATGGAGTCATAATTTCATTTCCGATCTTCTGGGCGATATATTGCATCGAAGAAAACTTCAACTGCTGCTGCTGGCGTTGTTGCCGGCACCACCTGCATCTACCATATTTAACGATATTGCATCATCATCTGCAGCAGAGCACCAGCGGCAGCACCAGCAATATTGTATGCAGCAAACGCCGATCGTGTCAATTCCGTCCACCTGTTAGCACAACAGTGTAGGAGTGCACAACTCTTGCCAGGAGATGGTTTGTTGCTGCGCTGTTTTCGGATCCGGCCGCCGGAACCAGGGACGGAAAGGTGCGATGTTTGCGTGCGAAATTTTATTACCCTGCTGAGATACCACCATTAACGGTACACATACATGCATGCATCCAGAAAAGTTTGCGGGAAAAACCCCTACCCCGGGAACGACCGGGCCGGGAAAACAGGAAAATGGAAATGCAGAACTTGTTTATTGTTCCTTTACTGGTGCAGGTGGAAATCCGGATGCCAGCAGGGGGAGGGTAGGAGGAGTAAGAGCGTATTAATTGAACGGAAAACGGAAAGCATACACAACGCAAGGATGGTTCACAGCCATCCTTCGGTTCAGTGTATTTGCTGAGCAATTTCATTCGTTTGAGTGCTCAAATGAAGTTTAATGGATTGATCCGCACATTGACAGCGGGAATAATAAAGCTTCATCATTGTTCAATGGAATGACCGGGCTTCTCCTCTGCTGCATATCGTCGATACTCCATTATCCGGAAAAGGTATGTGAAATAACTAATTTGTTTATTACATTGAGTTGAAGTTATTATTCTGGTATGAAAATGCCGCAAGAGTAAAAGATATCCTTTTCAATTAACTTTTTTTTAAAACTCAGTTTATAAGGAGAAAGAAATATAAGAAACTTATAAAATATTCCTTCATTCAAAACTAATCGACTTATTCGATGTGAAACCTTCTATTCTCACTTTGTCTACGAAGCTGAATCAGAATATGTTTTTAGCACAATCGTTATTGATAAAACGTGTTTATAAAACAAAAACTAATACTTATTTCTAAGTAAAAACGAAATAGACTCAGTTTTTCTAAAGAACATTTTTTGAAACTATTAAATTAGTGCAATACTATATTGTCACCTACTATGTGAATCCATGAAGACCATTATGTAGACTACCAAGCTGTTTTAGTAAATTTGTTTAGTGAAATCGTTTATGACAAAATATGGTTGTAAAATTTATTAAATCTAGTAGTAGCTTACTTCTGCATCAATGCAATTTTTCATAAGTTTAAAGGACTGTTTATTCTTGCTGTCACCTGCTTTTTGGATGACGTGGCAGTCAACGTGTTAAACAAAGTTAAATCCAAATTGGTTGCGAAAAACATATTGTCTCTCAGTTGTTTATCTACTGCAATCATAAAGAAAACAAAACCTCGTGATTTCGGGGGCCAATCCTATGTCCAATCCTATGCATAAATGTCTTTCCTTACCTAATATCCTGTCATCCGCTCACTTTTGTTTTGTTTTTATACGCAATCGTTTCTGAAAGCGACCTGTAAATTGTTTTCCCTGGAGAACCTTTACCTAATTTGTCCAAAGTCATCCTCGGTTCTAATCCAACCTTCTTGGAACTCTTGTACATTGCGCCAAAACCAGGCACGAATGCATATTCAGCGCAAGGAGAGAGAGCAATTAAAGCAACCATTAGCTATATTGCGGCAAACGATTATCTCGTGTTTCTTATGCCACCCGGGCTGACCTAGCCGAAGTTTAGCCAGTCCTAAGAGAGGGTGTAATGTTTAGCCTGGTAGTACTATCACTTTTGCCATAAACTCCCACCGACTGGGAAAAGCAAGCTGCAGGTCGAAATTTCTTTTCCATCTGGTGCTTCTGTTTCCACACGATAAAACTCTACGATGTACCTGAGACTCTCGCGCGAAGAATGGAACGCGTAAGGATCGGTGCACATCCTTTCTACATGGCAGTGCCACGTCTACAGTGCTCGCCTACAACTCTCACACACATACACACACATAAACAAACCAATTCAGAGCATTATCATCACCATCGTCAGGACCATACGTACAATGGCACAAACCTTCAAGGATGACTCTTTCATCCAGCATGCTCCAGAACCGAACGGTGGGTTCTCTGGTGACTTAAGTAGGTCATCACTTTGAACATCTTATTGGGACGCACTAAAGTGGTTCGAGGGAAGGAGCCCACATGGTGCAATTCGCAGACGTTGAAACGCTAGACATGAGTTTCAACGTACTTCGGATTTAAAAGCAGTTTGTGCGGGAATAATAGAAAACCAGCGAAAGAATAATAATGCAGTAATCAAGCCAACAATTCAACTGTTTGTGTTGCAGAGAAGAACAAATTCGATTATGAGGAACTGCATAAACTTTTTCCAATGTGCATCAAACTATTGCAATACCATAATTTATGAAATGCAAATATTTGCTTGCTATGAAAAACAAATTTTCCATCCCCAACATAACCACTATAAACATTCCTTGGAAAACATTTATTTTAAAATTAAACTTTCATGCGCACCCTGCCGACTATTAGGAGCCTGTGGTTGCGTAGGAAAGGAGGAAACACTATCAAAACCGCCTTTGAACTTTCACTCCGTTTGTCGATGACGGCGGTCCGACGCTCCAACCTAGGATCCATATTTCAAAGCTTCAGATACTTTCCGGGCAAGTTGTGTTCTACAAACAAGGAAATCACTTCATAAATCACCATCACTACTAGCCAACGTTGGTAGCTTCGTCGGAAAAATAAAAAAAAGTGTAGTTAGATATGCTTCAACAATTTGTCGGTGAGTTAAGGGGATGCCTGGCTGGCAACCAAACTCCAGACGTTACGGGGGAAAAAATCGTTCCCATAAACACATATTCGAATTTATTGCCACCACAAGGCGATGCTTCATCTGCCGCTAGCTTTTGCGAGGAACACCACTGAGCAGCAGACGGAATCCTTTCTCATGATATTACGGCCGGGAAAGTGGAATAATCATTCAAGGACGAGGTCGATTCGCCTTTCCAGAGTCAGTAGATTGCATTCGTGCATCCCGTTTCGAACCGGGGTCGTGTGCTGGACTTTTTACCACCTACAACCCGCCAGTTCCGACTAGATGTGGCTTCGTTGGGGACGAAAAAGAGCAAATGAGACGCTTTCCGAGTCAGAGAAGAACGAATTTGGATGGTTTTGTCATAAATTCCCATCGCGCCAGGAGCATACGAGCGTGCGCGAGGCGAAGGAGAACAAACGAAATATGTGAATGACTCCGATGACTTCTACCAACTCCACCGACGACGGCGTGTTTTGGGACGGATATGCGGCGTTTGCATATCGGAACAGCCCGGTCCCTTTGGATTCTGCTCGGTGCATCAGGTTCTTGGTTCGTTTCGTTTCGTTTCGCTTCAGCTGATTGCAATTTCCTAAAGTTATGGAGGAACCGAGGCTCGGGCCCGAGCTCTGTCGCGAAACATTGTCAAGCGGGAAAAGCTCCACCGGGTGGGTGACTGAAGTCAGTGCTCTGCTGGGTTTGGGCAAAGAAAAAATGCAACGATCCAAGCCATGACCTGTACTACAAAATTCATGACAGTCGAAAAAGTCCAAGTGAATATGCAGCAAAAGGGAAAAACGAGTGTCTTTCGAAGCAGAGTAATAAGATTTGATGCATGATCATTGCATATTCATTTTACATTTTCTATTTGGTGTGTTTTATTTCGTCTTTATCATCTCCGTAATCGAGTTTATTCGCAAACATTCGTTAACGTTTAAACATTGGTACTTCAATTTCAGTAAAAGAGATATCAAACTTTTTGATCACATTCTATGTGAACGAGAAAAGGAAAGGTTCGCTTCTACGTTCTCTTTGCGATGACCTGGTTTTGTTTTTATATTTAAAAAAAAACCTCCCTGCATTGCGTCAAATGTACCGAACAATTGCAAACTATAATTTCTCGGCAGGTTGCGTGGCCTGGGATTTGAATACAAATAGCAATTATTTAAATTTATCATCTCGCACAAATCCCACGACGATCGAGACGACCTACACCTACAACACTGTGCGCCATGAGAAACCATTTACGGGGAGCCATTTCCTTGGGGAAAACACGACATATAATTAGAACGGACGTATAATGCTTTGGTAAATTCTGCGCCGTTCAAAGAGGAGGCGCTGCAAAAGCGATGAAGAAAAAATCTTGCAAAAGTGCATTCGGTTGCTCCGGAGAGAGAGTGACACAGAACAAACAGCGATCACTATTCGCAAACGAAGAAAAACGTACAATCAGAACCGGTACAAAGCGTTAGTAGGAGGCGAAGCTCGCGCCTAAGCTGCGTTATTGGAGCGTAAACCATTGCGCGACGCCGGTAGCACGTCGCCAAACATAGGATATGCATTCTTCGGTGAACATCGAAATGGAACGAAAACAGCGGTGAATTGTAGAGACACACAACAACGTCTCGTCTGCGTGCACAACACTGGTTTGACTGTTTCTTGCCTATTTTTTCCGGCCTTTCCAGGTGATTCCGAAATGCCGCAACACGCGCTATCAATGCGCGCGATGCGTTTGGCACGAATCAAACACGAACCGGTGTTATGCCGGGGGATTAAGCTTTTAACTGAAATTGCAAAAATCAACATCACGGCCAACGAAAACAACGGTTCCAAAAAACCCCTCCCCATGTCTATCAATGCTGTCTATTCGCGTCCGCAAGCCTACGTGAGGAGATTGCCTGAAAACACACGACTGAAAAAGCGAAAAATCGCCATCCGAATGCACTTCCGGGTGCGGATGTAGTGGTGCAACATTCGCGTGGAAGGCTTGTTTTGAAAACGGCCATGTTCGGCAAGGACGAGAGAGAGATTATCTCTTTGAGTCGATGAATTTGGGCTGGTGTACTAAGTTGCGTAGGCGGAGATGAACGTGTTGTTGCAAAGCAGATTCAGGAGAAGTATCAGACAGTGAAGACTGTGTCTACCGGAATGAAAAGCTTCTAAACTAGAGCACATGCAAGCAAATAAACCAAAAACCAAATACATTGGTATAGCTTGTTTACTTGATTTTGCGAATGATTCTCATAATAATTTTCTTCCTTTAAGAATTTAAGTTACCTGCAACCATATGATTTATACCTCAGGATGCACACCTGCAAAGAAAATTAAATAAAGAAAATATAAGTATTGTACTAAGTTTTCCAAAAATAATAAAAAACATCACTTCATTAATGTGTGTAGAAAAATAAATCGATGGAAACATTGATCGATGTGATGAGCATCTCAATATTCAATGCAACCAATATTCATTTATTGCGGAAAATCATACCCAAGCATGTGGGTGACCATTCTTTTGTAGCTTATCACGGTATAATATGCAAATGTGAAAGGATACGGATAGAAATCCGACGAGACAAGTATCCTGTTAAGCGGGGTCACTCCGGGGTGCTGCTGGTAACGAAAGCCTTTTACAATTTCCTTCCCCACATTAACCAACATGCACACACAACGCCACACACCCAAACAGGTTTTCCTTTTATCTACCGATGTTTCCGATTGCCAATAAACATAAATACCAATTACCACACAAAACCGCCCCAAAAAGTGACCGAATATGGGGAAAATCTTCGACGATAGCATGAAAAATTCTGATCGATTTCGGACGCCGGTTTGGTTTCGATTTAAAATAAATCGTCACCTGGTCAGAATGTCAATGAGCCTGGTAAAAAGGACTACGTTGAGACCTGCTCCTACCATTCGGATGGTGTTGAAAAGCTCGTCGTTGCAGATCGAAAATGAAGGTGATTAATTTGAATTAATTTGGTTGTTTTCCTCAGCGGCGAAACGCTGGGCAAAAAGTGCTTCCACCAGTGTACGTGGATTATATGATGTACATAAAATTCGGCTTGTAAAATCACCAAACCGAAAGAACGTAACACGTACCAGCTGCATCAACAGCACGAAAAAAAGGATCGATTTTTAAAGTAAATAATTGCGCATGAAAAATCTCTGGACGGATGCCACGGATAGCAATTTGGCAACAATTAATTATATTCAGCCGTAAAATATCGTGGACATTTTGTGGGATTTTTTGTGACCGGTGGTTTTTTGGAGGACGGGCAATGATATTAATGTAATGAAACAGAGTAATCGAGTTTACTTTTATACATTTTTCACGCTTGTCTTTCGATTGCTCATTTAGTTATTGAAAAGCCCTTTTTAAGGCATATCATTCCCATTAGAGTTTACAATACCTACAACGTGAATCGATGGAATATTTAAAAATCATTAAATGAAGAAAATAGATATCATAAAAAAACTGATTATAATGACAGTTATATTCAATAATATTGATTAAAGATTATTTCCAGAAATAAAATTCCATGATAAAAAAATCTCAAATGAACTGTTCATAGTGAGACCCAAGCGGCTTTGCCAAGGTCTAACATTTTAACTCACTCTGTGCCACTCCACGTGTTTCCAATAAACATCACAATACCAAATATAGAAACGTTAACGCCAACGCCATCGCTAACCAATCGCGCGCTACAAATAAGCTCAACGAAAGCAGTGAAAAACGTGAGCCGATTCGGAAATGAGATTTTAAGCTTCCGGCTTCGATGCTCGAGGAGCGAGAGGAAAAAAAACGCTGAAACAGGACAAAGCAGAAGGTATCCTTTTTTGAACTCTTCCATTACTCCGTCCAGGATATCAAACATTCTTTAATGTTGTCACCATGTCGGCCCCTAAGACACTGAGAAAGAACAGTACTTCAGTTCTTTGGTGAGTGGTGAAAAATCGATTTCCAACAACAGCGAGCATTAGAAAATTTCGACACACCACGTTTCTATTCTCCTCCAAACATCGCAGAAAGAAGAAGTGCTTCGATTTTTGCTCAGCTTCGTTTTGTAGGAAGGGATCGGTAACGGTAGCCGTTTAATATATTCAACACCTGTCGCCAGAAGTCACCTCCGCAATTGATATTAGTTTCCAGTTGCCAGAATCGAAGTCTCTAAAGGGATTTTTAAAGTTTTTCACACAGTTGGTATTGTTCAAGTAACCTAAATTGTATGACAACTTTTCGGATATAGAAGGCACAGCACAAGGAATTTAAAAGTGCTTGTGCCAACTTCCACCACTATCTCAAGCAAATAAAGTGAATACACATATTTCTTAAAACCTTCCAGTCAGACTTTCACTACTTGGGACTCAGGAAGAGTGTACCCAAATCATGCAATTTCATTAGATTCCACTTTCATCCACTCCGACAATGTGTTATCCAAAATAATCTCCAACTACTGTTTCTTTGTTTCGCACGTCATGAAAGTCTCCCGGTGGATAAACTGATCTGAAGGATTAGGGAGTGGCTTCGAAACCAAAGCAGCTACAGGGAAAGCGTTCCGGGGCTCCCGAACTACTAATCAATCTCAAGATCCAGTACCCGAAGGCTATACGGTGCACCAATTGAATCCTATTGCCGAAATCAGCACCATAAGCTCTTTTTCGACGCAATGGATTGACGAAACGAAATCTGAAAGCAGCACAAATAGATCCCGTCTAAAGCAAACCCAGATTAGAAGAGTGTTCTGTAGTGCGATGTACGTACAGTCGCGTAGATTGCGATTCAATCTTCACCTACAAGAACTTGGATGGTCTATGAGACAACAATGGAATTTACCCATTCGCGATTTGCAGCTTATTTTGAGATGTTGAAGGCAAGCGTTTTATAAATAGGTGTTCCCCAAAGTTTTGCTTGAAAATTTCCCTATGTATTTAAATGAATTAACACTACTAGAGAACTGGTTTCTAAAGGAGCTTGCTTAGCCAATCGAAAGCCACACTGCGAACTATTTCTCGCACAATCATGTGATTTAAAATTCAGCTTTATTTGCATGATAATCATTTCTATCTCCTAATGAAGTCATCCATTATGCATTTGCTCGATACGAGACGAGTTCATCATCGGCTCGTCGAAGCGGAGACTCCAAACCACAACTTGCGCGCCAAGGCCAAGAGTCAACACCGCGGTTATAGCATGACTATCGAAAGTGCGCCGCATTTCGGACACGGTTTTCGATCAATACGACCGGATCACATCAATCCGCGACGCGCGGATCGCTAAAATAAAGTAGCAACAGTGTGTAGTATCAGCCAATCCGATGCCAATGATTATAGGATTCGGACGGAAACCTCTACGAGAGTGGTGGAATGAAATAGCGAATCAGGCGAGATCAAGAGATCAGCGAAAGCGAGTATTAAGCCTAGACATTTGGCGGTAACCATTTGGCGGTTGAGCAGGAGAACGTTCCAGGCTTGGTTCGAGCGAAAAAGGGCGCCACGAGTGAAGTCTCTACTTGGGCCGCTAAGAACCGGATGTTTGTAAGGTTAGTTCGAGTGTTTTTTTTTCTTTTCTATGATCTCACCAGCTACAAAAGAGACGGAACGGAATACTCGACAAGCTTGTGGCGCTGAGCTTCGCAGACACTCGAGACGTACAGCATAATTGAATGCTCCAGTACGAAAAGCAGGGCAGTGGCTGGACATGATTAGAAGGCAAGTAGACGGCGATGATTACGCCCGATGGCGTCGATGGCTGATGGATGAGTTGTGACTTTTCCGATTCCTTCCCACCGCGAATAGCTCTCGAGCTCATGGGCCTCTTTTTTCTCCTAGCAGATATCCCAACTTCATCGATTGAACAAAGCAGCGGTATCTAGCTACGGCATGGGCAGGCAAATTAAAACAGCCGCCTGTGCGAGTGGGGATACCAAAGGCTTTGAAAAGGCTGTCAGTGGAAACCGCGCAGGGAACGTAATGGCGGTGAACTAGATTCCTTCAGTAATGATGCGACGACGAGTAACGATGATGAAGTGATGCGACGTGAACCGTCCCGACCTACGTCGCGCGCGGTAACGGCGATGACTTAATGGATCAATACGATCACCAAGCAGATAACCAGTGCGAGGGAAAAGCCGCCGTCACGGGAAGGTCGGCACCAGTCAGGGACCGGTGCTTAGATCAAGTTTCAAGGTGTTCTAGATATCGAGTCCATCAATTTCTTCGCTACCGATTCGATTTTCCCGCCCGCGGCCTTACGGGGGATGTGATGGCGATAAATTAGATACGCCAAGATGGTCGCCCCTCCAACGGGTAAAACCGGACGGACCATTGACCCCGAGGACAATCACATGATACGCGCGACATCGGCCAAGAAAACTGGCACACATACTGCGAAGAAGCGGGTTGGCAAACAGCCAACCAGTTGTGGTATCTTCAGTGACAAATAAAAGTGGCGCAAATAGGAAGGTAAATAAAACGAACCGACATTCTCTCGAAAGTAAATGTGTCATGAGATAAAAGATGACATCAAGGACTATCATGAGGTTCAAAATAAAGATACCTTACACAATGAATTTCGAATGAAATCCCAAACGGTAAGATTATTTTCCAGATGGTTTAGAAAACTGTTTCTATTCCCAGATTTTGCTTGTTTCAGAAAAACACATATAGTAAACTTTCTCAAACAAGTTTATCACATATATTCTTAAATAATGAATTGTACCAAGGACTATCATGAGAAGTTCAAAAATATAGGTACCTTTTATAAAAAGAATACAGCTCAAATGAATTGTGAATGAAGTCCCAAATAGTGAAACTATTCTCCTGCTTATTCAAAAACTGTTTCCATTCCCGGATTTTGAAAGTTTTTGCGACGTACGCATAAGAGCAAGGTTTCCCAAACAAGTTTATCAAACATATGATTAATAGAACTTCATCTGTAAAACACATTGTAGATTGTAGATCAAACATTGCTATACAAAAAACCATGCACGGAAGCGCTTTTCCAAAACCTTTCCAAGGTTCGTTCAAGCAAGCATGGAAATCGTTCGGAGCAGGAACGACGAAAATCATGATTTCAAAATATATGACCTCAAACATCGGTTGCTGGCCGTACGGCAAACGATAAGGATGACCGATTGGCACACAAAAACCCTTACGCCCGTTCGACATTACCATCCCGAAGCCTACAAAACATAGGACTAAAACTTTTGCGTTTGAAATCCATCTATCTAGCGGTTTCGAACGACGTGAAGCTGGGATGCGAATCCGGCGGACGGTTTGTTTGCTATCATCCAACATTTAGACTAAAACAATTCACCGAACGGTGTCTCTGATTGAGCCGTCGTGTCGTCCCAAATGCGGACCAGCGAGCCCTGACGGTGTTTTGGATTGATTCCAGGAACACGTTTAACTTTTTTGTATCCGCTTCGAACGGTCCCCAACAATCGAGGGATCGATGGTTCGGCCAACCGTCGGCTTTGCCAGGAGGAAGGATAGGATTAGTGTCACTGTCACGGATTCGGTATACACATTCGGCTCCTGTCACCTGGTCACGTACGGCCTGTGATGGGATTGGATCAAACATAGTAGTTTCGGGCGGCGACGCGCATTTATTGAGCAAAGCCCCGGCGTGATGGATAGCGTTTGCGAGATTGCGACAAACACGGGTTCTAGCCGCTGACCGTAAACAGACTTAGGGATGACATTCGGTCATTCGATTGACGTTTACAATTCGATTGTTTGTTAACAGCGTTACGGTTTACACTACACGGGGGAATATATTTCTTCCTCACTTCAACAAATACCATAAAAAGGGTTAGTTAGCTCTTTGTACACTATTGCATTGATGAAATGCTTTGTTTAAAAGTAGACCAACAAATATTTTATTAATTAATTTAAAAATCATTTTCTAACCGAAGACAAGCTATAATTTTTTCTGTTTTGTTTTTGATTATTTTATTCAATTTGGAAGTCTCTTAAAAACAGTCTAAAATCACGTATGCATCGTAAAATATAAGTGATGACAGTTTACCAATACCTAAAATACCCTTTTAATCGTGTTAAGTGATCTCTTGGTCTTAGATGTAGCGAATATCGACCCACAACCGATGGTGTTATGTAAAAGCTGTCATCGAGCAGCAATCGATGCAAAAAGAATTATATTCAAAGAAGACAATCAAATTAATTTTTAATTATTTAATGGATTGTTGATTATTTAAATCTGATTTCGAGTGATGATGCATGGTCGTTTTTTCACGAGTCGTCGCTGAGGCACGCTATGTATTGATCGAAAACAAAATCCCAAAAGGGCATAAAAAAGGCAAAAATTCAAGCCCCCCAAGTGAGCAATATCAAACACGATGGTAAATAAAAACAAAACAGAGCGGGAAAAGAGCATCCAGTGATTTTGCTTTGCTTTCCACCTCCTGTGAGTCCAATTTATGCCTGGTTGTCGTTCGGAGGGCGTCTGCTAATGCAATATAATGCAGTCCTCCCTCGCCCAGTTGTACATTCGTGTCGGAACTCGACCCCAAAAAGATAGTTTTTTGAGCAACTTACTTCCTTTTTCGCAACTATCAACGCAATCCGAGCCCTCTTGTACCGGTTCAAATGTTCACCCTTTGCGAATTGCGCACGCAAAGTGCATTTGGTGCATCTATTTTGGATTTTGTCCACTGAAGTGTTTCTTTTATTTCCGTGAGCACTGAATCCAAAAAGCTTCCCAATCTGCTTGGTGGATAGATGCAGGTCGTGCAATAGTAGGAGGAATGAAATTTTTTATTCATCAGTAGCCTTCGCCATTCGGGAGTGGTGCATAAATTGCAATATTCTTCAATTGGACTCCTTTTTCACAATCCTTTCGTTGCCGTCAGATTGATGTGCACTCTATTTCAAATTCTTTTAGGTATTAGATCTTACTGCGGGAATGGTTTAGCGATGGTTTACGAAATTGAAAAATGCTGGTCCTCAGTGATTAGTATTAAGAGGACCAAAAGCATTTGGAGCACGAGTTGATGGTCTTTCCTGAACAAGTATCTTGTTGATGTTCGTGACGCAGTAATTAAAATTGTTACCCTCATCTAATGAATGATGCTAATTAACTCAGTGCACTTTACATTTAGCGAAGAGAAAATCGTAATAATACATCAACTAAAAACAAATTGTACCCTACCTTTTGAATTTTATTTCATTCATATTTGCATGGATAAGAGATGATGCAGAGACACTTAAAACTCATATCGTACGAATACGATTTACCAGAAGCGTTTTTATGTATAGTGTGACGACAAACTAAATATGATCTAAAATAATATCTGTTAAACGTACGCAAACAGTCCCTTCTCCCATATTTTCTCATAAAAAACCTCGCAATGTGCATCAATATCCATAAAAACATAAAGGCTGGACCAACAAGGCACGGTTCCCAAACGCAAGCAAGAAAATTTCCGTGTTGTTACCGTGCCCTACTGAAATGGACGCATATGATCGACCGATGCTGCTTTATTTATTATTAATTAACAATCAATTCCATCCCCCAAAAACCTCCCCTCCCGAAAACATCCCCCAATCAAGCACGTGCTGCAGCTGCTCGGGACACAGATCGGGAATATTCATTTTCCGGCCCCGGGTTTTCCACAACGGGGAATTTTCAACACTGGAAAATGTGTTGAATGAATATTCCCACACCAAACGAGGGTCCTTCCTGCGTCCCCCAACCGACTTTTACCCATCGAGAGTATGGATAAGTAAATTTAAATGGCCCCAAAAATTTTCATATTATCATTATCTCAACGCCCAGCGTTGACCGGACATGGGAACCCCCCGAGAGGGGGTGTTAGAAAAGTGAATATATTGGGAAGGGAGGTTCGAAAATAGCGAGAGAAAAGGCGATGCTAAAATTATTATCGCCATAATTGGAGCTCGGTTTGGAAAAGTCCATGCTGCACCAAATGGATGTTGCCCTGCTAGCCGATTTCGGGTACGCTGTTTGAACTATAAATCGTATTTTCACCCGCATCCGCTTGAGGGGAGCGTGGCAGTGGGTGGGGTGGTCGATGGTGTTTGGTTTGTTTAAATTTGGCACCGAAACGATTAGTCGTTGCACAGCATGAATGGATGCGTGGGTGGCCGGATGGAGACGGGTATGTTTTTCAACCCACACCGAAACTCACTTGGTAGAGGGATGGTGTTGCATATGCCATTTAAAATCGTTTAAAGTCAGGCTGTTGCATGTGTGTAGCTAATCGATATGGCAAGTAGACTCTAGCCGAATGCCAAACATTTGAAATATTTGATCAAAGCGAAAGAGCAGATGTATGTTTAAAGAGCTTTGTTTGTTTTATGTCGACCTGTACTAACAGGAATATGTTTCGTTAGAATGATGGAAAGGGAACCACGAAAATTATAATTTTTTAAATTATATTACCTATACATCAACTGATTTCATTCGAGATTTATTTATTTTAAAAACTATAGACTTTTCTGGGTAATCTTAAGTTTAAGGAACACAAAATAATAATAAAATAATTTGGATGGTATGTTGTTTTTGCCAAACAACTCTTGTTGTTTTTAATCATTTCAATTTAAATCGTTTAACAAGTTACCCGAATAAAATATGAAAAGAGGAGCAAACATGTTATGGCGTAGTCGCCAATGCCAAAATTTACATGTTAGAACTTTTCCATTCTTGTAATCAACAAGGGAAATAAAACTAGGGTTACGCTCTGGGACTTTTTTGATCATTTTTCGCATCCACGTCCACCATATGTTCACCACGAGCGAGCAACCGTGCGAAGGTTCGGGTAAGGTCGTGTAAACCGGCAGTAAATCGGGTAAAACGGCAAAGCAATTGTTTTCCCATCCTCCAAGGGCGGGGAAAGCGGCGAAAGGGAAACCCCATCAGGCCAACTGCCGCGACGGTGTCGGTTGCAAGCCGCGCCATAAATCCTCAATAAATAGTTAAATCACCCAATTCAAATTATGCTCGGCCAAAATCTAGCGGAACTAGAGTTCGTGTGAGTGGGTAATTCGGAACAATTTCACCTCTAGGGCGTCCGCGGCGGTCATCAGCAGCGCCCAAAAGCTGTTGTTACTCACACTCGAATCAAGGGGGGGGGGTGATGCTAGATTTTTCCCGCGGGGCCAGCGCGGACGACGAGATGCCGAAATATGGGAAAGAACCTGAAACAAGAGAACGGCAAAAAAAAAATGACGGGAAGAAATATAAGTGAGCTTGCTCCAGTTTGCGCTTT
Organism: Anopheles sinensis; assembly: GCA_000441895.2. Taxonomy (NCBI): domain Eukaryota; kingdom Metazoa; phylum Arthropoda; class Insecta; order Diptera; family Culicidae; genus Anopheles; species Anopheles sinensis. The sequence goes on along the minus strand of KE525359.1, from coordinate 193,514 downwards.
TTTGTCAGGATGGAAAAGCGTAGCGTGACAGCAGCAAATTAACCCAGAAATAGGATCGCGGGGTGCGCTTTCCTTGGGGGCTGGTAAGTGGAATGACTCGGGGACGAGGGCGAAAGAGAATGGAAACCTCGCTTAATCAGATTACAACTCGCGCACCTTTCTTGCAAGCGTATCCGCGGAATTGGAGCCGGAAATCTAGCCATTTTTCTTGACCGCCCCTCGCCCTTTCTCGCGCAACATAGTAATAAACACCCGAACCTTTTGGAAATGATCACTAAATCATTGGCGCGAGCCAATAGTCGGGCCATGGAAAAAATAACAACGGTCCACAAAAAGGTGAAAAAAATCCCTGAGAATCGTTAGGAAATGTAGTGTCGATGTGTCGAAGCCGCTCCCTGGTCTTTAATTCTCGGCACTCCAATTAACCTATTTGGAGGCGTGTTTGGTCATAGGCTCGCTATAACTAGCTGGGTGCAAAGCTAATTTCACAATAGCTTAGGAGGTGGATGAATAAAAAAAAGCAGGACTTTCCACATTGGGGGAGCATACCATCATAAACTACTCCGTCACGTTTGGCCGGGGGAGATCGTTTTCCGAAACCGTACAAACGACCATTTCCCATCGCTTTTTCCGGCTGGATTTCGGCTAAACAAATAACAAATGTTGAACGAATTAATGGGCGTCAGTTTGTTTTCCCATTCCCTTCATTAACGACGACGCCGCGTGATCCGTTGGATTTTTCATGTGTTTTGAGCAATGTTTGACACACCTGGAACGATGTTTCACCGGCCTCACCTCGCTTTTCCCGAACCATTTGTCTTAAACTTTTGCTACAGCGAGAGGTCATGGTAAATCAGTCGTCCATTAGGAAAGATTTTGTTTACCTCGCCGTTTTGTGTGCGTTTGAAGGAAAACGTACATTTCCAAATTGATGTCAAAGTGCGAATCAAATGTTTTTTAAAACGGTATGGTCACATTGGTATTCAATCGAAAAACCACTTAATTAACACAATTTAATTTCCTTCACATCAGTATTTGCCCACCAGCTGTTTGCGGCCTTGTGTCTTCTATTGGAAGTTAAAAATGCATTATTTTTCACGCTGCATGTGATGTTCCCAGTTGCATCACATCTATCACCGTTCCTAAACCAGGGGTCGGCACAAGCTTCCAGGAAAGCGCTAGATGATAAAAAAAGAACCCGAAACCACCATTTAATAGGACTATCAATTTCTTTATCCAACTACTACAAATTATTGCAAATAATTATTCATTTTGACCTTTTTTTCCTCAAAATTAGTACCTATTCAACTTACAACCTTTTCTTCATTGTACTTTAAAATGACCTTTTTTATACTGCTGGAAAAAATCACTCTTTAAAATTAATTTACTATTGCTTGATTTTAATACTATACTTTCAGTAATTTAGCATCTAAATGTTTAGAGTATTGTGAGCCATATTTTGTTTCGTAATGGTGTCGAAGATTGTATTGTTCGAATTGTTGATGAAAAAAAAAAAATTATTCAGCCGCTTGATCCTAGCGGATCAATTAATAGTAAAAATGTGATGGAAAAAAATCTTATTTAAGTAGATACAAAAGTGTCCTGTTACGCCTTATTCAATAGTTTAAATAATATACATTAAGATGGCGGGCCGGACTTTGCCGACCCCTGTCCTAAGGCTTCGTGTGGTCTTTCTTGAAATTTATTTCCAACAAATTGCAAGGAAAACCAGCGATGGGGAAAGATTGTTGCCGTGGCCGAAGGATAAGCGCAATGACTTGATCTAAAACATACTGACAGCGACACACCGATCCATAAGAAAGCAGGAAAACGAATTCAAAACCGCATACCCACACCGGGAAATATCTCACCACCCCCAGCAGCCCCAATGAAGGGATGATGCTGATGAAACGGCATGATTGTGGTTTTCTTTACACTTTCCTCCTGCCTGCCTGTCATCTTAGCTGAGCTTACATCTACCGTCCCTAGAAACCACTTGCCCGATATCTGCTGCGCTTCGAGATGACGCGCGGTGCAATTTCTTGCGCCTGGTTGGCGAAACGATCGTAGCGCAACACACGCAGCCCGTGTT
>KE525359.1:168455-191402 GCA_000441895.2 Anopheles sinensis | reverse complement strand
AATCGAAAAACCACTTAATTAACACAATTTAATTTCCTTAGCATCAATATTTGCCCACCAGCTGTTAGCGGCCTTGTGTCTTCTAATGGAAGTTAAAAATGCATTATTTTTCACGCTGCCATGTGATGTTCCCAGTTGCATCACATCTATCACCGTTCCTAAACCAGGGGTCGACACACATTTCATGGAAAGGGCCAGATGATGGCAAAGAAACCGAAACCGCGAGCTCGAAACCTTTGGCGATGATTCAATATTTTGAAAATGGGTTTAAACCCCATTTAACAGGACTATCAATTTCTTTATCCAACTACTGTAAATTCTTGCAAATAATTATTCATCTTGACCTTTTTTACTTAAAATTAGTACCTTTTCAACTTACAACCGTTTGTTCGTTGTACGTTAAATTGATCTTTTTTATTCTGCTGGAAAAAATCACTCTTAAAATTACTTTACTATTGCTTGATTTTATAACTACACTTTCAGTAATTTACCTAATAAATCTGAGTATTGTAGGCCATATTTTGTTTCGTAATGGTGTCGAAGATTTTATTGTTCGAATTGTTGATGAAAAAAACATGTCTTCCAGCCACATGATGCTAGCAGATCAATTAATAGTAAAAATGTGATAGAAAAATTTCATGTATAAGTAGATACAAAAATCTCCTTTTATTTAACCCCTTATTCAATAGTTTCAATAATATAAAATAAGATGACGTGCCGGACTTTGCCGACCCCTGTCCTAAAGCATCGTGTGGTCTTTCCAGGAATTTATTTCCAACGAATTGCAAGGAAAACCAGCGATGAAGAAAGATTGTTGCCGTGGCCGAAGGATAAGCGCAATGACTTGATCTAAAACATACTGACAGCGACACACCGACCGCTATAGGTTTTAGTGGTTTGGCGATCCATAGGAAAGCAGGAAAACGAATTCAAAACCGCATACCCACACCGGAAAATATCTCACCACCCCAGCCCCAATGAAGGGATGATGCTGATGAAACGGCATGATTGTGGTTTTCTTTACACTTTGCTCCTGCCTGTCTGTCATCTTAGCTGAGCTTACATCTACCGTCCCTAGAAACCACTTGCCCGATATCTGCTGCGCTTCGAGATGACGCGCGGTGCAATTTCTTGCGCCTGGTTGGCGAAACGATCGTAGCGCAACACACGCAGCCCGTGTTGGTGCATCAATTTACTTTTTTAATAAACAACGCCGCTCCCGAAGTGGAATATTGTATACCGCAACTAACTCCCCGGAGCGTCATGGTTTGAGAAGAGTGTGTCTCGCAAAATGTGGTTTTTAGGGGGAAATTTGACGCGTGAACGTCGTAAGGGAGGTTGGAACGAAGAAAGAGAACCTGAGGAAATGATGGACTTGGATGGAGAGCAGATAAAAACCACACGTCCCATCGGATGAGGCACTCTCGACCGCAAGGCGGTAAGGTAAAAGCAAGTGTGTCTTCCTCCAGGATCCACCGCTTCCACCAACCGCATTTTAAAAATTCCCGGTGGGTTTGATTCTTTCCACCGGTTTGAGGCGTTAGCACCAGTGGGAATATGTCTAAATTGCATCGTTGACTAGAGAGAGCAGACCGTTAGGACCTGGTTTTTCCTTCACTTCAATCCATCCGATGTAAACTGTTACTAGGGCAGAGGATGTTTTAACAACTTCCTCGTAGCCATTACAATGTGTTTGTTTCATTCATTTTGCAACCATCGTATGCTGCATCGTTTCCCAACGGTGAGTGTCAATTAAAAGTCCAATTTATGATGGCAGTATGCGAACGAGTGCAACAAAATTGGCGTAGGTTAAACTATCGGAAATGTGAATGTACGAATGTGAACCATTACCGTTTCCATTCTGCTTGAATTGCAACATCAAATGAAAACTATGCGACATGAAAAGAACAATGTTTATTCGTAAACTAGAAAAATGCATTTAGTCCAGGAAATCATAGGCACAATTTACAATTAAAATGCGTTTGAGAATGTATAAATGAAAATTTAAATCTTAGGAATGCCTCCATGAGAACCATATGCGACATTCATTTCACAATGTTTACTGAACAAATAAAAACAGTATGCAAAAATGCAATGAATCGTACAATTCATCAGCACTTTTGAATATTAGAACATTAAAACCAATATTTAAAACATAACTTTAAATTGGGAAACAAAGGGAAGTTGCTTAAAAATAAATACTGTTAACAAAGTTGTCCGTTTTACTTCATCAAGTTAATATTTTAATTAAAAATAATAAACCGTCTCACAGCGTAAAGTAAGTTTTGGCGCCAGCTTTGTGTAAAACACTGGTAGCCGGAATGGTTTTGCCAGAAGAATGGCTTTTCCCACGTTAAACCCTCCCCAGTCGGTCACCGTTTGTCTTTTACGCTCGGTCATAAATTTTATCAAACACAGATAAACATCTTTTAATTATAAACTGCAAAACAGAAGAGTAAAAAAAACCACGGGAGCACCGACCAGTAGCAACGCATCGAGACGGCAGCAAAAACCCCCTTTTCATGCATTACGCCGACGCCGACCGATACCGATCGTAAAAATGATGAAATGGATGAAGTTGGAAAAAATGGCTTCTCGTGCAAATGAGGGATTTTAAGGAGACAAAACAGCACTTTTACATGCATGCAACCTTTTTGGTTGATAAACTTTTCTATAATAAATTTAACTATTTGCATTTCACCGTTTTCGATAAGACGTTGTACGAAAACAATAGTAATTGCACAAAGTATTTCTTTTCTGTCGCTTTAAATGTTTCACCATGAATTTGCCATGCAATATAAATTTCAAATCTTCAGTATTAAAGCTGTCACAAAAAAGAGCTCCACTTGCAAGGTGCATCTCCAGTGGACATAATGAAAGTGTCATTCGTCTTTTAACGCCACGATGGAATTGTTTCTAAATTTTTATTAGCCCCTCGTCGACATTCATCCGCTGCCGTAAAAAAACACATGAAGTGCATGAAAAAAAGATTGAAAGAGAATAATAAAGAAAGACACTAATTAACATGAGTTGTTCAATGCAATTTAAGTGCATCCTGCCAACGACTCGCTGATGCACCAAGCCAGATAAGGAAAGGCGGCAAATGGGAAAAGAAGTACAATAAAAGGTTTGCAAAATATAAGAACTGGATGTGAAAAAACTGGTAAGAGCAACACACACACACACAAAAGCAACCATCGCCAACTCTACAGAGCATGGTCAAATTTTCCCCCTTTTCCGCAAACGTCCGTCTCGCGCGCATGATGTGGTTTTAGTTTAACTTTTGTGTATAAAAAATGCATTAAAACAGTTACGTTCTTGGTTCTCCGCTTTCGAAATGGGTTCAAGATGTGAAAGGCTGCATTGCACCGAACCGTACACCACCCCGCCCTCCCCCTTTGCACCCGCGTGCTGTCACTAAATGGACCGAACTTTTTGGCGTTGAAGGTAATAAAATTATCTATTTTCCATTGCACTTTTGCGAGCAACAGAGCCGAGAGACAGAGAGTGAGAAAGAAAAGGTGGGAGCACATTCGAAAGACAGTGTTAAAGTTTTCCATTTATTCGCAACGGGTTGGAAAGGTCACAAAAAAGGGGAGAGGAAATAGACTAGCAAAAAAGGTACAACCAACACACACATACACACACACACACATAAAAAGGATAAATGTTCACAGAATTTTCCAACTGTTTGCATGGCAACAGTTTTCCAACTGATGCAACTTCATCATTCCGCAAAAGCTGCTGCATACGACACCTTTGAACAGGCGGATGCACATCTCTCGTCTACCTTCAGAGCTTGTGTTGCTCATTCATCATCCAGTATGCACGTGTGTGTGTGTGTGTGTGTGTGCTTGATGCAGTTCAGGAGATGTCTTGCGTCGGATTAGAGTCGAGTTAGGTCGAGAACAAGGTCCAGGAGTTCAGGAGTCACTTATCCGATGCCATTCATCCAGCTTCCCGATGCGGTACAAGCAGACTTTCGAGCGGCTTTCCCGGTGTGAGTGAGTGAGTGTGTGGTGAGATTTATAGAGCGGTAATTAATTTTATCTAGAGCTTATTTTTATCCCACCTTTTTTCTTTATTGTAGGTAGTTTCCTTTTTTGCTCGGGCGCTCTATTTCGCACGCTGCCAAAACGTCGTTTGCCAAGTGTGTTCCGCTGTAGGATGGGGGAAAGAAGAATGGCTCGGTGTCACCGTAACACATCGGGTCGATTTTTACCTTCCACGGCAAGCCCTTCGCAAGCCGCTGGAAAAGCGTTCACCCCCACGTGGCCTTACGGAGTGGTTTAAAGAAGGGAATCGGGAATTCTTCTCCCCCCAAAAACCGGAAAGCACAAGGTGCGAAGTTAGACAAACCGTTGCCGTTAGGCAAACTATTCATTTGTGTCTTTTCAGGGCACAAATTAATTGTAGCACCGGTTGTCATTAATAAAATTCCACCCTTGGCCCGACCCACCGTTCAAATACCAAGCTGCCTTTGGACCGGGTTTGGCTCCGCACCGGAGAGGATGACACTGTCGGAAGAAGAAGGAAACCGCTGGAGCGCTTCACAGCAAGATTAAACGAACGGTTTTGGGACAGCGCATGACTGCGAGAAGAACAGAGCGACCATTTCCGGGATGGGAAAATGTGGCGACAAACACAACACGCCGCGCGCGATAGTGTGAATTGATTTCACATCGCAACGGTCCGAGAAAACGATCCCGCCGGTGGAAATTATGGAACGGAAAACACACCGAAACAACGGCATTACAAATTACAGAGTTTAGAAGGCGTGGAAACTCAGCCCGCTGCGAGAAGCAAACCGTCACTTCCCTTTCGAAAACCCACGCTGACGAGCGCCCGGTCTCGCGCGTTGTTGCCATTAATTGAGATTAATTTCTGGGGCTTTCGAGGAATCGAGTTGGCTTACAAAGGAAGGATTAATCTGGAACCAGCTGGCGAGACATTTCTCTTCAAGACATCGAAAAGCAAACAAAATAAAATAAAAGTTGAAAGGAATGGAGAAGAATGTTTCACTTCGCGTCAAGATTATTATGAAGAAGCTGAAAATAAAATAATGACTGTCTCGTTACTAAACCCATATAATATATTTGGTACACAAACACTGCTGGAAAAGTAGTTTGCTATTTTCCTTTGGAACACAAACACTGCTAGAAAAGCCGATTCCGAGGGCTGATTCTTGAAGATTTAAAAAGAGTTTTTATTTTTCATTGAAAAGACTCAATGAAAACATTCTCAATGCTATGTTCAGTACAAACAACTCAGTCTAAGACATTAAAATTTATGCAGAAAATGAGAAAATAGCGACTCGTTATTAAGTGAAAAAAGGTGCATGTCTGTATATTTAAATGCAATTCTGTAACAATTAACACGTTGCGTACCAAGCATTTTAGTACAGATTTTTAGTACAATTATTTTTGACGAAATTAGTTTATCAAATTTATTAAACCAACGATTTTCTGAAACTAAGCAAAAACTAGGCTTCCCAAAGGGTACTTTTCAGCTATTTTTACAGTCTACCACTAATTAAGTCAACTACTATGTAAGTGTAAAGAGCTGATGGGCATTGTTGCCGTCACCCATTTTTGGGTGACGTGGTACGGAACGTGTTAATAATAAGTTATGAAAAACACCTACATGGTTGCTTTGAAAACTATCATGTGGGAAGCAGAGAATTTAGTACAACTGCTGCTTCAATTATGAGACTGCAAAGGAAACTACTTTTCACTTCGATAAACAGCACACAGCATCAAATTTACGACATTTTGTTGAGTGCAACAAGAGAGACGCAAAAGGTCGCACTGTAATGCCGCGTTCGTAGGGTGGTCTGAAATATTTTTCAACGTTCCAGGAAGTCATCGGAATGCAACATCAGCAAAACGTAGGTACACTTGGTTGCCATTCCTATGCGGGTGCAATGGAAACAAACGCATGGGTAACACACAACAACAAAATAAAGAAACGTGGTATACAAACAGTCCACCTTCAAAAACAGGACCTAAAGCTCGGGCGGAAAAAAGAAACACTACAAAATGGCCATTTCCCGCCGCTCGCAAACTACACCGGTTCAAATTTATTGCTACATTTTTGCCCACCAAGTCCACTAACCGCCATCCGGAAGACGGTGTGTTGCGTCCGTCGAAAAAGCTCCCGGACGAAATGAAGCACCGGAGCAGGAAGTAAATAAACGGCAGCATCAACACACACACACACACACAGCAACACATTACCGGAGACTTCTCAAAACGATAGATCTGCACTGTTTCCACCGACTGGGAACGACCTTTTTTTTCGTTGGTTTTCCAATGACCGCTCGGTCCGGACACAATGGCGTGGGGAAAAAGTGCTTAGGTTGAATTTTAAGCACTTTGTCGAGAAAGGATAACGCTTCCTTCCGGCCTGGACGAAAGGTGCTAGGAATTCGTAGGCAAGTCTGCCTGAACGAGCGGGTGGTGACGCGATGCAAAGAATTATGTTTATGTGCTCGGTGATAATTTCGAGTGTCGTGTTGAATGAAGCAAATTATAAAATAAACTAAGGCGAAAGGGGTACGGTCCTTTTTGCCTCTGAACCTGTCCCATAGAAACGCAATCCCTACACTCCAAGGTTAAATAAAAACAGAGACGGTAATGCTGACGCCGGGACAGTGCGCTGCTTTCGGGATAGTTTCCTGGGAGCAATAACTCAAATGTAACCTTTGACAACACCGTCCCAGGCAACAAACACGCAGTGGACTGGGTGGTGGAAGGAGGGGAGCTGGATCGCCGGAATTTTGAGCATGGTTTGCTCATTCGCCAAGGGTCACACAGTTTTATTGGAAAAGTTCTGCAAGGGTACGATTTATTGAGACTGGCGCGCTCCTCCGGTGGATCAGTTACGGAAAGGAATTCGCTAAATTGCCTGCCGGGCGGCACGTGACGACCCAACCAGGACTCATCGACAGGCACTGGAGTGGTGTAAATTGAATCTAGAGTTTCAATTTTCTCGGAAAGCTATGAATATTATAGCAATAAACAAGTTCTTTGAGCAAGAAAGAGTCAAAATATTAAAACATCGAAAAGTAAACGCGTTTCTCGGATTTGAAGGAGTGGTAAACAAACACTGAAATTGTGTATTGGTAAGCTGTAAGCATGACTAAAGTAGTTATTTGTTCAAAATATAAATTAAGTTAAAGCACAAAAGGGGTCAAAGATAAAGTATAATACGATTGCAACAAAAATAAATGGTTGGAAACATAGAAAAGCTCAAAACATTTAACATGTTAAATTTGAATGTACATTTAATATTCATCTGAAGACATAGATCTATTAATCTGCATTGAGATAGTTGAAAAAATGTTTATAATGATGCATTCAGTTATTTTTAAGTCTGTTGCTTTGCAGATGAAGATTTATTATAAAACTTAAAATTTTCACAATATCCGTACAAGCAAATGAGACAGGGAAAGTAAAACTTAGTTAAACAAAATAGTATAAGCAAAAATATTGCAGAACACAATAACAAATCAACAACAAATGAGATAGGTTAATCGAATCGTAACTTGAACCATTAACTTGTATATTAAAAATGTGTGTGTAAATTCACTTTTCAATTTTATTTTATCAAACGTAGTACAAAATAGGACAAAACAAAATTAAAACTTATTCAAAACTTGCTGCAAAGTAAAACCATTTCCATATGCGTGCCGATTTTTACGGTGGCATGAAGATCATCACCTGCTCACGAAAGCTGCAGACAACTCGGAACAAACATGCCAACAGATAATGCGAACACTTTCTGCCACGCGCTACACACTTTACGATAACGTAGAACCAATTTGCATTTTCGCATGCCGTTCCTGTGTGCGTGGGACACGTCCTAACTACGAAAAAACTCACTCAAGCCCTACCATCGACGGCATGATGGCAAACATGCGTTATACAAATTACTATTGTTACGCCTCATCGATGTTTTCCACCAGCCACTGCGTACGCCACGTTCTTGCCAGCAACAAATCCACAGCTTGATTATAATATCTTCGCTACCGAAATTGAAAATGTAGTGTCGCAGGAGTGGTAAGTGCTCCGGAGGCATCGGTGGCGGCGTTTTCCGACAGGATGGCATTTTCCCAACCACATCCGCGCGATCAGAATCGATCGTCGACGAAAGGCGGACGCACCTGTGACGCAAAGCCGAATGTCGAGACTTCCTACCTCGCCGGAAGGGAGGGTGTTTGTAGCAGCGGTAGACAGACAGACAGTCTGGGACAACCAGGTTTGTGCTACCGGAACTTCTCCCTTCTTTTTTCTGTAGATAGCCACTCCAATTTGCATTTCGTTCTGACGTAGTTTCGGATGCCAACTAACAACGCCGGAAATGGCAGGCAGCCATGTGACATTTTTCGCCAAGTGCCAAGCGCGCGGATCCGATGCCCTCCGGAAATACACACACACACACACACACACACACACACTAGCGTCAGCACGGAAACTTCTGGGTGGGGGGATGCGACCACCCCTTAACTGGTTGATTGAACAAACGATTTCGCCTGTGTAATACCTGCTTACACGCGAACGTGGGGCGCCATATGTTCTGGCGCGAAAAGCGGCACATGTTGCTGGATGCTTTCAGCGAGACGAGAGATGTCCGACCCACGTTGATGCTGCTGACGGTGTTGATGTCAATGACTATATGGTATCCAAAAGTAAAATGGTATTTTCCACGGTATTTTTTGAAGGTCAAAACTTCTAAACCACAATATCGTATCTAACAGCTCAGTTCCAAAAGACTATTGTGTTGGTGATAGGCTTACCAGATATCCTGGTATATTTTTCGATGCTATCTATCAGCTGGCAGAACAGGTCGGACACATTAAAATCGGATTATCTTTAAATTTTATTAACATCTCCTCTGAAACTGATAAAGAAATAAGCTCCCTTTCCTACTTTTCGTCTATACTAATATGCCGGAATGTTTAATGGAAATGCTTTATCAAGTTTCGATCTTTATAATGGAATGTGTCAATAGGTAGAGGGATCATTTCAAAGGCATGGAGGATATTTTCAATCCATAGAGAGAACATTGCAGTCATAAGAATGAATGTGTGAGGCAGGTAAGGGAAAAGCTGTGAGTAAGTTTGAAATTATTTCAGAAAAAAAGAGGTTACTAAGCAACAATAAATGATGATTGTCACTAACAAATTATAACAGACAACACTAACAAATAATAACAGACTAATATCGACTTTGAATGTCTGATTCAAAATAAAAACTTGTCTCACTCGTTTCTCATTATTTTGTCATAAAGTTTTTTCGAGCATCTTTTTTAGGTATTAGTAAAGATTTATCGAAGTGCCTCCCTGTACAGTTTCGTGTCGTTAGCAACTATGAGGATAAAAATAACTTGACTCAATGTAAAATGATTGTCCATTTTATGAGCGTTCGACTTTGACTGCCTCCTCTGAAATCCAAGTTCTACAAAATGAGAATATTTCACCCACTTATTTTTAACAAAACTTACTTCAGTAGCCTGTGTTCGACTGTCCACTATAGGGTACAACAACATAAATAAACTTTACTTGCACCTAAAGAGTAATCATCGATAATTGAAGACACTGTTAAATGGCACAACAGTGTTTCGAAACACATAAATACCAACGAATGGACTTTTCCTTTACGACTATCAAGCATCCCGGATCGATGCACATTTACGTTCCTCCGTCGGCGATCGAGAAGATAGAGCACTACCCGACATTAACATACCGAGAAGGGGGGCGAGCGCACCCTGGTGTAAAACTTCAATCGTAGCCCGTCGAAGATCAGTTTAACCTAATTTATCGCGTACATTATCCGGGAGACTAACGATCGGCTTTTTTCCCGTCGCCCTTGTTGCCAGTTCTAGGTTTTTGTTTTTCTATCTCTTTTCTATAACTGCTTTTCTATAGTTCCCCCACCTTTCACTTACGGGAAGTGGTGCTTCTACAGTGCCTGAAAATTGTCTTATGGAGAACAAATTTCCTACCCACTGACAAGATCTCTAAAGAGTAGATAAACGAACGACCGGGTAGGGAAGAAAAAAGGAACATCGGAAAAGAAAGTATTTCCAATTTCTTGGCGAAGAAGAAAGGATGAAAACAGAACATGAAAATGAACGATCCCGGCAAGAGTCGCCCCAGCATCCCTTCACTCTTCTCCCGTCACGTTGTGGCAGCTGCTCTACTCCTCAGGGGGAAAGACATAAGTTTTCTCGCCCGTCGAGCCTACTACTCGCTGCCTGTCTGCGTTTATGTTGTTTGATGCTGCAGTGACGACGACGCTCGGGCGTAAGATTTTTTTTTTCATCTCGTTGACCTCCTCCCTAAGCTCCATTTTACAGCTAACGATCACCTTCCTGCGACGACATCATGCCATCATCGGTATCAGGTTTATTTCGTTCTCACCGCGATAGCAAATGCATGGACGCCGCTCGTCAACAACAACGACGGCAGTGAGAGCAGTAGTCCGGAGGAGAAAGGCCTTGGCGTAGGCGCGTCAACAACACCTAGCCGACGACCGCGAACAAGGTCCAACAGACGGATGCCAGGCCGAACCTACCCTAAAACGTGCCTAATGCCGCGTCGTAAGTTTCGATAATGGGTTATTTGGATAACGGTGGGACCCGCTCGGGGTCGTACCGGGGAAAACTGTAGTGTATCGGTGTGCAAGGTGTGTAACAGGTATTTGAAATAAGGCACGGCAACGAGAACACTATGGGAAAACTCGTCCTAAGGAGACAAGAAAATTAAAATCGCAATTTTGGAGAAAAATACTGTACATTTTCAAATGTCACTAGCCAATCAAAATATAATTGTAATAAATTAAGTTGACACACCAAAACTTACGCACACACAAGTAATAGTATCTCAATTAGGCAGGAGTCAGTGCCCTGAAGGAATTGGAATTTGACATATGAAATCGGTCGTGCGGTTTTGTCGTTTGAATAAAACTAATTTGTTTTATCGGATAATCCTATGCAATTTTATCTTTTAACAGGATTGGTTTTTAACACCTTAAATTGAGCCTTTTATTCAGAAAAAATTAAAAAAAACAATAACTGAAAAAATCCGAACGGCAAAGTACTTCCACCCTTAATATCAAAGACAAGTAATTATTCATAACTGTAATTATAACTGAGAAGCAAACGAACTTTTATAATCTTGAATAAATGTAAAGAACTAAAACCATACTTGCTTTTGCAAACGATTATTTTCAGAAGATTTTCTTCGAATTCAAAAACAAATAATTGGATTAAAATCAAAACATATAAACTAGTATTCGTCGTAAAGAATTTTGACCACTCCTTTGGAGGGTTTGAGTCCACTGTGAAAACTAGCATAGTGCAAGCCGATACCCGGGAACACGGAATGGCGCGCCGGTTCTCAGCCGGGCCATAATGGTAATAAACATGACGGCGTCTGTCAAGAAGTAGTAAAGAGCGGAAGAATTATGGACCCACTCCCGAAAGGATCCACCGCCCACTTCAACGCTCCTGTGTCTGTGTGCGGTGTTTGGTCGCCCTGGTTGGCCTTTCCTTTCGCTCGCTGGCTGATTCGAACGTTCGCTTATTGCTTCACGTTCTGTTTACGTTATCACCAACGCCTTCTTGCTGCGTTGGTACAGCGACCGATAGGTTCAAGCGTGTCATGTCCTTATCATCGCCTAATAACTCACCGACAACATTGTGTCGCCACGAGCTCGCTGAGGGATGTTGCTCCCGGATAGCGAGCAAACGGTCCGGGGAATTTTGTTTACTAACAAGTGCACGGCGGCGAAGGTTGCATCTTGCGCATCTGCACGAATATTGCATCGATCTGCACAGGAGCATGCGGCCGCTACGTGAGATTTTGCCTCCTATCTAACGATGCGTGGCGTAAAACCGCAATTCGAAGTAAATCACGGTCGGGGTCGGGCACAGGAAACCCGGACTGACCGCAAAATTTTGGGGCGGAAGGTGCTGACGATGTGAGGGACTTTGGTTTTCTAACCTAACCATATGCGATGTGAAACTCCATATAACGTAATCGTTGCTCAATGAGGTTAGTGCATCGAACACTCTTCAAAGGAAAGGATAATGTGGTAAATTGAGTCATACTATTGAACTAGTCATGTATCAAACTCTCCATCAATATGTTGAAAGAGGAAACATTGTTTGTAGGGAGGAGGACTATTGTGTTTTCGAACATGAAAAAACTTAAATGTGATCCAAAAATGTTTGAAGATATCACATCATGCACGAATTTAATACTCATCAGAAAAATGAAAATCTCTGAGTCAAGTGGAATGCTTATTTGGATAAAGAATCATTCCTGCATTCAACAAACATATAAACATCTAGGTAATACAAATAGTGTAACATTATTATCAAGCAATACAGCCAGACCCTCGTTTCCGACAAAATAACATTATTAACACATCTTTCTTACTGTTTTGCCTTTATATCACCAATTAGAAGAACTTAAAGCTGTCTTAAACTATATCTAGCATGTACCATTTCGAATAAATCTCGTTTGTAATAGAAAATGCAAGTACAAATCAACGTTCCCACAGCAAAATGGGTAAAACTTGTCGTAGTTCTTTGATCAATTCACTCCCTTCATCATAGCAGTAACGTTCAAAAGGCATCGCATTGATCGATAGACCCTTGGCGCACTTTCTTTGATTGTCAGTAGCCTTTAAGATCACACTTGCAACCCTTCCCGTGGGACGTTAATCAACCGTTACGACGATGTGTTGCATATTTCAATACACTGCACTTTTCTGCATCGCGCGAAGATTCCTATCATCAGGCGGCGTCGCTGTTCGTGCACAGGTTTTCCACCAGGAGCGTCTTTTCCGACACCGTCGTGTCATTAGACAACGCCAGTTGTCTGTTGTGAAATTTATCACCTCTGTTCCGACCACCCCGATACCAATAAGCAACACAACACATCGTGAGGGAAAAAGGTTGTTGAGCAAAGAATGGTGAGAAACGTTCCAGCTGCCGCGAGACGAGGATGACAGGCGCGCCCGCGTTTTGACACTACTCAACAACACTTGCCCCGAGGTACAGCGGAAAAGTGCATGCGTTCTTGTGAGGGCACGACGTTTTAGAAATGGTTGCACTTGTCGTTAGCCGCGGTAAGACGATGGGTGGTAATCGGAAACTAAACGATCTTTAATTATCGCTCTAAGTGGAACCGAATGCGTTTCGCTTTATTTAACGTAGTCCGTTTAATAATGTTTGGCACACTAAATATTTTGTTAAAACACCCAAAACAACAAGAAGGATTAATGTTATTCAGTTTGAAATTTATTTATCTGGGTATGTTTGAGAAGAACAAAATCCAACAAACTGCAGTTGATTTTACGAACTTGGTATCCTTCTTGATGTAGGTCAGTGGTCGGCAAAGTCCGATTGAATTCGGCTCGCAAGAACATTTTAGTGCTACATATCTCAATTCTTAACGGTTTTTTTCACGATGTCGCAAACGGTCCGGGTCCGTTCTAAAATGGTATAATCTGGTGAATCTTGTACTAAATCTAGCGACAAGAAGTCGTTTACTTTGCATCCAAAATAGCTACATTCATGCCTCGCAATATTGAAAAATTTTTAAAGCTGAATTATTGCAGGTTTCAGAAGTACGACAATAAAACCAAGATATCGTCAAATAAATTGAGTCTTGGACTGTATGCTTAAATTTATATGTTGTTTATTTAATTTTACTATTTAGGAAGTCAAAACTCAATTCAAAAGGGTTTAAAATTGCTTTGAAAACATGAAATCATTGTTTAAACTATCCGCCCCACGCTTTTTCATCAACTGGTCCTTTTTAGAAAATTTTTGAAGAGCCGTGCTGCAGATTCTAAACGATCAGTTTTGAATTAACCCAACTTTAATATCACAAACCAGAAATTCAATCGAATTACAAGAGCTCTTTGGCTGCATCAAATATTCATTCAATGCCCTTCTATGATAGAACCTCTCCTGGGGTTTGTTCAAAGCCATGTTCATTCGCAATTTAGATTGTAAACAGAGAACGAGTTAATTTATTGCATTTGTGGAGCTAAAATATTCATCGAGCGTTTCAACGCAGCATAGAATGAAAGGCAGTGGCGCAATCGATAGCGATGCTTTTGAAATAAAAACTAAAAATCAATAAACTTCCCATTTATGCCTCGCGGTTAAAACACGCTTTTATGTTCCTCCACAAAACACCCGCAAATGCATTTGGTCGATAGTTTACCTCAACTTGCATCGATAGAGGGAAGCGGTTTTGGTATACCCACACGTTGTTTAGTTCTACGCGATCACGATGACAAATCCAAATAATCAAACACAAATTCGTCTAGGAGTTTGCTGTTATACTGCGCGCTCATCAAAACATTCGCGGACGATTTAGCTTTTTTTCGTTTCGGTTTTAATGTTTGGGCGAGTTGGGAGAAACATGGGTTTGTTGGTGGCGCCCACTTCGAGCCAACCGACGTTTGCTGCAGCGGTCTGACAGCTAGCAAAGGAAAAGAAAACACGGCTGTCTCGTCCTCGTGAAACGGTCTTCGAAAACGGTTCCTTCCGCCGAGCCATCCTTCGAGCATTTATTTTACTTCTCCAAGTCGGCGTTTATTTATTTTCATTTCCGATTAACTGTTCCGTCTGGGATCGCCGCAACCCTGAAAGACAAACGACTTCGACTTCCATCGGGGCTACCAAGAATTTTTACACCTCCAACAAACCTTCCTCTGTTGTCGGAACGTATGATCAGCTTTCTGGCAAGCGTTCGTCCGAAACTCCCGAAACAACATCCAATATGTTTGGGGGGGTAGAGTGAAGTGTGTGTACGTTCAGACACTTGAAGGGTCGCCCGCAACTCGTGCGGTTTACCAAGAAGGCGCGACCTCAAGAGCCCTCCTTCGTAACATGGATTCTGTAGGGGTTCCGGAGTAGGAAGGCGCGCGACTATCCATCGACAACACCGATGATGTCGATCGAAGATGCTGGATGTTTTATTGGGATCTTCACATAAAAATGCCATCAAAGGCAATGAAAGCGGGTACGGTACGGGTAACACCCCGATGTGACTGCATCAGGTTACACAAACAGGTAAATGTTGTTCTAGTGTGAACAACAAATAACATTAACCTTTTTTCTCTTGGCCCTGAAATATCGATAAACAAGTGCGCACGTTTATTTATCCTCAGCATCGAATTGTTCAACTCAATCGCCCAATTCTAAGCCTCAGTGGCTTCATCAGTGTAACGTAAACGAAACTCAAACAAAAAAGGCAGCAATGTTTACATTTCTCCCTCAGGCTGCACTTTTGTGACGGATCAAGTGGATTTTGTAATTGTTTTGAACTTTACGTCGACTTTTTCGGATACAACCGTAGAGTTCTGTTTAGGTGCCTTTCAACGTGTTCTAAAAAAAGTAGGGGATAAATTCGATACGTACGATAATCCCGAAATAAAGGATTCTTTGGAAATATAATCATTATCATTTGCTTGTCACAAATGAATCCAGCGGATCGGATGTCGGAAGCGAAAATCCCTTCGACCGGAAAGGGGTGAACTAAAACCAACAGAATTCAAAGCAACCGGTATTTTAATGCAAGGGTTAGAGAGAAGGAGTGTCGGAGGTTTTCATTCGGAAAACAAGTCTGCTGTGTCCGAGTGTCTACTTCTCTGGATTCTTTCAAATTTTCAAAACCTACAAAAAGGCTTGTATTATTTTTTGTGGAAATATAAAAAGTGCGTAGCCCTTTTGGCCTCTCTTTCGAAGATGCGACACGCCTGACCGGAAGCCGCCGGGTGCTGCAGCAGTAATATTATAACACCTCCGGGGGGTGAGATTTATGAGCGCCGGTAATCGGAGTCGCTAGGGCAGTCATTAATCAATGTAGTAATTAAGAAAAACGGTCCCCCGGTTGGCGCGGGCAGTGTCTGGTTTAAAATGGATAAACTTGCGCGGCCCTTCGCCAGCCAAGGACGTGTCTTGGTTGGTGTGAATCCGGTACTCAAGGTTACGACATTGAAAATAAAGTTCAACACCATTAGCTGGAGGAAGAAATCTTCGCCTGGGGAGTTGGCGGATGTAACTATTTGTGAATTATTTCGTTCTTACCTTACATTTATCGTTGTTTCACCCAATGCTTGTTGTTGAAGAAGCTTAACTTTTAACCATCTGAAACGAAAAGAGAAAACAATTTATTAGACATCTTGTGCGCCATTTCCGTTCCCGCATCAATAACTAAGACTGACTTCTCTTTGTGGGTAAAATAAACCGTTAACTAACAGACACACAGGAAATAACTCCCCAAAGCATCGGGCCTCCACAAAGTAAATACTCTTACAAACTTCAAAGAAACCATTGTACCACCAAAGCCATTTATCGAAAGCGTCCCCAACGTAGCGGGACTAAGCAAATAGAACCATTCCGTAGCAATTTTTCTATGAAACGAAACCACCACCAAAGCGCGAGAGAAAGAAGAAAAAACATCATCGATTTCGAAATCAATATTTAGATAAGATAAGATGTCTCGGGAATGACCTAAATCGAACAGATAGCGACAAAGGCCGCGCACCGGCAAAATAGTCGACTCTAGGAGGGGAAGCTAGCCTATACAGGCGGACACAACAGATCAGCATTCACCGTGGTGAACGTTGAACGGCGTTGCAAACACTTATTTGGTGAGTTTCATAAAAGACGACAAGAGACATTAGCATAGAAGAAAAGCGAAATGGTACCGCTTTCACAAACTCGTGGAAGAGACATTTAAAAGGCGCTGCTCACGTAGCCAGATTAAAAGCGTGACTTCTTGAACTCTTGGATGGTAACTAGATTATGCTCATTTCGGATTGATCAGGTTATTGAACTGGAAAGAATGTTTTCTATTTAAATAAAACATTCCTCATGACAGGAAATTAGCGATGTCATCAATATTATAAGGATAAGAAGCAAATAAGAATTTAAAAATAGTATTTAACCTAAAAACTGGTTTTGAGATTTTAAATAACATGACGGTGGTACTGTCATCAAATCAAAACCACATTCGATACAAATTGAAACTAAAATTTAGGTTAAGTCTCAATAAATAAATTCATTCTAACACATTTCGAAACAATTTCAGAGCAACTCCTCTAACAATTAAACACCTTATCTCCACAAGGTGTATAATCCAACCTCCCCGAAAGAAGGCTCAGTATCACGCAGTTATTCTGCAAATATTACTTCTTGCTAGCAGTACCAAACATCTTCTGGAGAAGCAATCTTCCGTGGCAACAATGTTCGCGATTAAGCCTTTCCGGTACTGGAGGAGTCATTCATAGACCTTAGCAAATACATGACGAGTGCTCACGTAACGTCTCAAAACTGCGTACGTGCAATAAGCGTTTGCGAGAAAATATATATCGATAACGGTGTCTTCCTATCCCTAGAGGCACAGGCTGAGTGTGTCTACAAAGTTATTGGAATGGTAAGAGCACTGCTATCTAAAACAGTGAAGAGCAAAATCTTGAAGCTTAGAAAATTCGCTAACTTTACACTCTCCCATCGATGGAGGTTAATAACTTGTAATTGGGGTGGGATTGTGTCGTGAGGAACAGTTCACCTATACGATTTGGTCGATGAACGTTACTCCCGTTACTGTTCATTATCGTCACTTCCTGTCCCGGTGTACGATCGTGGTGCAATATTTCTAACCTTCGCGTGCAATTTTTCCCGCTGAACAATCACGGCATACAGATACTCTTGTTCATCTTCCTTTTTTGAACAAACACCGCGATAAGATAAAACCGGTAGTTACATCCGGAGCGCGCTGAGCGGCGGATGTTCGCCTGCCCGTGCAATAAGTCACGCCTAACCGAACACGCGCGTATATGCTGCTCCGACGTGCTCTCGTCCGTGGAGCCTAGGGGTACTCCCCAATATAGTACGTAGCCGATCAATAAGGCTATTTAAACTTTGTTGATTTTGTGAGTGTGTGTCTTCTCTTGTTGCTCCTTTTTTATTCGGGGAGGAACACACAGCTGGCGGCAGCAAAAGGCGCAAAGACTTCTTCGGTAGCATCCGGGTTTGTTGCGCTACATTTTCCAACCGTTCTCAATGAAAGCTAGTCCCACCGGCACCGGCATCATCCCCGAGACTGCTGTAAATTTTCAACCGAGCAGAAGCGCATAAAAGACGAAGCCCAAGCCCAGTCAGCCCTCGAGGACTCGTTGATAATATTGCTTTTATCTCATTTATTATTGTTTGAAGTGAATGGTGAGTAAACAGTTCCTGTGTCTACTGTGAGGGAGAGGCACTTTTCATCGGCATTCGTGCTCGTTGCTGAACGAGAGCTTAAACAGAAAAAAGGATCACTTCGAGGAGGTAACCGTTTTGCAAAAGCGAATGAAAAACGCAACCGAACGTTGGAAAATTCATACTTCATTCTTATTTTTTCCCTTCCTAACAAACTTAAAATGCTTTAACAGTGCTTTTGCCGTGCACGGAAGGAAGAAAAGTTACCTTTTTCCAACGCAGGACAACGCACAATCCACGAGGGGAAGGTACATTACTTTCCATTACTTTCACTCACCATTCACACACACACACAACCACCAGACCCATGCCCTCATGCCCGACGGCGAAATTTGCAGAGTGTATTCATCCACTCTGTTCGCCACTTGGCTGGATTTTCCTTTACCTTTTGTTTCGCGAACTCATTTTCATCCCGTGCGCATTGTTGTTGCCCAGCGAGTTGTTCGAATAAGTCCCGTGGCTTGCGGCGCTTTTCTGTGGAAAATTAATAAAATTTTCCATTTTCCCCTAATGGTGCGCGCTTCATGGCGGCTCAGACTCAACGGCAAGGGAAAAATGCACTGTTCTTGCGGTTTCCACACGAAGCCAGCCGCGAACCGGATTCGCTCCGATCCTGGGGACGCAAAAAAAAGGCCGGCTCTAGTCTGGGACAGAGAGCTTTCTCCATTCCGTAAGCACGTTGGAGTGTTTTAAAACAAATTTATAATCCTCTGCAGTCATAACGAGGTGTTGAAAATTCCCTTTTTCAAATCTTGCAAAAATGATACTTTCGGTAGAAAGCAAATTAGGTACGAACGAATACAAACAAGGAGAATCTGTCTGTGGAAGGAAAACTTACGTCTAGCTCGTTTAAAAATGGATTATTAAACTATAGCGTGTGATTATTCGCCAGAATTGTAATGAAAGATAATGTAATGCATAAAAGAATTCTCTTAACGCTAAGCTTTTCATCGAATTGAATTTTCCATTTATCTTTTTGTGTTTAATATGATAAAGCTTTCAACTTCCTGAAGAGCTTTCAATTATGTTGATATCTACATTTATTTGTTAAAATACAATCCTTCATAGCATAACTATTCATCGTAAATTCAGTTATTGCTGCATTTCAAAAGAAACAGAAAAAAGTGATTGGATTATCCCTCTTTCTCTTAAGAATACATGCTCAATAGCAAATCCTTTTCCACATGCTCCGTTGGGTGAGAACGTTATCTGATATTCCTAAAATACTTCCCCCACAAAATCACCGATAAGCGCTTTGAGCTGTCAGTTTTTCCTCCGGTAAACCCGAAAGTGTTTTTCCCAAACGTTGCGTGACACATCGGCAATCTTTGTCCTTCTTGGAACAAAGAACTTCGGTTCCTTACATCTTTACCAACCATCTGGAGTGATCCTTGGAATTCTTAAACAAAGACCTGTTTTTCGAAAACGTTTCCTTGTAAGCTCTCACCCGGTTCGCTCACCAAACGCTGGATGCGTCAATTATTGTAAGCTTTTTATCGGACGAAAAACGCCATCGGAAAAATAAGCAATGGGCGGTTTTGCTGCCAAATAGAAACATCCTCTGATAAGGAGAGGGAGACTTTTCAAACCCGTAAAAGCTACTTTTCTAACCCGCTCGGATAGGCCGAGATGGGCATCCCAAAATAGATCTCTAGTGGTTGGTGGTCTTAGTTCCGTTCTAGAGGTGAAAGAGGGGTTGATGAGCGGTGAGAACTGAAAGACACCCACTTAGAAATTCGTTGCACGCTTGAAAGCTCCCATCCCGGGTGCGCACACGGGAAAGCGTAAAGGTAATTGGATTTTATGACTGACACATTATACGCGGATGGGGGAAATAGTTTGCCGTGTAATGTACCCTCACTTTCTCTCTCTCTTTCACTCTACATTCCCAGCTGACCGTTGGCGCCGCTGACGGTGGTCCAAGCTTGGCTAAGTGTTGTCGTCCCGACGGGAGGGAGAAAACCAGCACGTACGAACCATTTTATTTAATTTAGAAATAATGACATTCACCTTGCACAATCACTCCCGGGGCCAATGTCGATGTTGAAGATACACCCGAGTCGACCTTGGGCACATAACAGTTTCATCAGTCGGATGAAGCTCTTGAAGACGACCCTCTTAACAAGGCGGAAAACGTTTTGTGTGGGATGTTTCAATTCATGGTTGCCGGCATTCGGTAGCATTACCTTACACAACTTCTTTAATTTGGCACTATTTGCCGGTACTTCGATTATCGCATCAAAGACCACTTTAGGAGATGGAAGCTAAGTATGGTACTTAAGATATAAAGGAAACTATACGCTAAGGCATCAATTTAATATAATTACACCAACGCAAATAACAAACTAATTATCGATATCGCCAAAACCTATAGACACTTTTTTGCCTACAATATTTCTCTCTTAATAAATATTATAGACATAATTTATTTAACATATTTTTATTCCATGCTTAACAAGGAAGTGATTAAAAAAGTTAAAGAACATCGTTTTAAAAATTACCAATGTTTGATCAACACCTTCAAGAGGTTCATCAATTTCAGTGTCTTTTAGTCTTTTTGTCTCAATCCAGTGTTCCTCTCCAAAAATAGAGTTTTATATCAGCGAATAAAAAAGGGTATCTCAAATCCAGTAAAATACATCTGCTACATATCGATACCCTTACCCTTAACAAAACGGCCATCAAATACTACATCCGAAAACCAATGTTGAGAAAAGGTGTAGCATCGAGAAGCGCTTGGTTCTTCAAAGGCAATCTTCCCTTGACGTTGACCAGCGGACTTTGAGTTTGTTTTTTCTTCTACTGTTGCAGAAAGGGAAGTCTTTGGCAGCTAAAAATCACAAGTGAGGTCAATGGTCAATAAAAAATATCGAAATGTCTCCACCGGGTCCGGTTTTGTCGATAATATATATTCGCCAAACAGTGAGCGGCGAAGGGGCAACGCAATGCTGCCACATGATTATTTTTCCGTCCGAAAAGATGATTGCTTGCAGATGTGTCCCTTTATTCGTTTTCTATCGTTCCAACGACACCCCGTGACTGTTTGCTTGCTGATTAAGTTTGCCCTCGTCGCTCGAAAACGTGTGGTGCGCGCGCTCACCGAGGAGATGAAATATGGCACCATTTTACGCAAACCTTCAAGCCCACGTGGCATCCGGAAGTCGACGTTTTCGCTTTACGGCGAACGTTTAGAGCGTTGCCTGGCGCAAAGTAATGGCGTTAGAATAAACGGTTCAACTGTCATTCCTTCTCGTCGGAAGCGAACTCATTTTCGGGCCGATCTCCAAGCAGGAGAAATAAAAATAAAGTATAAAACACAAAAACCGCTTACCGCCCCATGGTCCGCAAACGCTGCCGAGCGACTGTTTTCGACGGATTTTGGGGTAGGTTTTATGGTGGATGTTTTTCGTTCGGCCCTCCCTTTATTCAGCACCGTCGAAAAGACCTCACACGGTGGTGTCCCGCATAAGCCTTACATGTTTTTATTTTCTTCTTTTCGAAATGTGTTTGTTCGAGACAAGAGAACCGCTCGAAGCACGCATCTTCGCTGAGTCGTGTCGATCATCAAACAGCACAAAGGCTTGCTTTAGAAGAGAGACCGCGAAACACACACCCGAACGGGACGATCTCGATGGACACGCGGCCCTTGGACCGAGAGGCTCAAACGGAATCGAAAGCATCGTTCATAACGACTCGTTGACGCATTCGAAAGGGGGAAGGGAAAAACGAAAAGAATTAAACAAAAAAGCTCGATCGAAGCTAAAAAACGCAGCACAAAGCCCAACCGAACTCGAAACAACAAAAGCGAGAAGCATAAATTATTAATTTTTCAACGCCATAAATGCGTCAGTTACAAGCGATTTTACATGACTTTATTATTTCCCTTCGAATGCGGACGAACACCACGCTTCTGGGAGGGAGGGATTTTTCTCCCTCCGCTATGCCGATGTCCTTGTTCAGTTCCTCGTCACTTCTGTCGGTCACAAAACCGCAAAACATCTTCCGGAGCGGGCGCATTTATGCGTGCCTGGAGGATTCGGTGTCCTTGGCGAAAGGCTTAGTGTGTCCATGGATATCTCACACACATTGGCCTCGTCATACGCGAATTTTATTCGCTTTCCCTCTTCCAACCCCCTCTGGGACCGATAACCTCGTCGTCGTCAATCGGTCTATTTATTATTGGGCAATATTTTATGAATTAACATCCTGCGAACGAACGTAGCCTTGCGGCAGCTGGGTCTCGAAGGAGTGCAAGAAGTCGAAATATAATAAAATACTGTAGTCACCGAAAACATAAGAAAGGGCGTCCACATCCCGATAGAATTTCCGGTTGTGTTTTCCCCTTAGGTTTGACTGGGTTTTTATTATGTTCCTCAACCCGACGTCAACTGTTGTTTCACGATTGACGTACGTCTGCGAATGAAACACTCCTTTGTTCGGTCTCAAGATATACCACGCTCTTAAAGTGATGAACAACATTTTAAATGAATCATGTTTCTAAGATCAATCATGTTCTCCTCCTTTGGTCTAAACAGCATACAACAAGAAATTGAAATTCAACACATAAAAACATCCTAAACAGTCAATTATAAATATCTGATGTATCCTGTTTGAAGAGTGGATTAATACAATAAATGAATGAATGAACGAAAT
>KE525359.1:150499-168435 GCA_000441895.2 Anopheles sinensis | reverse complement strand
TTATATCTTATTTATTGTACGAATGCTAGCAAAATAAACTAAATTTTGTCTTCAAAACAGTCTGATCAAGAGACTTGTTGCTTCTTATCAAAATTTATTTCTTTAATTTTGTCTCTTATTTTCATCACTTTTATCAGCGCGAGGTCTAAAATCATGGTTTCAAGAAATTTATCTACTTTGTCTATCATGATCTAGTGAAAAAACTACTGGATAGAATTCAAAAACAATGCAAACATCGTTGCACGGGTATTTAAAAATCCTACATGATGTAGCACAAGTTCTGCACAAAAAAAACGCACTCAGCTAAATTATTCGCGCGGAGCAGAATGCGGCAAAATTTCGGTACGACTCTTGTCACAAATCATTTTATGATGCAAAGCATCCACAGCACACACTGCGCTTTTGCGTCAGTTGCAATAAATTCTACCATCCACTTCAGCCAGCATGGCGGCGGCGGCAGCACACAGTTTATGCGCGACATTGCTCATAGTTGTTCGGATTTTTATCGCTACTGTGGAGGGGCGGGTTGAGGAGTTTTTATTTTACACGCTTTCCTATTCCATTTTCCCGCTGTGGAGGATGGATGCAGTAAAGTTCCCAAACCCGCTCACGTATGGGTAACCGCGCCAGTACACATGCTTCACCAAAGCTGTCGGATCCCTTTAATGGTGACACGTTACGTGCGATCAGCAGCCACCACAACAACGCGAGTTAAACTTTCCGCAGCGTACCATATTTCTCTTTTATCGCGTATCAATCAACTTTAGCCGGATTTTGGGAATTTTTTTTACTTTTTCCTTTGAATATTGCCGCGGGCATTTTGTTTTGTTTTTTTTTTGATCTCCCCGTTTTTACTGGTTGTTGGGTTGTTTCCGTTTGAAACTAACGCCCCATACCAAACAGGGAGCACACATCACGCCGGATGTGCTGGTAGTTCGCTTCATTGGCCCCGAAAGTCGAAAGTCGCGGAAAGGACGAGTGGGACGGGAGGTTCGGGGTTTTGGATAATCCAATTTGAAAGCTAATTTATTGGCTCCGTAGAGATCGAACGTTAATTCGATCCGATCCGAGCTAGGAGTTCGTACACATACATGCTGCTGCGGGGTAAATGGTTAGGTCGAGGACACGCGCCTCCCCTCGAGGATACATCCTCGTCCTTTCCCATTGGGGATATGCCCGAAGGGGGTTTTTGCGGTGGGGGATTATGGATTCAATTTTTTGGGTCATGTGAGATTTGCCAAATTGGGGTGCGATAGGGGTTGAAGAGCAGTTTGGTGTAGGGCGTCGCCCATGGTAACCGCGGTCTTAACAAGCTTGCCTAATTGGTTAACATAGCGCTTTTCCGCCAAATTCGTTTTTGTTTCGGAAGCAATGTTTGTTTTTTCAATGCGTGCGTGTGTTTTGTACAAACGAATTGATTTTTATTAAATAAATATTAAATGAACTGAACGATTGGCCAAATATGTAATCTTTTATATATTTGAGCTTTTTCGAGTTTTTCGTACACTAAAAACTCGACCAATACCGAACTGTCACTTCTCAAACTTTCCGCACATTCAATTTAAGCACTGGAGAAATTCTTCAGATTCTTTAGATTTCTGGTTTTGAGTAAAATCATTTAAATTTTACATTTGAAAATCAGTGTTACTAACACAAACAAAACAAACATTAGAGATCACTACACAGCTTGACAAGAAAAAACAGCACATCAAAAAAAAAAAAATGCACCAAATCCTTCTTTGGGATCCTTATTTTACGCAAAAAAAAGATGATTCGTAGCAAATTCGGGGTTTTCTATAATTTTAACCCAAATTAAGAAGCATGAATAGAAGTTATAAAATATTAATCGAATGACAGTGAATTATGTTAAGGTGTATTTATCAAAAATTATACACCAACAACATTATCTTTAAACAGCTAAATATTATAAAAATTGGAATCTGGACCGGTTCGTCTTGGAAGTGTTCCAAATAAAGTTTTGTCCGAAAGTGTTAAAGCAAAACATTAAAACAAGCATAAAAACTAACTTTTTTTACACCCCTCCTTAACCGAGCATCGCCGGGGCGCCAAGCTAGTATCATAATATTTTTTTTATTTTATAATTCATAACATGAAACTGACAACATCTTTTATTACCAATTTCGTCAAATTTAAAAATACAAATTCTTAAAACAATTTGAAATCTGGCATTTTAATATACAAGCAGTAAAACTTTCTGAGATAAATTAGAGACAAGACAAATTTGCAACAGCGCTTTACAACACATACAAGAACATTTAGATGCAGACACGCAGCATAGCATAACATGCCATTCGCATCGATCATAAAGAAACATTCCATACTCTTTGTAACCATGGCACTAAATTATCCCACACCGGGGCGAGGTGTTTACGCTACCCATGTTTTTCCGTATGCCTACTTTTTGGCAACTTATTATTATGGTCCTCGGGGCGGGAATTTTGCTCTTCCCCGTCGGCTGTATATTTTATAGCACCGCACACCCCAACACCCCAACAGTTTGCTACACGTCTTGTTCGCCTTCCAGACGGCGGCATTCTATCCTCATTTCGGAAGGTGATTGATGCATCGTTAGCAGACCGAAGAATGACCGGTAATTACATAAAGAAACGTTCTGGTTTCATTCGATTCGTTTTTACCTTCTCGTCTGCGTCGCCGTCGTCTTCGGGCAATTTTATGCGCTCCGAAACCACCATTCATCACCGAATACGGGAGAACAACGCGCGCGCACCGCCATTCTGTTTGGTGTTTTCGGCTCCTTCACCTTTAGCGCAGCTCCTAATCGCGTCCGGTGGTTTTGGTTCCCTGCGTTCACAATGCTACCTCAGCTTCACTGTGTTCGGGAATGGCAGGTGATATGTTTTGCTCTTGTAAATTTCCGAACGATGGCGGTAATTGTGAGTGGCTGTTCCACTTTTTTTCCTTATATTTCCGCGATACCAATGTTGCCGCGATCCCGAACCGGAGAGTGTGATCTTCATCAATGGAGAAAAGCCACACGGCGTTAGGACAGGAGAAAACCTTGATGTTGTTGTTGTTGTTGTTGTTGTTGCCCTGAAATCCATTACTCTTCCAGCTCCTAATTATGGGACGATGTATCACTTCGGGAATGTTTTCCTTTCGTGCTTCATCAAACTAGGCAATGATGAGGGAAGAATATGCTTCCGAGCAAGAAGGAATCGTCTCCAAAATTAGCCTCATTAGAAGAGGCTTTGAATGCAATTTGTGTTTGCTGCAGAAGAAATGTATGTTCAGATCGAGCCATTGGAAATACCACAATTATTTATTTTGAATGTAAAATTCCTTCACTTTTGCTGTCATGTTTTTTTACTGTTTTGGTTTGGAAACCAACCCCTATAAAACAATTAGCAAAGGAATTTTCTAACAGTTTGTTTTGATTTGTATAAAATACAGGAAAAACTAAGAATAAAAAGACAGCCAAAGGCTATCATAAAAATGGATTTTTTCAACGAAACTTTCACGTCCCCCATTGTCCATCTAAAGACCCTGTCGTCAACTCTTTCAACATCTGGCAAGGTAATTTGATAAACCTATTAAAAAATATGATTGTATTAAAGAATAACAATACGAAAAGAATAAAACCCGAGAGACTAAAATGCACAAACAAGCAGGCAAAAAACGTTAGAAAATAATAAGTTTCTCCCTATCAGGATGTCATCATGCAGACACACGAAAAAAGAAAGAAATTATATTCACTTTTTGTCCCTTCAACAGAGGATATTCGAACGTTAGAGTCGTTTGTTACCTTCACTGTTCTGAGCAACGAGGCCAACATAGGATACAAAGTTCTTCACGGAGGTCCAAACTCCACGGTTGGTTAGTTTTTTTTCCAATTTAGGCTTTTTTTGTTTCCCTAAACCGATTCCTGTTCCCTCGGAAGCAATTAGTTCCCACACATTGTGACTAATTTCCGATGCGTTGTAAATGTTTTTCTGACCACCACGATGCGATGCTGCCCCGCTTCACAGCCCGACGAAAAAATGACCCGAAATTAGATTCGCGTCAAACCGTCATCCAGGGAACAGTGAGGGAACTGTTCGAAAAGTTCTCACTCGCCTCGCGGGAAGGTGGGCACACACGCACACTTTCCGGACACCGTCATGTTTATGTGCACCTTTCTTCGCCCATTCGAAAATTTGGACGCGAACAACTGAAAGCGATGAGAGCTGCCTGTCAGGGACAGGCCGAAGCGTCACGTCGCACGGCTCGATTGGTCGGGAAAAACCCGTCTGTGGGTCAGCAAAAAGGAGGCCGAGGTAAGAAGAGAGGGACGAGAATGCAAGCCGGAATGTGGAGCGCGGTTGGGATAATTAATGATCGTCTATCGACAGTATGTTCGAGTGCCGGTTGACGAACACCACCACCCTGGCACCGGGTGGTTCATTAAAGTTTGCAAAACCATGCTGACGTCGGTGAGGGCCACCAACACGCGCGGAAGTGTCCTTTCCCGTGTACAGCGCGCGACCGTGTTTTCCTTTTTTCCGGTGTGTAGTTTTCCTCGTGTCATGTGCGAAATGTGTTTTTGAGCGTTAATGACAAGATTCCTATTGACCCGTGCAAATGGTCGTTCCGTTACGAGAGCACGCTTTTCCACCATTTCCCCGTCGTGGTCCTGGGTCAGCAACGGTTGCGGCCTTACTTAATGCGCACTGGAACTAACGCCGCTATGGAAGGATGTGCCAGGAATGTGGCGTGCCGTACCGCAAGGATCAAAGCGTTACTCGCCAGCGTTCCAGAGTTCACCTCGCAGGAAGACGACGACAGGAGGTTGGTAGGCATCAGCATCAGCACCGGCGAGCAGGGAGAGGAAGGAAAGACTTTCGCAACCAGTAGACGAAACTCCATCAACGCGTGCATTAATGAACTCATAATTGAAGAAACATGGATAACATGGCAAGGAGAGAGAAGAAAATCCATGTACTGGAAAGTCAACTAACATGAAAGGTGCAGAATACACCTCATACAAGAAAAAAAGTTACCAAACTTTTACATATTGCTACCCTATACTTTCATCTAGTGCAGTGTAAACTGAGTCATAGTGAGTGAAATGAGTGAAAAAGATGATTTATTTTGGCTCATTTATGATTTGGCACAGTGAATATGATTTTGTTAGTGGGAATGATTTGACTCAGTGAGAATGATTTAGCTCTTTCAAAGTAATATAAATAACTCTTTTACTCCGAGGGAGCCAAATGATGCTGAGTGTGCTAAATCATTCATACTGGTCCAATTAATTTTCACTGAGTCGAATAATTTTCATTGAGGATCATTCTCACTGGGTGAAATCATTTTGAGTGAGCCAACACATTTGCGCTGAACAAAATCATAATAAGTGAATGAAATAATTGACACTCTTTTCCAATCCACTCATTCTGAATTGACTCACTTTAGTGAATCCTTATTCTCATCGCTACTTTCATCAAAACTGGTACAAAGCTCTATTAAGCCGTAAAAGCCTCTCAGGGCAGCTCAGTGCAAAGTATTTCAATCTTTTTTAGATAAGTGCATAGAAAAATACAAAGACAGAAGGACATACCGTATAGTTTCAAATGAAAATTGTCCAAAAATGTTAAAAAAGGAATGAATGTTTTCATCGTTAAAAGCTTTACAACCCTTCGGTATTAAATGATATGAGTTATGAAGAGGGTTCAGAATTAGAAAAAAGGCTTTCCCGCAGAATGTGCCCTTGGCAGAAGGATGCTTTACAAAACCGCGTAAATACGGCACAAAATTGGTGCAGGATTCCCAATTTTACGGAAAGTACTTCATCCCCATGCACAGAGAGAGATCGACACAATCACAATGTGCATCCTTTTGGGGAATGTTTTTATTTGTGCAAACCTTGTTTGAAACGAGCGAATATCGGTGCGCTTGCGGCCGGTTCGGTGCAGTAGTTTCCACGAGTCATGCAATTTAATAAAACTGCCACATCGTGCACAACACAGAACACAACCGATGCACACACACACCGTGTGATGTGCAAGTTTCTATTCGTTCACTGTTGAAAACTTCACCTTCACCTTCAATGAGAACTCCTCTCGAGCGACCACCATTTTTTTTCCAACGAGTTGCTATGCAGTTACGCCTCCTCTCCTTCTGACAGTTTTCCATCACCCATCTTGTTGCTTCGCGGGTTTTTCTCTGCAAAATCCTAGTAAAGCCACAGGCTCTAAAACTTTTGCCAACCAACTGCGGTGGGACGGCTACGGCAAAAGTCTGCGCATTGCGAACAGAGGGTTGCGAAAAAAATTTAATTTGCCGAGTTCTCCAGCTTTCAATATGGCAGCGCCCAGAAGCTTTATATGAAAGTAGTGCCACCGGTGGAAAATTGCCGAAATAAATTTTACTTTCGTTGCAGACGGAACCAACCACATTTTTCGTTGATGTGATTGACAGCTATTGCGCTGTATGGGAAAGAAACATTTATGTGAATACGAACGTAAACTAGGAACCTCGTTTGAAAAATATACATATCACAGATTTGAGAACAAACCCAAAACGTCAATTAAAAGAACAGCAAACAATTGCATTTTATGCCATAAAACTGTGAAGTTATGGAAGTAAAAAGCATTACATTGTGAAAAACCATCGGACCAAACATATAAATTTAGGGCATCCTTTTCACAACTGACTCAAACGATCATAAATTCATTGCGACAAACTAAAACGATCGGCGAAAAAGAAATGCAACCACGTAGATGGAAAAATGACAGAAAAA
Source organism: Anopheles sinensis (assembly GCA_000441895.2). Lineage (NCBI taxonomy): Eukaryota > Metazoa > Arthropoda > Insecta > Diptera > Culicidae > Anopheles > Anopheles sinensis. Next base: position 161,678 of record KE525359.1, on the reverse strand, counting down.
GAGTCATGTTTTAGGTTCATTGTCGACCACGACTACGGAAACACTTGTTCGTCTCCTTCGGGTTTCGTTGCCTAAATTAATGTCTCTTCAATTATGCATTTCCAACGACCGTGACCTGAATAATCAGACAGGATGAAATAGAGCAATTTATAGGATTTCCATAAAGTTCCCAACCCGGGACACGCGTTCAGAGAATGTTTTCATTGGTATGACAGGTTATCATTGAGGAAGACAATGTTTTTAACCAAACTATGTAGAGCGAAAGGAAAAAGGAATTGAGCAGTTAGTATTTACAACAAAAACTATTTAACGATACTGAAAATCCAGCATGGAATCGACTCAGGAATAGCTAACTAGACCAAACGATTAGTTCATGGATCCATTTCAACCGGCATTTCTGGAACAGTGATCTAATAATAGGGGATAAAAAGGACAAGGGATTGTAAGGCAAAGGGATGAAAAAGACTCTAGCTGAATGGTAATTTTCCAACGACTCTGAAGGCGGTTTCAACCTCACCAGGAACCCCTGGAAAACCAACATTGGCCTCGTTTTCATACTATTACCGACCGGAGATGGTGGCCAATCGGTTTCGTTTCCGGTCCTTGTTTCGCACGTCTACTCGGTTGAGAGAATCCCGAGGAAACAAACCCGAATGAGTTCCTTCATCCTTGCATTGTGCGAGCAACGGTCTATTAAAAAAGTGCTAATATCAGGTTTTGTGTGCTGATTGTGATACAGATGAAGGATTATAACAAAGAAAACAGAAAGCAAGCTTACATTTCGCAGAGTTTGCAAAACCGCACATTAAGAACTCCATCCGTATACTATCAAGGGCATCATCATACCGTGAAAAGCGATTGAAATGAAAGCGCACCGGTGAAAAGGGATAACAGAAGAGAAACAACACACACCCACACCTTTGCTGGGAACAGAAGTACCTTCGGGTGAAAAATAAAATCATTATTCGGTGTTTATTGTTTTCATAAAACCTAATCCAATAACTCTCTGCCAGATCCAGACTGCGTTAAAAACTGGGAACCACACGAAAGGCGTGCAACTGTTCCCCTTGCGTATCGAGAAGGTTTTAAGGTGGATTAGAAAGAGACACAATCCCTAGGTCAGCACAAAAAAAGGTTGCTGTTGAAAATATCGTGCCAAAAATATACCCGTTAGGAGTCATGGTGGGAACGGGTGGTCTTGGGAAACATCACGGATCCGAGAAACCATCCAGACGTACGTGAATGACTCTGGAAATGGTAAATTTTGCCATAACCGAGTGCCATTTCCGAACATACCAGCACCGAAAATCGGGATCGCACTCTGCTCGTTTGGCGACGAGTGCAATGAAGTTTTATGGCTATGGTCAAGGCCTTTTCTCCCGGGGTGTTGGGTCACGTATAGGAAGGAAAGTCACTGCCCCTCCCAACCGACACCAACGTCCGGAAAATCGATCCGAATTTTCACAGTACGACCCAGTCGCTTTTTCCTTGCGCGCCATTCTCGCCTTATCTGATTTCGCACCCAGAACTTATCCAATGCCACACAACACCACGGAAGCAGTTTGAACCCACAGATGGTTGGGGTGATTTTTCCGGGATGTTTTTGTTTATGAATTTCCTGTAGCTTTCGCCTAGGCGGGATCAGCTGGATGGAGGAAAACCAAACCATGACCACCACAGCAGAACGCAGGGTTGTCACTTCTGGCATGGCAAATAATAAAACTCGGCTAGCGTGATACGTGATGCACAACTTGACACTATCACCACGACCAGCCAAGATAAGACCGGCCGTGGACGTAAGGTGGTACACATAGGCGCAACCTATATTTGGTGAAAGCTGGAAAGATTCTGTCGGTATTGGATACGTCCAAAAGGATGTATCGGAGATCTATAGAACATTGCAATGTTCGATACGATAGGCTTCGGTTTTGGTTGTTTGAAGTTGACTTCGGCTTCTCCAGACTGGTTTTCTACTCAGTGAGAACAGCGTCCGCCTAAAGTCGTTATCCATTTCTCTGATCTTCGAAATACCTGTCGGCAACCATATATTCGGAGTGTGTCGTATATATTCGAATTAACCGCAAAATCATTTTTAAGTTCGTTCACTCCACTATCGGGCGACTTCTCCAAAGTCACGTGCAACTCCTGACTCCTATGATGCACCGACCAGCTATCGTTGACACCGAAGTCTCCAAAACCTGATAATGCATTTTATCGATTGACGGCAATCCCGAGGCCTACCGTGTGAGTGACTGGACATTGGGTTAAAATTCTATTAGCACAACACACACGATAGTTGCTTCGAAGCCCACGCTTCAGAGGTGTGTCTAACCGCTGCTCTGGCTGCCAAGGATTTGGATCGCTTCCGTCGATACTCGTCGTGCACGGTTGAGTCCCCGGAAAAGCAGAAATTCGATTAAGTCCACCTTCCTGCCATCATGACAACGAGACGAGGGGCTTTGTTTTTCCACCGGAAATATCCCGTGCGCCCGGTCGCACACAGGTTGCACACCAGTCTTAAAGTCAAACAAGCGTAAATTAATTTGCGGCCCCAAAATGCAATTGCTTTTCGATACGACAAAACCCGCCGCCACCGAGTCGGAAGCGGCTCGATGAGTCGATGAGGACTACTACTCTGCTTCTCGACGTGGTGGTCGTCCTTCGGGAGGGCGCGTGGCCATCGTCTGCCGCATTGCCGACAGCTAGGGCGTGCTGCGTACACATCGACAACATCGGGCACGAGGAGATCCCGGGAACAGCCCGTAATCACACGATCGCAATCGGGTAGGGATTAGGTGAATGCAATCGAAGCAAAACCCAAGAAAGCCCACCGAATCTTTCGCCCCCTTCGCTTCACCGGCCGGTAATGACCTCGGGCGTAACGGCGACTATGACGACTATCAGTTTGCAAAACGGATAAAGTTAATTAATACGGACTTCCAAACGCTCATTTCGCAGCGCCAAACCGGAAGAACCCCGAGGTTCGCTAAAGCTGCGCCTGCTAACTACCGGTCTCTGGCTCGAAGAACCTCGTGTACTACCGGGGGAGTCGCAGTCTAATCGCAATAAGATACACACCCTGGAGGAACTTAATTATATCTCTGCTGACGGATGCATGATAGACGGTACGGCGAACGGATTAAATGAATTTCGACGGTTTCACAAAGACCTGCAAGCGAGTACGGTTTAGCTAAAAAGGCACCGGAGAGATGATAACAAGCAGCGAAGTGCTCGAGATCAAAGCGGGAATATAGATCGAACGACGCAATCAAGTGGTTCCAGAAACAGTCAACAGCTATTGGAAGAGGTCACCATATTTAATCAAAATTGGTTGAAGGCAAAATTATCAACTACACAGATTAAACTCATAATAAATTTCATCTTCTGCTGCTCCTCTTAAACGGCTTAACCATTTTCAATCAAACTTTGCACACATGTTTGTTAGGTATGAGAATAGGTATATTTCACACCTGGAGACTACATAATTTTTGTTAATTACGATTTTCTATTTCTTTCGTTTGTTTACATTCAACAATGACATATGAAGTGTAAGTTCAACTAGCTAGTATAAACGTTAAGAAGAATGCCTTTTGACAGAGTTTGATGAGTGTATTTAGTACAACTCGTTTCTTTTCAAAAGTAGGATAAATAATATTTGTTATTTGGCAGTTATAAAAAAAAATCTGTATAGTGTTGGTATCGTCATATATAAGTGATGGCAGATTATAGACATAGACATTCAAATCCACTATTCAGACTAAAACATTCAATTCCAGAATAGGGTATTCACTCCTATAAAATATAACCACGTAACGCAATGAAACGTTCTTACAACTTCATTTGGTGGTAAGCGATATTAAGCCAACATTTTACTGCACAGAACATAAAATAATAATAAAGTAGAAGCTTGAAATCAAATTGATACACAGGTTTTGGGCGATGTTTTTCATCAAGCAGTCTTGGTATACATCCCCGGCAAACGATTTACATAAATCGCGCCAGTCCAAACGAGGCAGGGAAATTGCTAATGAATATGTAAATCGGCTCGTGTTTCATTTTCCCGGCCGCATTTTTTTTTCTCTTTCCCTGCCCTTTTGTGCAAATAGTGCGCAATTTGAACACGAATTTGTTACAGTTGTAGGGCACAGAAGAAGGAAACACGAAGAAAAACCCTACCCCAAAAACGAGCTTCATAACGACATATTGTGTGGCCGCGCTGTGTGGAAAAGTGTTCGCAGTTTGTGGCAAATCCTTTTCTCGTTAAATACTAATAAAAACCTTCAAAACGCAACCCTTCGTCCGGGGGGTTTCACATCCGTTTCCCCGTGTGTTCTTGCTGACCCTTCCGGAGTATAGCAGGGCCGGAAAAACTAGGTGGACTCTGTTCCGTCCGGAGCACACCACAAGGAGCAAGCTACGGAGTTGGGGGGTGTGCATATCGGACCATCTGCGGCGTGTGCGCCTAAATGTGAAATAGTTGTGTGGGTTCTTTATAAATAATTTATAAACTGACACACAGGCTCTCTCTAGCCCTTGGCCTTGGGCAAGTCTTACTCCGGGTCTCAGGCTCGACCGTTCGGGTTTTTGGCTCAACCGTCTTTTCCTTAAAGAGGAACAGTTGTGTGTGCGAAAGTGCAAAAGTCACTTCTTGTCCCCGGTTCGTTGGGAGCGAAGATGGTAAATGCTTTTGGCACATCATCGTTTTTCTTCGTTCACCATTCGTTCACCTTCAACTAACCCAACGACCGGCAAGTGGGAGAAAGTTCGATCGATACGTAGGAGAGAAGGACCAAGGACTTCTTTTCATGCCGACCATCATGCTGCAGGAAGGCTTTTATCCATTTCCCTAAAGGATGAAGAAAACGTTCTTTAAGAACGTTACTTGACTATTCGTGAATTGAACTATGATAGTTTAGTACTCTAGTGTTACTCAATAAATTGATAAACTAAGTGCTATTCCCTAAACCACAGTTCCTGGAGTGAGGCATAAAAGATGTGATCAACATGTCCTTTCATTTCCAAAACACGAGTTCAATCAGGAACTGTCTAGCGAGAGGTAGCGCCATATGGCGGGGACTAAACCCCATTTGTCTGATGCTTTATCTCCCTCGGAGGTCTCCCGGTCCGTGCTGACTGTTACATGGACATAAATATCGAGCAAGCCGGAACACCAACCACCCGAAGAGCAAAGTGCTCTGGCTCAGTATTTCAGCATGACGTAAACAGGCGAAATGGGAGTGCAGGATAGAAAAATCCAGTGCCGCCGTTGGAACCATCCCGGTCGGTCGCTTGTAGCACGCGGGCAAGTAATCATGAATTTTAAATGCTTTATTATGAAATATTATTATCTCGAGGACGCCGCCGACGTTCGGGCCAAACTCAGTCCCAAGTTTGTGCCTCCCCGAAGGAACCTGGAGGGGTTGAGACTACGATGCTGCGAAACGTGTGTCGGGGTACTCAACCCCGACCATAACACACCTGCAACCAACTCCGGAGCTTCCGTTCGAGTGGCACCTCGAACCACAACGCACTAGAGGAGCTGGGCTTATCGCTTGCTGAGAGACGACGACCCACGATCGGTAAGTCGGTCGCCTAAGTGCCAAAGAAAACGGGAACTTTACTTTCTTCCCGATGATTTAAGGCCATTGCCGGCGGTCTCAGGTGACTACACGTTCCAGCGTTAACCTCGGCGCCGGGAAAAGGAGCAGCCTGGATGCAAATAGGAGGTGGCTGACGGGTAAGATGTATAACCATCGTGTGCTGGAGGAAAACCCGGGTGCATGGAGTAAACATTAACGGCGCAAAGCACACGGTGGAACAAAAATGAAACTAAAATAAAATAAAAAATATAGAAACATACACACACCGACAGTGAACCGAGCGCCTTGAACTAATAGCTTACGGGCGGTCACAATCATGATTGAAGGCGAAACTTTTCACGCATCGCATACCGCCACAACATCCATCCACATGTTGGCTTTTTATCTTGAGAAAAGGAGGGAGGAGCGGGAGTTGGAGCGCGGAAAGGGAAGGTTTTATTTTATGTTTTTGGCCACGAGGAGTTTTGAAATCCCCAAACTGCCTTCAAACAGCAATAACGTAAGGATGATAGCTAAAGCTTTGCAAAAGAATAGAAAAAAAGAATGCTTTCTTTAAAGTCCTCCACCTCCAACTACGGAACACGTCAACCAGCGTGACCTGCTTCCAAACGCCCTCTCTTCTCCCCTACTGCGTCGCTGCAAAACGTTCCGGGGAGCCATAAAATATGAGCTCCGGAAAAAATATGCAGAACATTATTTATAATAAAACGATATTAAATCATTATTTAGATAAGAGTCACCGGGAAACACCGTCTTAGCACAGGCTTACCACCACCGTGTTATGGTCCGCCGGTTCGCGGAGGTGATTTCAAACCACCAAGGCCACCGTTGTGGCCGCCATGCAGTTTTCACACCTCGTCGCTTCGGTTTCCTTGTCAAAATTGCATTTTGTGTGGTTTTTTGGTTCACTTCTATCGTCTTCATGCAAACACATTCCATGATGGACAAAGAAGATGTTCTGACGGATATCACTTAGAACGTTAAGTTCCAACGCCAACAATGAGGTTCGTAAACACACATTAAAAAAACAGACTTTATGGCTTTACATTATGGGACACTAATATGATTAAGTTGAACCTATAATATTTTATTATGCTGTAATCTTCATAAATGTTTTTCCTAATAGACCCAAACTGTTTAAAATAAGGTTGGATTGGTTAGAGAATAAGTGAGGAGGACGTCAAAATGTCATAATTCTTATTCACAATACAAATTAAACTAAAATTGAAAAGGTTAGGCAAAATTAGTTTCTCCAAACCCAAGAGATTAATTTAAATGTGCTTATTTGGCACTGACGCAAATTATTTCAATGAACATTAACATTCTGTTATTCTTTCGAAAGTACAAGCATATGGTTGAATATGGTGAATATTGATAGTGAAATATTATTTAAAAACTCACTCAGAACAGATGCAATTAGATCACAGTTAAAACCATGGATAAAGGCTTTGTACAAAACACGAAAAATGCAAGAACATGTAACATGTTTAACAAACCAAAAGAAAAGAAAAATCTGTCAAAAATACCATAACACATGTTTCGTTTCTTTTAATATTACTTCCTAGCATTGTATTCTCCAAAGACGTAACAACTTTTGTTCGAAGTTGTTATACATCCAACGGAAAAACGGTAAAATAAATACCAATAAAACTATTTGCAGCAACATGTTTTACCCCGAGGAAACGTGCAATCGTTTCATGGTTTCCGTGATGGTGTTCAACCAAGTCTGCGCCCTGCACATCTTCGAAAAGCTGAAAAATCTCCGACGAAGATCATCCGACCCCAACACGCCGCCGGGACTTCTAAGAGCGGTTTACAGCGGTCTTGGTACCGTTTGGCTGGGAAACATCATCAGCCCCGAGGGCGGGGTATGGTGCATAAAAGCTGCTAGAAAACCCAATCTGTTTCCCAAGAAAAGTCAAATCTCCACCAGCGAGTGCACCTCAAAAACATCACGATCCCCGATCAGCAGGGTACCACCTTCCCTCTGAGTCCGTTCTCTTTTCGCCAAACTTCAGGGCAACCTCCATCGGTAAAAGAATTCAACTTATCAAAACGTTCTCCGCTGCGCAGCATATTGAAATATGCTCGAGCGTCCTAGAAAAGAAAAAAAAGGTGGTCGGAGGAAAAGAGGAGAGGACACGGCAGGCTGCCCTCGCAAATGTCAGTCAGTCAGTTAAAAATGCGTCCGTACATTCTGCCCCACCACCACCCTCTCGCCAGCCGGCCCGCCGTCGTTCGCCTTTGATCGGGGAAAGTCGTGATGATGAGAATAAAGGAAACGCTGTTTATCATTGCTATTATTTTTGGACTTATTGAAATCATTGCCGCGAGAAAAAGGAACCGGATCGTTATGCTCCAGATATAACGTTTTATCATTCGCTTGCCGTGGCGGACGGTTTTTGCAACTCCCTGCGAAAATATCCAGCCTCCCCCGCTCCCGTAGAGTAAGGAAAAAAGAAACACCGCTCCAATTGGGACGCGATGCTGGAAGCGGGAAGGAAAATATATGAAAAATTCGTGATCAGCCTCCGCCTGCAACCGCTGGGAAACCCGATGGTCGCCTGCTCTTTTCACAATCTACTTTATAACCCCAGAGGGACACTCTGCTCTGCTGGAAAGGTTACGAGCACCTTCCTGAGTACGATTTTCTATGACGCCGGAGTGTTGGCGATGCGCAAAGCAGAGGAGGCACAGGCTTTTGAAAGAACACGACAGCCACGTTTATGTTTCTTGGCAAACCCTTGCCATTTTTCGCCTTCCGTCGCAAAAAGGGGATATTACTTTCGTATAAAGAAAACGACCAAATGAAAATGAAGAAATAGAACCACAAAATAGAGCCCGACACTCCTGACCACTGATAAGCGAGACACTTTTCTATTGCGTAAGTATTGCGTATGATAAGGTCGCAACGGCATAGAGAATTGAAGGAAGACGAAAAACACGACACAAACAACACGATGGGGACTACCGGAACTAATAATCATATTCCTTTACAACAGCCTCTCAGCATTCCTGGGCGCCATCTTTAACGCTTCTTTTTCCGGGAAGGAGCCAGAAGAAGGCGCTAATCGGATTACCAGCATCGGTGACGCCGTTTTCATCAGTGTTTCGCAACTGCTAGGTAGGCCCATCCCGTTACTATTTGTAGAGTACTTTTACTAAAAACAAAATACGTAAGGAAATACCCAGCACGAAAGTGTGAAGCCTAGAAAACAGAAGGCCTCACGGCGTGTAGGAAGAGGCAAGTGGCAAGAATCGATAATTACATTTTTGCCAATTACCGAAACCTATCCTTCCAGCTTCCACAACACCGAAGGACGATGGTGAGTATTCGGGAAGATTGGCAATTAGTTTTTTGCTGCTTTTTGGCGTAAAAGCCTTGGTTGTGTCCTCTAGGCAAACAAATGACACTGTGACTACACGGGAAAGCCCGGGGAGGTGTTAATGAGATTCTCCCATTTTTGGACGAAAGCACTGGGCACAGGCATGCAGAGGCATTGACACAACGTCGTTGGAACCAGGTTACAGCCATGAAGTTAATCAGAAGAAGGAGTAAACCATGGTCAAACGCACAGCGATCATTTCAATTTGGTCGACTCGTAGTTACCAATACTTTAAATTCAAGGAACTTTGGCACGACTAGTGATTTACGTTAAATATTCCTATCTTTCATTTGGGGGTCCGCGATAGCCGAGCGGTAGCGCCGGTTAGAAACTCGGCCCATGACCTCGACGGCGTGGGTTCGAATCCCAACCGAGACCGGGCCCTCCCCTGTACGAGAGGAGTGACTATCCACGTACATAAGGGAAAAAGTCTAGTAAGCCCTTCAGAGGGCAGGCATGACCGAAGAGGTCGTTACGCCAAAAAGAAGAAGATTCCTATCTTTCACGACTATTTCTCTATGGTATTCTTCGTAAAAGTCCTTTACTCAACAATCATCTGTTCAAACAACAATTTCAAACTTCAAGACAGGAATACGAATAACTCATATCCTTTCGGTACCTCTCTAAATTTAATCCAAGCATACACAAAAGATTTACAAGATACTTTTGCTTGATATGTAAAATTGAATTACATCATGCTATTATAGCAACTCAGCAAACTTTTAGGCTATAAATAGATGCAACCTGAGAAATCGTGTTTATTGCACTTTGCCCATACGTCGAAATGGTGCAAAACTTCACATAACCCCCCGATGCAACATGTCAACCCAAGCGTTCTTTCTTAGAAACGGGCAGGGTACCTCCTTTTTCGTCCAATAACACAACCGTAGGAAAAACAAACACCCCCGACTGACCGACAACTACATGACACATCCATTACCGAGGGTGGGCTGAATGTTTCCTTCGCCCCCGAATCACGGATACGTACAAGATTCCGTAATGCCGTCAAATTATTCGCCCAAACTTTAGCCCAAACTTATCCATTCCCCTCGATCGAGCTCCTTACAAATACACACACACACACACAAAGTGCGCACGGGCAAACAAAACTTCCAAGCGAAACCGTTTAAAAGTTCGCCCAGCGAACGAAGGCACGAAACGGATCAACTTTTCGCGAAAGGTCAGCAGCAGCAGCACACGGCGTCCGTGGTTGGCAGCACTGTGCTGCAGCTGGCATGCAGAAATCAGTGCTACCCCAGGCCGAACACCCGAAGCTAGGCGAGTAAGGTAAAACTTTGCTCATATCGGTTCCCGACCAACGTCTGCGTGAGTGTTTCCTTTTGCTTTCCTTCGATCTCAAGAACAGAAGTTTCTGTTTGGTTTCACTCAAACAAATCGAACGGAAAGGAAATTTTGTTTGTTTAGAAGTCCCTCGAGGATAGACGTTAAATCTGGCGGCGTTCACGTTAGAAACCAGAAACTGGGGATACATTGTAGACCTGAAACAATCGCCAACCAAGACTTCGCGTGGATACTAATACTGTATACCTTACACCAAGCTGCACCAAGAGTGATTTCATTCAGTAATGTCCACCACCACAGGAATGCCTAGGAAGTATGCTCTCACCTAACGACCCTCACTAGACTCTCCCTGCTGTTTTCCAATTTACCTGCAAGAAAAGAAAATATAAATCGGTTATAAAATATTGTTTGCTTGGAGAACGTAAGCGAAAGAAATATTGAAAGCACAATCGATATGCCGTAAGCAGCCACATAATCACGTTCCAATGCGCTAACTAATATGTTGCTGTTGAAAACGAGTCCCTCAAAGGCCGGCCCAACGACGACCCAACGGGGAATATAAACATGGTACCGCGCGAAAGAATTATGCGATCAATTAGGACCGGTCGACGATGTCGCAGTGATTTATTAACGAAAAGCCACACACAAGCCGGGACGACGATGACGGCGCAAATACACAACGCGCCAGGCAACAGGCATTCCTTGTGGTGCTGCTCGCTGATTACTTGATTTTGCAAGTAGTGAGAAAATTCAATGTTTTATGAATATTAATTTATGGTAAGTCGATGCAAATTCTTGTCCCACTGGCCACCGGATAGTCTTAGCAGCTCGAGAGAGAGAGAGGGAGGAAAACTACCATTCATTCCGATCGAAGACGGAGGATACGACGCA
>KE525359.1:70582-140886 GCA_000441895.2 Anopheles sinensis | reverse complement strand
AGAACATCGCCGTCGAGTAGCCCACGGTGTCTTCATGGCGAAGGTCTTATTCAATGAGGTTGCTGCACCCATTTTGCTGCACATGGTTCAATTTAACGCACCTCTACGCCCTCTGCGCCACCTGACTTTGTTACGTGTTCCATTTAACCGAACAACATATGCGGCAAACTCTCCCATGCAAGTGATGGCCACTACGTTAAATGACTACGCTGAGCATTTTTGATTTTAATTTACCAGCTTCGCACTTTAAAAATAAGATTCTGTTGCTACGACCGTAATATGTTTATTTGTATCTTTAATGTGTCTCCCGTGCGTAATGTGAAAATTGTAATTATTCATAAGTTACTTTTAAGTTGTCAGGGCAGACTTTGCCAGACAATTACCCAAATATACAATACAATACAATACAATATTGATAAAACTGTTCAAGGTTGGCAAATGTTTCTATTTAAGTAAGCTACGAAATTGGATTGCATAGCACAATTAAATATGGTTTGTTCTGTTTCATCAATTGACCAATGAGAAAATGAACACCGAAGCAGACAACTAGCATCGTTCGAACCATCAATGAACTGTAGGGTACTGTGAAATCAAAGTACGCAATATAAAACTTTTCCCCACGTAGATACCCGAAACCACTAAAGCATATTCTCGTTCGCTGAAGAAAAGTTTCCCTTGGAGAGTAGAAGAACGGTTGAGGCCAAAAAAAACCTAAAAGACAGAAAAAGAAAAACAATACTGCTGCCGAATGGTTTGGAAAGAACGTACATCCGTCTCTACAGGACCAAACAGGAGTTGGCAACCGAATGGCGGAACCGTTTGAACCGCTTTGAAAGCTTCAATTGCTTTTGCTCGTGCCAAGGTGAAGGCTGTCAAACGGAACAAAAAACTAAATAAATCGAACCAACGCTGACCACCGGAAGGGAAAACGGCCATAAAAGTCCAATGTTAGTCCAAAGGTACGCGGAAGAGCAATTGAAGGAAACACTGTTTTTTTCTCATGTTGTTTCCCTCACGACTGCAGAGGAAAAGTTTTCCTTCCTGGTGGGGAAAAAGTTTTTCCCTTTACACTTGTCGGTCAAGTCTTTTCGATCGTTCGATGGACAGGAGAACTTCCGACAGCATGGGAAGTGTAAAAATCTCGGATTTCCAGTGATTCGACACCTACCCGCGACTTGATCATGGTTTATCGGCCCGTAGAACAATGAACAGTATGGTCGAATATTGCAGTAAACTCCCAGCGCCATTGTGCTCTGGAAGAGAAGATGGCAAACTCTGATGGGCGAACTTTTCGACAGAACTTTCACTGAGCGTCTTTTTTTTAAGAACGTTTCAGGTTTCTAATAAGCTATAAACATAAAAACAGATTACCGCGACCGTAAGGAACAATCAAACAAAACATTTTCTTATGCCTAGGTAAGCCCCCAAAGTAAGAGAGAGAAATGGGAGTGGAAAAGTGTCCGAACGGTGGGAAACGGAGAAAAAAAGAAGGAGGCGTAAAAGAACATCCCAACGCACCGATTATGGAACAGATAAATTAATAACAAAATTATATCCATCCATTGTTTTTCCATCCTACTTTTCCGGGCGAATTAAAGTAACGACAAAATAGCACGATAAGCTTATTTTGGGCTACCGGAAGCCCCCGTTCGGCCCCGGACACTACTATTGGCGGGCACTAAAAGCTCGGGGAAAACACTCAAACGAAGCGCACACACACACACCCTTCGGCACAAAACAAACAGAACTTCCGCACGTGGAAAGAAGAAAGAAGTTATTAAACAGGAATTATGAGATTACGACACCGGGCGATAAAAAATCAAATTTTATCACATTTAACAACCGTTTGGTAGGGCATTTTTGTGGAAGGGATTAAACTTTTACCACGACGGGCTGAGTCGGGATTTAGCGCGTTTGTGTGTTTTTCCTGTCGCACATAACAAGAAAAAATGGGAAGTTGGTAAACCGAGTCGGAAATGTTCGAACACGGGAAGCACTCCGATGTCGATGAGGGTTTGCACAAATTTTTGCACAGCGGAAAACTCCATCGGATTCGACAACCGAATCGGTAACGAATTGATGGTATCCATGGATTGTGTAACCCGCGGGGTGGCGGAAATGGGACGGACCAGCGGGGCGTGTTCGGCCCGAAGTTGCCTTTTTTAATTTGCATAATTTAATCAAGGCGCCGATGAAGGATGCTCTTCGCTGCGTAGAATTCTTGCGTGTTATCAAAGGCACAAAAGAAATAGGAAAAAAACATCCCAAGCAAAATACAAATGCAATATCTCTTTCCGTCGATCTCGCTCGCTCTATCTCTTTCGCTTTATCTCAACCATTTTCCCTTGCTTTCGTCGGGCGTTCTCAGAGGCAGACAATCTCCCCAAAATACATCAGTGCCTGTCTTCAACTCCACTTCCGTTCTTTCCGGGGGAAGAATAAGGGTTCTGTAAAACCGCCGGATTATTCCTAACCAACTCACTCATCGCTCGCGATCCCTACGCCGACGCCAGGCGCGGATCCTTTCTGATTGTATAAATCATCGTACACCCTTTTGCGGATGGACGGGAACGAACTGCGGAACGATATCCGGTTTTGCGCCCCTGTTTTTTTTTTTTCATTCTCTGTCTCTTCTACACAAAATGCCGACACACAAAAATGGTGCAAAAGAGCAGGGTGTGGTGGAGGGAGGATGGGTGGGTCGAGGGAGAATGCAAAGGGTGCGCCGCGGCCGACGAAAAAACGGCCTTTTTATATTTTAAAAGCATTTGCCAATTTCCACTTCACGCGCACTAATTAATGTAGATGAGCGTACGAATGAATTCTAAATGAGCCTTCAACTCTGGGGCCGGTCGTTGTCACCGTGCTGTGGAATTGTGCATGCAGCAACAAATCGACTCCAACTGGGAGACTTCTTTTTTCCGCTCGTTCCCCACCCCCTCTAAAACATAGGCCAAGGGAGATCCACGGTTGAGGACAGACAGCTTTTAGGATTCATTCGCTACCACTCTTTTTTTTTCTGCCTATCAAAAACCGGCGCGGGTTGTGCGTTTCGTGTGGAGTTTGAGTTTTTTTTTATTTTTCTTTCTAAATTCACTCTTCAATCTCATTTTTCTTCTTTATGCACTGATAAAGTTATTGTTCGGAAAAACATCTAAACGCTTTTCGAATAAATTTGGGCTTTAATTTTAAACGCACGGCGGGTGAAGCGTCTAGACGTTTTTCCACCCCCCCTCGTCAGAGATGAATCTAATGCTCAGTCGGCGGAACATTCGGAAGCCAAACTTGAATATGCCAGGTGGAAGATTCATAAATGCAACATCGGGGGATTAAGTTGTGTAAACAATTAAGGTTCTGATGCAGTGCTGAAAAAAATATTAGCCTGCTAATATGTTAAACATTTAATGTGATGGTTTTAAAAATGCTTATCCATAGTAATTAATTTGAATGAACTCTTTGAAAAAAAAGAAACATTCGTTAAATGATTTTTAAAAGAAAGTTTAAACATTGAGCAAAACTACGCGAACTACTTGAAATATAAGGAAATTCACAAGGTCTGGTTATTTGCACTTTGGAAACAATATGAATAGTAAACCAAGAGAAATGCATTTCCGCATCGTGTAGTGTATGAAGGTGCTGATGGAAGAAGCTTATAAAGGATTATACTTTGTTTGCAAGGATGGTCGTGAACATTAGCTTCAGTCTCATGTTGCAATCCATAATCATCCTTGATTATCTTTGTAACAAAGCTAGATCTGATTGCTTTTGGGAGGTAATAGTTTCCTTGTACTTTGAAATCTATTCAACATGTCCCTTACAAACACAAATTTTATATCTCTTCCACGTATCAAATGATGCTTCAGAGCCTAGGAGTATTGAAACTCCAGGAAACAAATTTTCCGTACACAAGTGGTTCTACTTTCATTGCATTTCATTTCAAATTGGAATTTCTATCGTTTTCAAACAGAAAACAGGTTTGGGGGGAGGTTAAAATAATGAAAACATAACAAGCCAAATTAATTACAGATTGTAGATTCCACGCATTATCTATAATGGCTACGACGAAATCATCAAATATCTTTCCATTATTGGAGCACGCTGTCTTTTGACGGATCAGAAGGACCACTTTGGAACTTTGGGAACGATAAAGTTAAAGCACAAAGTTTTCCCATTTTCCTCATATCGTTTGCCTCGGCGGTGACAGCTGTACGATCCCTATGCAGCGCCACGCATGGTTCCCGAATAGAATTTGGCGAAAGGATGCCACCCTTCCCTACCGCTTGGCTTCGGCCAAAAGAAGCTTCTTCGGAGTGAAGATGAGTAGTTTGATGCCAACATCAAAGGGATTGTAGTTGTTTATGAAAGACGCGTTGCTGATGGCGGCGGTTGGAACGGGTGTTGACGTTAAATATCACCAGAAGCCAAGAAGGTTCTCGTTCGACGCAAAGTCACATTTGCGGTTCACCTGCGCTCACCGAAAAGCCGGTTTGATTACGTTCCAAACGCAAAGTCGTTTACATTCCATCATTCACGTGGCGGCGCTGAAAGGTGTTGTGGCCTGAAGTCAAACGGCGGAGTCAAGCTGGTGCCGGTAATGGGTAAGAAACATTTTGGCGACCCGCTCTATTCTGGGGGGTGAAGTGTAATGGAGCTACTATCAGTTCGGTAGGGCTTTGATCTCGACCATCTTGCATTCCACCTACCCGTATGGGAAAAGTAAAAGGTGCTGGTGGTGGTTAGTTTGAGTGCTTTGTGGTATTGGGGCAATTTTACAAGCATCAAGCTTCTACATAAGATATAGTTAGAGCTTCAACTGTCGTATGTTAAAATCTCGACGCAAATCATCTTCCACGGGAAACCTGGCAAGTCAGCATAGATACATTTTCACTGAATATATAAAATGTTGATCATTCGTATGGATTATTAATTTGGATTTTTTTAAACAACAATGATTTCAATGCAAACATTCAATGCAAGCACAATAAACCAAATAGTGTATTTCCGTTAAAATTTTTGTTCAACGTGAGTCATGAAATTTATTTTCTCTGATCTTAACAATTTTAAATATAAGAAATTCTATTTTATCCTCTAACAATGGTTTTGCAAAGTAACTAAACTGAAGGAGATAAACTTATAAAATTATTGTAGAAAAAACGGAAAAAGATTTAAATTAGAATATTCGACCTAGAATAATTTAATAAATGAATTATTTAGCCACACCAAACGGTAATTACCGAGCAATATTTTACGTATGTATTGGAAGAATAGCAAAATTTTCTTCTGTGATACATAAAAATAAAGTTAACCAATCCCTGTTGTAATTTGGGGTCCCACAGCACGGTCCATGGTCGGAAAAAGGCTTCCAAATGATATTTCAACTCGTTTTCCATAAGTGGCCCACCGTATTCAATTGATATGACAACGTTGTCAAACTTTTTCTGAATTTTAATTAATACCACTCCTTACTGTCCAAAAGTTGCCAGAGTTTTCCGTTTTTGCATGAAAAGTCGGAGTTTTTTTTTAAATGCCTACGTTAATCACGTTTTTCAACACTGTTTTGTAAAACAAAAATGAAGCCTTCAAAATTCAAGCATAATGCATTTACGGAATGAAAATAAAAACATGAATATGATTAAATGCAGTGTAGCGAAGCAATTTATCTACTAAATTTGTATTTAACCAAACAAATCTTATAATTGTCGTTTAACTGCGTGAAATTATTTTTTCAGTCAGACAACTAACAGTACCCTAAAAATGGTTTTATGAAGTTTAATTCCATAAAATATGTAAAAAAGCACGTTAAGCTTGCGTGTATTACATATTTTAGAATTATTAGAACGAATAATTTAGCCTAAAAATAGCACAAATGTAATTAAATAGACAGTAATGACTGTAACTGGTATTCTCCTCACAACGCAGGAATTGCAATATAACCGTAATAAAAATACAGTATGCAAAGCATGGTGAAAGTCAATACAACGGACATACCGACACCTCTACCCCATCGATCTCCACCTCGATCCTCTCCAACTCTCAACAATCTCTTTGGTGCATAATGATGCATTTTAAGCTTAATTGCATTTCAATAGTTTGCCGCATAGCTGAGGCCCTTTGTGTAAGAAAGTTGGTTCCCCACCTCCCACACACACAACCACCAGCCACACCTCACACACCCCCGATCAGCTGGAGAATGGCGCGGCTCATTAATTACACATGAGTCGTAATGTAATGGGTTGCTGCTGTCCAACTGTGCGCTACGTGTTAAGTCTGTTTCGGATGCAACCCGCCGCGGTACCGCCTTTACATTACCGTAAACCGTGTCACACTCAACCCCACCGCCACTGGCACCTGTCAGCACCACCGCCAGACCGTGTCTGATGTGCGCAGAACACCGGCACTAACGTCAACAAGTGTGTCCCGCCGATCTGTCGATAGAGTACCACATCAGCTCTCTCGTGAATGGCAATTATTATTTTGCGCGAAAACAATAAACATCGCGGCGCGAAAAACGTGGCCATGGACACTGGCGTATAAATCATTATTTCGCATCGCTTCGACCAGACGCGACCCGGTGAACAAAACAAACGATTCGTTCCGGGAAAAGGGTGGAATATGTTTCCCACACAATCTGCACCCAATTTCCTCCTCACACCCTCACGGAAGCGATGCATTTGTGCATTGGAATTTCGCTGCATTCCACCGACTATCGAGTGTACCAGATGATAACCACACGATCAGCAGCATCATCATCATTAGCATTATCGTCATCGTTGCGGATAAGCAGCAGCAGCTGCAGCGATTGACCGTGGAATAGTTTCCATTGGCACTGGGAAAATTATTAATGGCACCGCGCGCTGTCCGGTAAATTAGCGCAAGCCATTTTTCTTCACCCTAGCCACCTTTCCACCCCCATTACGTGAGAGTGGTTTTGGAATTAATAACATTAGCGAAGATGATGCTGCACAGGTCCCATTTCCTTGGATTAGTGCACCGTTGCACCCTCAGGGGACGCCAGAATGCATTTAATCGACGGACGATAACCAATATGGGATGAGGATGATAAAAATAGACATAACTTAACGCCGAAAGATTTCTTCCAAAAACTTTATTTTTTTAGGCAAGATTCTCCCATTCCGGCCCGAAAACGCTTTTTTCGCTGATTATTTGATTACTCGATTGCACGAAACCAATCCATTTCGTTCGCAATCTTCGCCGGCTAAAACGACATACAAAGCACCAGGAGGATGGAATAATCAGGCCTCTCTCTCTAATTTGATGGCTTTTAATTAGCAATAATTTTTCCTCCAAGCAAACGGTCTCTCGCGCTTTTTAATCCGAGGGTATTCCGGACGTCACGCCGCTCGATTGTGCTGTATTTTGCAACCTTTGCCAATCGCCTTTCGGCTTACCAAACAAACCTCTCTCCTTGCTTCGCATTTTGTTTCGGGGCTGTTTTCTTTTCTTTTCGATACTTTATCCGAAGGAGAACCGCCAAAAATATCGAACCTTTTTCCTCTGACAAAAAGGCTGCTCCTCTCGCGCAAGGTCAACAGCGTAAGTTCAGGCTGCAAATTCCTTTCGATGGGGAGACCAGCCCGAAAGGCAACCCCGCGGGGCAGGCGAAATATAATGGCCCAGGAAATTTATTTTATCCGCACGCAAAACGCGGGTAGAGGAGTGGAAAAACCCGTACGACAAAATGTGTTCGGTGCAGGAGTTAAATAAAATAAACGTATGATTGTAAAATAAGAGACGAGTTTCGGTTTCCCAACCCAGTTCAATCTCTTCAAACTTCCTCCCTTATGCTTTCACGAGAATCACGATCATTTCGGTAAGCACAGCACACAGAAAGGTTCACTTCTTTTGGAGCCCGAGAGATCGGTGAGCCCGAAAGAAGCGGGAAAAAAGCGCGTCGTTGGGATATTTATTGCCACTCTCGATCGTTGTTGTTGTTGATCGACCGAAAGGATTTCGAGTGGAGGAGCTTGCAAAATCCGTGGCTTTAAAATTAAAAATAAAACGACACACACACACACACACACACACACACACACACAAGGGACGATATCCACGGGATAGACGTAAAATCTTCTTGCTGGCGAAAAATAAAATAAAAACATATCCAATGGCAATCGGCAGAAAATCGACGTTCTTGGAAGGAGAAGGAGAAACCGTCCTGCGACAAAGCGGTCTTCATTTTACTTCCACCACCCGACGACCCCGCCGCAAGCGACGCTCCGGAAAGCCATCATCTTGAGGAAACAAATTCAGCTTAATTGGATTAAGCCACCGCGGGAGTCTCGCAAACGGTACGGTAGCCTTAGCGAGGAGAAGAAGTTCGCCATTGCTGAAAAGTTTATGATTTCAGCCTGTTAAGCTGAAGCTCAAGCGGCGGCACAATGATGCTGAAATTCTATTATTTTAAATTAAAGTTCCCATTAGCTATCGGAAAAAAAGATTATCGTTACGCAAATAAAACATTGTTTGGAACTTTATCTTAATGTTGTTTTGCATACGTTAGAGGGTGCTGTAAAACAGTTCATAGGAAAGTGATCCTTTAAAAATTTACGCCCACGACAAGCTGTATTTGAGCTCATCACATTGTTTCAAAATGAGCAGTTTCTTTTATTACTCCCCGGACAGTAAAGAAATGCCACCACACTCGTCACCAACAGTTGTATAAAGTCTTAAATCCACCCCGTCGGCACGGATGATCCATGTTATTCGATACGAATTTATTTGCCTTATCGTTCGCTGTCGCTCGGAGATCAGTTTCGCAGAAGTTAACTGAAGGGAAAAGGAAAAAAAACTGTAGCTCGTGCGTCGGTTCGCCGAAGACGGTTTCAGAAGAAATCGATCGAAGATATTTGTTGCAAGCATAAATTTAATTTGCTGCAGAAAGGAAGGCAAAGCGCGCGAGTTGTAAATTTTTCCGCCAAGCGAAGAACTTTCGACATGATTAAGCAACACAGCAACAGATTTATGGATTCCCGTAAATGATCTTTTCTCAACGCTGAAAACCGTAAGAAAACCAAAACGGGGACCCGCGCTTGTAAACTTTTGTTGCATCATCAATTACAAATAACAAGGAACATCGACAAGATCAATTTACAAAATACTCATTTACGTTAACACTTTGGTGCCCGGTGACGGACATGTCCGTCATAACTCACCCTCATGTTCTTGACGGAGGACGAACATGTTCGTCATGACGAACGGCGCATCGAAATTTTTTTTAGCGTTCTCTTCGCTTACCTCATTCATACACGCTTTAAATATGTATTGGTGAGCCGAGCTGTAAACATTTAGGAGACATCAATGTATCGCACCATCACGCACATCCACGCAAAGCTCTCCAGCGTCTAAGCCAACAAGCGCGTGCGGTGATACCAGTACGTTCTGCCAAAAAATCGCCGGGCACCAAAGTGTTAAAATAAAACTGGATTGTGAGTAAATTTTTAAATTTTTTCTCTCAAAAAGAAAAGCATAATGGAGTAAAACCTTTTAGGCAAAATGATACTACAATACAAAGTACTCATTGACATTTAAAAAAACTGACTGTTAATAAATGTTTACTGTAATTTTTAAAAGGAATAGATGACGGAGTAAAACATTGAAAGCAAAGTGAATAAAATTAACTATCATTTTACATCATCTTCACCAAAATATAACATTTTTGACGTTTAATTTCCCAAATTCTTGGCGTTACAAAAGAGTTACACAATAAATTTTCTTGCATAGCTAATTAATTCAAATCACGACCTTTTCGATGGTCGTATTTATTATAAGAAAATAAATACAAATTTTACGAGCTACTGAAAGTGGCATCCCGAGCCGCTGATTTATCGCTCGGCAGATAAGGCAGAACATCACTATAAACTAAAATCTAGCCCGTTTAGCGATAAGATTCATTTCAATGTAGGATCATCGGCTGCTCTCCGCATGAATTAGTTTCCAGTAGCGGTCGCAGCTAAAGCTAAGGAAGGGATAAAAAAAAATCACTAATGGGATATATTTTCCCACAACCGAGGGCGCACATACACACAGCCATAGACGTGCCCGGTCGCTGCGGTGTTGCTTAGAACAAACTTGCAAAGTTCCGGAACGCGACCTGGCTACCGGCCAACAATTAATACCGACGCCAAAACTTGCGCGACCCCTGCAGTGGACACTTCTCGCCGCATATCGCTTTTGGCCGGTTAAACCCGGGAGAGGCACCTTCTTCTTGGCGTGTGGAATTGAAATTTAGGCCTCCTTTTCCGGGCAACACACGACGAAGCAGGAGGTTCACACAGGGGAAGAGACAAACGCTGCGGACGCGGTTTGATTTATGACGGGGTCTAGCGTCGACTCAATTTGTCACCGCATTAATCAGCGAAACACTGGCCGGTTCTGGAGGAGTCGCTTTGGCCGAAAGTCGCCAGCACGAGCCAGCACCGCGCTGCTGACCGAAACCACACCGTGTTTCACACAAGTCCGCTCGAATACCCTTTTCTTCCCGCGTTCACAAGCCCGTCCGTAGATACAACCCTGAACCCGAAACGTCTGGAACTGGCGGCAAACACGGCGTCGTTCGCGAGGCCTAGAGGTCCTCTACCACGGTCGAGTCAACTAACCGAACCAACTTGCTAAGTGCTAGAGCATCGACGACGCAACGCGGTTGACAGTTTGGCTCGTATTTAAATTTTCCATCAGTAGCAGCACCCGGCAAATGGCGACGACGATGGCAAACCACTCGCGAGGGACTCGCCACCAATTCCTGAACGCTGAAGTCCCTGTCTAGTGACATCGAGTAGTTGGTGGTGGTTCACGACGAGAATTTTGGGAGAACAAAAAAAACATATACCCCAAAAATTAGACCACTCGTTTTAGGTTCCCTTCCATTCACTCCAACCCGCATCACATTATCGGGGGTGGTTTTCCAGTGTAATTTGCATCTTGATTTATTTGGAGTTGATTGTCGTCCAACTTATCAAATCAACGAACTTTTCGGGCAGCGGGTCGTTTTCGAAATGCGAAGAACGAACCAAAGGGAAGCAGAGTTGGCCACTTTACTAACACATTCCAGTGGGTTTTTTTCTAACATTTTTTTGTTTTTTTGAAGGGCGCACACGCTTTAGAGAAACGATTAGATGCGATGGTCACCAATTTTTTGTGAAGACCGACCAGAAGCGAACTAGATACGGCCGGGTATAATAGAGTGTTAAATTAATTAATAGCTTTTTAAAAGCGGTTGATTTTGAATAAAAGGGTGATTTATTAACCGCGATAAATAACAAAAGCCCGCTACCTTTTGGAAGGTAATATTTAAAGCATTGATATAGGTGTTGGTGTTTTGATTTTCTTTGAAAAATCTGTTAGAAAAGTCAAGTGTGTTACATCTTTCTAATTCGATTAAGAGCAGGAGTAGGCATGCATTTTCTCAAAAGGGCCAGAAAAATGTGGTAAAAGATAAAATATTCAAATTTTTGTTATTTTCGATGAATTTTGATCCCTTTCAACAAAATAACTTTTGGTAGTTAAACTGCCCATAGATTTTGATCATTGTACTTGAAATGTATTCTTTAGTAAATTTGTTAAAAAGATCTTCGTTTTACTGGCCCTCCAGTGCTGACGTTTTACTCGTTTTACTTCAGTAATCTAAATAATTTAGATACGAAAAGTTTTCAACATTGCGAGCTTCAATTTATTTCGAAATGAAAATGCCATTCCTTGAATGTAGCTATTTTGGATGCAAAGTGAATGCGTATACGATACAAAAAGTATGACAAATTATACGAGGAAGTCACCAGGTATTGAACACTTTGTTCAACAATTTCAATCTTCTTTTTGGGAAAAATCATACCTGATACCGTGAAAAATTCCAAAGAAATGGGATGAGTTTTATGTACGTTGGATAGCAAATGGCCCGCGGGCCAAACTTTGCCGACCCCTGACTTGGAGAATGAGATATTATTTTTTCCAACGCCAAAGCAGAAAGAAAAACCGATCTAAAATCAAACAACAACCGCTGCGCCAAAGCGATCATGAAGACCGTAACAACAAGATTATATTCAGAAGATCGTTTTTCACGCCATTATAATACCATCGAATTAAAGTGCCCGTTGTAATGGGCTGGAGTTGGTGAAGTTGAAAAAAAAACCCCGTCCCTGAAAGCACTTGCCATGGTGCCATGCACAACACATAATACCGAATATGTTTTGAAGCGGCACCTACTATTGAAATGCTAAAAATGCATGCGATAGAAATCTTCCAGCAGAGAAAAGGAGGCAGAGTAGTGGAGAGCTTCGGTTCGGAAGAAGGATCATTTGCATACAACCGACTCCTCATTTCGGTTCCCTCAACACAATCGAAAGCAAAACCCACTAGACAGCAGTGACAGAACACACTGTTGGGCAATGAAATGGGTAAAGAAAAGCTTCGGCCGAGCTTTGACTAAGAATAAAACACAGGAATAAAAAATGGAAAAATCCACCATACGACGGAGGAGGTCCGATTCGTTTGTCTTACGTCAGAGCGATCCCAGACCCGTTATGGGCTGGAACTTTTCCAAACCATTTTGAGTTTTTCTCGATTTTTTCCGTTTCCGTGTTCATGTTGTATGACTTACCAATAACGTCGACACAAGCGACGAGTTTTGCAGCACGAGAAACAAGCGCTCGACGTCAGTCAAGCGGGAAAAGCGAGCCCTCTTTTCAGCTTGAGAGCTTAGACGACAAGACCCATGTTCGGCCTATCCGCTGTCGCTTGAGGTTGCCTCCGTTCCCCGCCACATGCGCGAGGCAACATAATTTATTCTTCGTTAACAATAATCAAATAAAGAAAGCGAGGCCTCGAGAGAAGGAATTGTACCACACACCCGGCACCGAGAAGAAGCTTCCGTTTCCTCCGCTGGTGGAGCGAAGAAGAAGCAGTAGCCGGAAACTTATCTCGTCGATCTTCTGGTCTATTTTCAGTCAGTCGTACCACCGCAAGCATATAAATATTTTCAACTTCCAAAAGATTTCTAACCGAAAGCCAAAATCGGGTCCTCATTGCCATCGGCACTGGGGAAAAGAAAAACATGGGCGGGAAAGGGCAACCGGAGGAGGAATCATTTTACCATAGAATATTAAAAACACATTAAAACAGTATGCCTCAGCCATTCGGCGGGCTCGGCGGAAGGCATAGAATACCATTTTCGGGTGGAAAAAGGGCTCGTGTTCCATGGAAACCGAAAAAAGTACGTCGCTCCAGCGTCATTTCGCACAATATCTTAACGCCATACGCAACGCGGAAGAATGAACTGAAAGTCACATCTTTTGCCTGCTTCTCCCAGCCCAAACCCAACACACAAGAGTGAGGATCTCTGCCTCGCGCCTTTTCCCATCATAAATTATGGTGGTAGAAAGCGGAAAATATTTTGATTACATTACCGACACACACTTTCCGCTAGCGTGTCTGCCGTCGAGACTCGGTTCTTTCCCTCGGGTATATACATATATCTGGTAACAATAAGGCTTTCTCCTTCCTTGCCCTACCCCACACCAACTCCAATTGAAAGGAAAAAAAGGGCCCAAGAACTAGCTGTGACACACAGAGTCGTTTTGAAACGAGCGTTAAATTTGGTTACGGCTCAACCGACCGGAAATGCTCCATATCGCCATGAAAGGGCCCGAGCCGAATGTGGCACCGTTAATTTGCCTTCCAGTGGGGAATCCTTACGTTTCCTTACGCTTCCGTTCGTTTTTACCCACGAGAGAGTGCCACTACCTCAATACCAATCTTAAAGCATTCAGGAATTTTACTGCGATGTAAATCTATTAAACGGTTATAGGGTCCTTAAATTGTTTATCGAAACCGATCCTGGGAGCAGCGACACACACACGCGGGCCTTAAGATGAAAGATTAAATCTCGATACCGTGACCCTCCCCTATCGCACTCCACAACGAAACAACAAAAGCTTCAAATCACTTCAAAACTTGCCAGACCAAAAATAAAACCGTTTAAAACGACCGGACTAAAAAGTGCCGACGTTTCGAAGAGTGGGAAAATGAGTGGAAAAGCTAGAATTCGAATAGAAAACACTTTTCACGAAATAGCAGAGAGAAAGAAAAAAAATACAAGCTTTACTTGTTCTGATCAGGCTCTCCGGGGATAGTTTTCCGGACAAAAACTTTACAGCAGCAGCAGCAGGAAAATGGACCGAACAGGAAGCTTCCGTCTAGGAGCTCCATGGATGGAAAGGAAGCCGCCGAGAGGGGAAAGGGGAAACAGGCAGCATGGGCTGATGAAAATCATTTAACTTTTTAATGAATAAATTTTGCCACCTCCTTGTCTACATTAGGCGAGTTCCGCATGTAGAAAGGGCGAAAAGAAAATAGGTAAATAAGTTGGGCTACTACTTTTGGGACCGACACAAAAAAGGCGGAAAAAAAGTCCAGATTTGTGTGGGTGGCCAGGAAGCAACGAGCAGGCAGTTAGAGAAAGAAAAAGTTTAACTTAAAGAAAGCAACAAAACACAACAACAAAAAAGG
Organism: Anopheles sinensis; assembly: GCA_000441895.2. Lineage (NCBI taxonomy): Eukaryota > Metazoa > Arthropoda > Insecta > Diptera > Culicidae > Anopheles > Anopheles sinensis. The sequence goes on along the minus strand of KE525359.1, from coordinate 126,369 downwards.
CCAAAACTTACACCACGACAGGCTGTGAAGAGAGTGTCTGCTGGAAGAATACCCAAGCAGCGCACAGCGGGATAAAATAGAACATTACAAGTTTTTTTACAAAATTTTGCCGGCAATTTTAATTTATTTTTTAATAAAAACTGAATCAAAATTATGATACAAATCCGATATTTGAAAACACTGTATCTCGTGCAGCAAAGCATTGCTTTGTAGCTTAATTTCGAAAGTAGGAGTGAAAGTAACGAGTGAATTTGGGCTGTTGATTTTTCCCGACTTTACTTGTCCATTATTTGGTAATAAAAAATTTCCCAGGCTCGTTTTGAGGCTCTTTTTTACTCATGACCAAAGTTTTAAAACCTTAGTTTTTCTTTACTTTCAAAAAAAAACAAAAAAACAAAAACATGCTATCCCATAGCTTGTAGCTGTTCAAATGACACAATTGTATTTACATTATTAAAATATATCTTTTCAACATTCTGAAATTCAAAGAATTCCAATTCATTTTCAAACTGAATTTATTTAAAATTTTAATTGACTAAAATATAAGTATTTCAATTAAAATTACGTTGAAAATATACAAAAACACTTTTTTCACATTTTCAACTTCGAACATTTGAAACAATAAACTATGTATTGAATTGATACTAAGGCTTTTTCTAGAATAAATATCCGCCCCTTAACCCACCGTGCAGCGCCTTAAAGGTGCGAAAAGCGTAGCACAGGATCCTGGTGGAACTTACGAACCGAAAGCACAGATTTCCTCTACAGCTTCCCCTTCAGTGCAACCACTACGATGGGCTGGGGGAGGGTTATTGTTGTGGTGAGCGCCACGATGGAGTGGTAATGAACAGAGGATTTTTCGAATTAAGACACTTTCGAAGAAAATCCATTCCCCTCGTGGGTGAGAGTTTCTAGAAACCATGGAATGTGGGGTGGAAACACACTCCGCCTAGGAGAGGAAGAGGAAATAGGAACACTCCTAGGCATATATTTGGAGTCGCGTCAATTTTTCCCCGTCCATAACCGCGCGCTTCCGGAGCTAGTTTGAATTGTAAATGAAAACAAGCGTACGCTTCGCTGATTTGACGCGTAAATAGGTTTTATCTATTCATTAGGAATCCTCCATGTTCTGCGCTGACGAAACTATGCAGAAAAATGCAAAAACTAATACAACTTCTTTCCAACATGCAAAAAAAAAGTCCTTCATTTTGCGGTCCAAATAAGTTATTTTCGCGAAAAGAAAATTACTTTGGCAAAAGCGAAGAAAGCAGAGATGAACACAAAAACAAAAATGCCACTGTTTTGAACGCACTCGGTTAGACGCGAAGGCTTTTCCGCCATATTTCAGATCTGATTAGTAGCATCTAGGATGTAGTGCTGCGTCCCACCCATCCATCCACATCCCGGGCCCAGGCGACGGTAGCAGCGTCTTCGCTCGTATTAACGCCATGGTCGCGCGCGTTTGAATTATTTATACCGCAATCTTGGCAACACCGCGTGCCGAGGCGTTGAGATGATGATGGTGATTGTGCAGATGGGTGAGGTTTTTTCTTCGTTCTTTTCTTTTCCTTCCACTGCTTCATCTTTTTCTCGGTTTTTCGTCACTTGGGTGACGCGCTCTGCACGTTTCGAGCGGTAATTTGATTGAGCGCTTCCGCTCCCGGCTTCAGCAGCACATGGAGTTAAACTCTTGCGCTTCCCAGCTTCGTTTTGCTGGGCCACGTGATCGTGCGATAAAAAGGGGAATAATTTGCAATCGTCTAGTGTCGTGCACTAGAGAGGAGCAGAGTAGATAAGATAGTAGCAAGGTAACTCAGCAAGGGCGCCAGTACACACCAGAGTCTCAGCAGTGACAAACAACAAACAATGGTGAGGTAAAAAAGAAAACAAGCGTAAGGCGAAGATTTTAGATTATGAATAATTTTGCATAAGCAAGTAAGGAAGGCGCACTTCAAAAAACAACCAACAATAGACCGGATGATATCTGCAACATTGGTGAGCAAGTGTGATTACTCCCGCGGATGATTTCATTTGACCAAACTGAGGCAATCTTTAACCTGACTCATTATTATTAGCGCCAAACACACGAAAGGGCTGATTAAATTGCCCAACATTTAATGCAACAAATTTCTGACTCAGTCACAACGCGCTTTTATAGCAACGCAAAGGAGCGACGATGAGATAAAACCATCAACTGTCCAACAGGCAGAGTGCAATTCATCACCACCGCGCACCAAAATGGGCGATAAGTTACGGTACATTACGCCGTACGATAAGATCCTAATGCCGTTAGAACGAGTTAGAAGGTGTAAGGTGTAGCACCTCCATGTGAAGGGGGGGAGGGCGGATGCTTTCAGCGAAATGTGATTACATCATCACCATTAAATAGCCCTCGCAACGTCATCGATGCCATCACCCTTCGGTGTCGTACCAATTTCGCAACATCAACTTTTTCGCGTGTTCAGGACACTTGAATCACTAAACAAATAAACCAACCGAGGGGAGTAAGTTAACACGGTGAGTTACCAAACAAACCGCAAATTTGGCGTCCAGTAGCTAAATCTACAAGAATTTGTACAGTTCTTTGCTATACCCCTAGATACCCTATTTAACGATGTAGACATTACTTGAACACGTTAAGTGCCTTGTCACCCAAACAGCGGGTGACAGAAGCAATCAACATCATCCTAGCCTTATTTTCTTTTTGTTAAATTTTCATATTCTGCAAAATATAAATTCTGTTTTCATAAGCCTCAGTTTTATATCCAATATTATAAAAACCTTAATTAAGGATATTAAGTATGTGTGTTTTTCATATAAAGCTAACTCGACACTCTAACTGCCCGCATTAGTGCATTTTTTGGCAAAGAGCATACTTTCCAAAGAATACATTTTTGTAGTTACTAAATACTAGATAAATGCACCACTACCTTAGTTTAAAAGTGAGATGTGAATTGCTGCTGTCTCCCGAAAAATAGATGACGAGGGAGTACACGATACCATTCTACGTTTTCGAGAGCAATCTACACTTTCCAGGCGGTTAACAAAATGAATAAAAGTGAATGCAAAAGCTTAACAGCTCAAAACCGTCAAATAACTAAATTTACAGCATTGCAGCTTTAAAAACTGATGAAATTAAACCAAGTAATTCAAATCATCAAATAGATAGAAGGAAATTGTATCCATGGAATGGGATATAGGATATTAAGTATGGATACAGTTCTAACAAAATTGATGGTCTTATCAGAAAAAAGCTAGATTGTAAGATCTTTTAGCAAAATTGATAAACGGACAAAAAGGAGACTTTATAAATAAAATTTCTTTGTTGATGGTTTATGCAAGTTACAGTGGAATTCGTCGAAATATTAAAACAGCATCTCTTACACCAAATAAACCCATGTTCAAATCAAAGTGAATAATACATTGTTCATAAATGATCAAAATCAATAGTTACGCTTTAAAAAAGAATCTTTTCAGAAGCGAAAATCTATCTTAAATAATATTAGCTAAGTCACATTTGAACAAGGTGTTGATTCAAGGTTACAGCCATACATTCCTCTTGCGTTTATACAAATGGAATGTCCATTGCTCGCGAATGTGTCATATGACCTCCTTCAACTGGCGTGTCGTGTTGCATCGGTGCAACATTGAACTGCCGTTTAGTAAAAGGCAAACCCCGGACGACCTCAGCACATCGAAAACAATTTGCATACCCCGCTCTCTCCACCACCCCACGACGTCGGCCACGATTTTCGTATTCTCTACGCGTTTAAGATCGATAGTGTGGCACCGAGGCGACGACCACCGCGGCAGCATGATTAATCTGTGTGTCTAGATTTGCGCAACAGCTACGCGTCGCTGAGGCTAGTGGCACGACCTAACGCCAAGATGCGCGCCACACTTGACGCCGAAGACGCGCACGCACGCATGATGCAAGTGCATTGTCACCGGTCGGTCACGTTCATCTCACTCGTTCGCCGTACGGCTGCCACGGGATGATGAATGATGACTCTGTGCGCGCCTCAGGAGCGCACCAAACCGAACGGAGAGTAAAAAGAAAGCTCCATAACCGTCACGCTTCTCCACCACGATCGCGAGTGTTTCTTGGGAAACCTTTATATGGTCGCAGCAGCAGCATCGTGGCTAACGATGCGCAGAGGAGCAGCAGCAACAACGCGATGCGGCATCGATGCATGCAAGTGCAGCCAATTGGCAAACGAGCGCGCGCGCACAAATGCGAAACGCCAACTGCGGGCACTTGGAGTTAATTGTCAATTAGTGATAATACGTCGCCGGAGCGCGACGCGCGAGCGCACACATTTCCCACCGGAATGGGAAATGATTGATAGTGAGAAACCGCATCCTCGCTGATTAGTCACATAGCGTTCAAGCTGCACGAGCAAAGGCAAGGTGAATGTGCATCTCATTTACTAACGTTTTTGATACACACGGTGTCCTACATATCCTCATACAAATTCAAACATCAATTACATCATCCCACTAAGTTTGATTTTCTTGGTCTATTTTATTATTCAAATAGAACAAATACAGATGAGAGTTTCATTTGACACGGACGACTACCAGCGCATTTTTCTCTAAAATATGAAGGATTTCGGTATTGAACTGGGTCAAAGTTGCCATTTCTGGCTTGTTTATATTTAACAGAATACATGGCTACTCAAAATCCTTCAATTATTGGGATCTGGTAGGTTAGCAGGCCATTCTGAACACCTCATCATCGTTCCCGTGTATTTTTCTTATATCTGTCTCCACAATTGTAGTCTGAACTCCCAATATAAAATTTAAGAGCGTTCATCGTACCGCATTTGGATAAAAAAGTGGCATTTTTTATAAATTTTAAAATAGTAAATAGATGAAAATAATATTTCATCAGAACAAACAAATGCTCTGTCAGCATGTGTCGAAAGCAGAAGAGTTGCTTTTTCAAGCTTTTAAAATTAAATTTATAAAGCCTCGCAAATCCAACGTTTTACCCGTTTTTATCCTAAGGCTTCTGTTGTCTTGTATGAGTATATTTAACGTGACTTTTTCGGGAGACATTTACATCAGGGAGCATTTGAGGTATACAACTTTTTTATTTTTGTCTAGTTTGTTCCTAGACAGCTTTAATGGCTTGGTATGAGCCAACTAAACAACTTAAGCTGGATCTATCATGGTCATTTAACTATTAAATCCTACTGTACCTTCAAATGGTTCAATACAAAAATTATGTTCAGTTCCCAGATACTTAATGTTCTTCATAATATGGTTTAAAGGCGCTTGTTTAAAGTTTTATTTTTTCATCTCAAACCGAAACTTTGTCATCTTTTGCTACAAATTAACAGCGACTGACAATAACCAAATATAGCTTTCTATGACTTGTATAAACATAGCAGAATGTAACAAAAATATATAAACTTTGGCGATATAACTGTGGTTTGACAAAAAAAATGTATGAGAATATGTTTGACAACAAATAATACGAACTTGTTGTACAAAAACTGGGCAAACTTATCGTTTACAAACACATTTATCAAAAACATGTTGATCTTTTGACGAAAAATAAAACAAATTGCAATATTAATATTAACGTTATCTAATTACAGAATATTCCATCAGCAACATTATCGATTACATTTGCTTGTCGTCCGATTCCATCACACAACTTCGGTTTACTGAAATTAGAAGATTTACTACACTTTGCATACTTCGCAAGCAGCTTTATTGAAAGGCGAGTGCAATATCTTGCTAGCGCCGCTTGCTCTCTCCACATGGGTTCGTTCGGTTTCCCCGTAAATCCCGATTGACGGGTTGATGAAATTTATGACATCGTGATGGTGAAATTTATCACCTCGAACGTCGAACGGTTCGTTACATTTACGCTCCGATAATTGCGTACGGGGCGCGCTGCTTGCTTCACGTGCTGGAGCATAAGTTTGTCCTAGTTCTGGCCACAAGATACCATATCCCATCGCACGTCACACTCCCGGTGTAATGGCGTCTTAGGTTGATGGTTTAAAAGGGAAGAACGAAGAGGAATATCGGTAACGCTGAGGGATGAAAGTCCCGTCAACGCAAAACCATACATGGAAGGTGGAAGGGCTATGCAAGATCAATAATTTTAATATACAAACTATGTTAAATCTGTACGGTAAATATTTACACACTCCAACCCGGGAGATGACGATACGTAGTAACAACAACAACGTAAGCTGTTAGATCCTTTGGAGGCTTAGCTTACGGCAGGCATTAACGCAGGAGGTATGCGGTGTCATACACACAGAGGAGATTTTGCCGATACGGATCTCTTAACCGAGAACGCCTCGAAGTCAACAGCAACACAACACGTGTGTGCTTAGCGCGTGTGAGGGCCGCCTTTACACACATTAATATGTTTATTTTAAACTGCGAAACCAAACAATCCGTCCGGGAAGAAATGTCATTAAATGATGTCACCACCTCGCGCGCTAAAGGTACACCTCAAAGTCCGGGGAGGTTCCCTCTTGCGGTCTTTTGCTCCGGTAGTGTGCGCCGCGTCCGACGAAAGCAATCTTTCGAGAGCACAAAAGTGCTGTTAAAATGAAACTCTGTTTGTTTTATGACTACCTTTCGGTGGTCCGCGTGCCTTTGTCGTTTGTCGCTGGCTCCGGCCGCAAGCAAAGAGAGGAGGAGACCGCAGGAATACACGAACTCCAATCGAGGTTTACAACGTTTACGACCGTCGGTTGGTCGTCGGAGGCTAAAACGAATAAAATCGCGACGAAGTGAAATAAAAGCATCGTCGAATTTGCCCAAAATGCCATTGTTATGTACATTCCGCTGTTTTTCTTTCTTTTTTGTTGCTGCACGATCGAAGGCTTTTACAACGGATGAAAGATGTTGTCGTGGCGATAAGCATCAAGCGTTTACATTTTTTCGTTGTGAAGTACAGATACCTCTCATAATTGGGGCATTGACAAAAGGAAAATTAAGTAAGCTTTGTTCAAAAAAGTCCCCTTTTAACGCGTCGTATATCAAGAAAAGATTTGACCTCCCAGGGGATGTAGTTTCGTATTTACTATATCCTTATACTACTATTATAGTATGAAGGGATTGCTGCTGTCACCCGTGAAATGGATGACATGGAGTTCAATGTATTGAATAGAGTTTATCATAGATATTTTACATCTTCATTATACTTGACCTAGTCCGGTACAATTAAAGTATCAAATACCTTTTAACTTCAATGTTGTTCAGTTTTGATTTCCTGAATGTTGACATCAGTACCACCGTTACTTCCAATAGAAACCGTCGACAACGTACCTGATCTGAAACGAGAGAGAAGAACGGCATTACGAAACATGTCACATACCAGAGCACTGTTAATGTACTAAATACATATAATTACATTCCCAAACACATCGCTCACAAACAACTCGGCTCAATGAAGCAAAAAAGGGCACCGGAGGTACCAAAACTTACTCAAATCTAGGTTTAACACTTGAGTGATAATCATCCGTGACCTGTAACGGAGAAGGCAATCACGGGCAGCTTTGGTTGGTTAGGTTTGGTTTCATTTTTAACATAAGAGGAGGAATAAGTTTTTCAAATAAAGGACCGGTGACTAAGTTGTTGACCAAGAGGCTCTTTGGTTGTCTATCATCGTTGTGGCCCTTGCGTGATAAAAAGTGGATCAATTAGACCGGACAGATAAATTGTATATTCAAGTCTAGACAAAGTTTAAGTCGAGCTAAATTGTTTAATGATGCTTAGGACTTCCAAGAAAGGGAAAATCATAAAACAGATCATCCCCGAAAATTTTAATAAATTACCAGCATTCTACCAGAAAAAATACGCCAAAACATAAAAAAGCCACGGTCATTTTATCGACCACGGCGCAGGAAGACAGAAGGAACACTCCTAGTTTAGGATCTCGTGCAAGCTTGCCAGCGATCGAGCCAAAGTCGGCGGGCCAAATTTGATTAAGTTTCGTTTTATCTCCCGATAGCTTTACGATCGTAAATCTACATGCCTTTTTCGAGACTCGTACGTCGGACCGTCCCAGGGCGATGGCAATTTTCGACAGCGGAAAAGCTGGAACCAGGTGAAATGGCGATAAAACGGGCTACACGGGACGAGACAACGATTCTCTCCGGTTGCGTGACCAACCATGATTATCACAAACAGATACTTGTTGGCACGAACGTTTGGGAGAGAGTAAACTTGCGTTTGTGGAAGTCGGGTGGCAATAGAAGAGTTTAACGTTAAAGGCTGGAATGGCGCTGAGTAAGTAAATAACGAGAGGTTCGAGAATTGATTTGACTTAATTAAACCAGACAGAACCGTAAAAAAGGACCTCCCGTACTCTGAACTATCAAATATTTGAAGCTTTATTCAAAATATTCCAGTATCTAATAGGAACTGCTAAACATCTTCTGCAGCAGAACCTCCTACAATTAAATATTAGGAATTCGCCCAAAGGGTCTAGAAATTTTGGCTATTCAAACGGAATGCCCCAATACCAGAGAAACTAGACAATCATCCATCATTTCGATAGAGAAAAAACTAAACCGACAAAATAAATCAGCTTCCTAGAAAACCATGGACAGATCGCGTGACAGGGAAATTATCTACCAGTTCATGACTTCAGAAAAAAAAACAGGGTGGAAATACGATAACCTGATGAAAGGTTAAAATTCACCCTCCACAAGCAGCTCCATAGGGTTACACACACTTTCTACCACGCTTCGAGTCAGGTGCGATTACCCAAATCGAATGTTTTCGGCAGCCTGGATATGCGTGTTCGCGTCCGCGTCACAGACGGCAAAGTAGGGAACCCAGATAGACATGGACCCTACAGGAAGAAGGTTCACCTAAGCACACTCTTTACTCCTTCCCAACCCTAAATACGCGTATCGATCGACGTAGGGAAAGTAAATCGAGCACGGACGCACGTCACTGTCGTCGATCAATTATGCACGACTGCACCGCCGATCGTTCGGAAATGTGACCTTTCATCATTTATTCGGTTCTTTGCGTCCGTGGTTCCGCTGACTGCAGGGTTTTCCCTTTTTTCTCTTCTACATTTTGTTTGGTATATCGTTGACCAACCCGGGAGGAAATCAACCTAAGGCCAGTGACATGTCTAAGGGAGTAAAATAAAATAAAAACGCAACGAACCAACGCACAGTGGTAACTTTAATCTAACCTCATTATTTATTTAGTCATTTTGATTAGTTCAACATACATCGGTTACGTTAACCCTCTCTCTCTCTCCCTTTGTCATCTGATGAAGGGTACTTATTAATTCATTTATGTCCGTACACGCCACGGATAACACGACCTACGAGGAGGGTGAACGATGTCAAACCGTCAAACGGTCTGCAGCGATGATCGATTTCTGGGTAGGCTGAGAAGAACCCTTTTTGTTTTACGGCAAGAAACTGATATTCGCGAGTTTTGTATGTCTGAAAAACGCTTATTTAATTTAGTCATCGTTTTGTGAGCCTTGAAACTTTGCAGATTGCACGTCCAAGGTTGAGGGAGGTGGAGTAAATACACGGAAAGAACACCCTGCAGTATCATATCAACTCGGCGATACTTGAGTTGGATGTTTTCTTTGCACTTCAAACACACCAGCCACCGCCACCCAAAAACCGTTTGTCGAATCGTCATCGCTCAACAACATTCGCTCGATTTAATCCCGTCGGATTCGCCTGATATAGCTGACGCATCATCATCATCGAGTACCGAAGTTGGGGGAAGAGGAGAACACTCACTCGAACCTCGATGGATTCATGATTCTTCAAAAATTCAAAACTTCATCCAATGCCTGCGACGTACCGGCGGTGGCGGAGGTAGGAATCATGTGTCTCAACGATCCTCGAACGAATTCCAAATCAATCTAACCCGGAAAGCGCGCACTTGCAGCGGCCAAAACCAACTCCTAAACGAAAAAATCGGCCTCGATGATGGGTTGGGGGTTCCAGAATCTGACCAATTCGTGCCGTCGACAGGTTGGTCGGGGGAATGGCAAACTGATGTCGGTGGACATGGACAGTGGAAAAAAGAAACGGCACAATTCCACTTGAAACATCAATTTCGATTGCCTTTGGCGGCGGCGCTGGCGATGATCGAGAGAGAGTCCGAGGGCCTAAAGCGTGCGGCGCAAACTTCAGTCAGATTCGGGAATCACTTGAAAGGCAAGGAAGGCCTCACAGCGAACTGACATTCGGGCTGTCTACATCGCATTCACTATGTGTGTATGCTTGAGAATGACACATGGCGTTCAACATCATTCGGAGGAAGTCGACGTGTTGAAGCCGTTTGGCATCATGCGAGCAAGAGAAGATACTGAAGAGATCAAGTTGAATTGTTGCGCTGACAGCAATAAAGTTTGGCGGGTTTTCGCAAAGTGAGAACGTTTTCCCATTGTCTGGGATGGACAATGTTGCAGCGCTGCTTTCATGAAAAACATGGAGGTATTTGTTTGCCAAAAACTTGTACCTTTAAATATGGCGGTACAACATTTTTAGCATCAATGAAAATAATTATAATTATTTTTTTTTAATAACCGTTGCCATAAAAATTTATCTCGAAAGCAGAATTGTCTCGCTCGTACTCTTGAAAAAGATCATCAGCTTTGTCTCTTACCGGTTCATAGAAAATATAAATTCTAAAAATTTAATTAACTTATGGTTTAAAAATTATCCTACGCCAATTACCATAAATGTTTGACCAATTTTCCGGCAACAATTTTGTTTGTGCATTTCGAAATCCGTGGAGAAGTGGTGAATTCGTGAATATAAATTTACTTTTGAAGCTGCTAAACGTCACTGTTTTTGTCTGTTTATAATCGCTACCGTATGTTATTTAAACTCCGAACCAAACTTTTAAATTTGTTAATAATTTTGCTAAATTTCTTTTTTGAAGAAAGTTATTGCAATAATTCTTAGTACAAATAAGAATTTTCATGTTTACTTTCATTTGCAAATAACCACTACTTTAGATGCAGACTAATCTGAAAACAGGAGACAAAACCAGATGAACACGAGACAAAATCCATTAATAAGAGATAAACTCAGATGCGTTACATACAGCAGTTAATGCGAGTTGAAAGATAGATAGAGAATCAGTGATGTAAATAATTAAAAATAAAAACTTAAAACAGAACTTGTTTGAAAACAAACTCAGAAAGCGAAGAACAAGTTTCTCTTTACAACAAAAGTGAAAAAGAAGAGTTTGAACTTAACTACGTCAAGAATAAGTGAAGAAAGGTACGTTCTAATGAAAGCTACTTTTAATAAATATTTCAATCGAACAAAAATAAAAGTCGTACATTTTTTGATAATCATGAAAGAAAACACACAATGTACAACTTTCTACAATAAATAAACTGAAAAGTTAATTAGACATCCACGAGAAGTGTAATCAAAACACTAACGTTAAGCAACAGCATTCTACAGAACATGTGTCTCAAGAGTTGGAAAACAAAATCCACGTTGAAGGCAAACGATGTCCTGGGAAATAACCCAAAATTTTGCACAAAGTAAAAAAAAAAGAAGTACCAATAAAAGAACGCAGCTTGCAGTATCAAAGCACATGGTTCTTTTGGAAGGCGTAAGGGACACACGGAGGAGTGTGAGCCCCTTTTTGCCGGGGCTGAACTGAAGCGGCACGGAGGCTTATCTTGATGCAGACGTGACTTGTTAGTCGTTATCTGCACAGCATTCCTGCCAGCGTGAGTGTTTATTGATACTGGAGGCGCCCCGGGGTGGGAAAGGGGGGGACCGGGTGGTGGCAAAAGCCTCTAGCAAAGAAGTACAAAAAAAAAACGCGACTCCAAATAAACCCACATTAACGCGGGCAGAAAGAAACGACGATGTCCTAACTGCTGCCTTCTCGGTCCAGGGGTAAAAAAAAGAACAACCATCCTAATGTCGAAGGCTCCGCAGTATAAATATCGGAATCGCCACGACGCCAGGATTCCGTCGCTCGGCAAGGAAACGGAAGGATGCTTGGGCCAGATCGCAACAAGATGATAATCACCGTGTGCCGGGGGAAGCGCAACACTCTATTGCTCCCTAATGAACGGTTACGGCATTCTTTTGGCTTCGGATCCGTCCGTTTCTGGGGAGAAAAGGGTCTCACTTGTCGTGTTCGGGGCGGGGTGTGGAGCTGCGAATTTTAGTCATGGACGTTTGTGAATCTCTTTTTCATGCTATGTTAACACAAGCGCGTGAGCAAACAGCAAAAAAAGAACGCAACACAGTATACACGGAAAAGCCCTCGCCAAAAAATGTCTCGTATCGCGTGTGGGGAATGTTTGGAGGCATTTTAAAGCTGGAGTTCGAATAAGTCGAAAGGCAGCCTGAGACCACGCCCTTGCTTGGGTCGGACCGCAAAACAAGCAACAAATAATTTGCCAGCCTCCAGATGTCTGCGCGGAATGCATGCAGTGTACTTTCTATTGCTCACGTCTGCAACGCTCGGAAGACCTGCATAAAGGTGGCTTCAGACTGCAACGCCATCCAGAAACGAAACAAGTAGAATCCCACCACAAGGAGAACACCATTCATTTCCCTGCAGTTAGAGCTTCGAAGGCACGTGAAGAGAGAAATAAGAATTAATTAACATATTAGCAGTAAAAACACCCATACGCACCGGGCGTGCGCTCACATATTATCTCGTATGGCTACTCCGGCATCTCCTCCTCCGAAGAAGAAGCATTCTTTTGCGGCCCAAACAACGGCAGCAACCCAAGGACCGACGGGATATGCCGAGGGCAGTTCTCGCGGTAGACCCCAAACCCCAAACAAACAGGTCCAAAAGCTGGAAAACCAAAGGCAAGAGTGTGAGAGCAGAAGACGCGGGACAGAGAACAAGATGAAGCTAGGAGGATCGCACCTTACAACAGACCCCTCCGGGCAGACAACGGACAGATTTTAACGTGTTTTCAGTTTTTATTTCACATTCGAGAGCGACCCCACAGCAAGTCAACTCCCTTACGCGGAAGAAGGCAATCGGAGTCGGAGGTAGTAGAAGCTATGGGGCGATCCGAAGGTAAAAGGGTTACAACCGCGCATAACACGAAGGTGAAACAAGTGGTTCAGAGCCAGAGCCCGACGTGTGGTTAGTGTTCACCGATGCTTTTGCTCTGATGCCCGGAGGTTGCCTCTGCTTCTGGTTCTTCTTTTGATCTCCTTTACTGCCGCAGGATGAGCCCGCAAGCAGGTTGCAACCGCTCCAACCACCCCTCTAGCTTCCCCACACCTCACCCGGAATAGAGGTGGGATCGATGGCAGTCCAACGACGACCCGGTCTGCGCGAGTCTGACAGCGGACCCTGGAGTGTAAAATTTATGCCTTGCTTTATGGAGTTGTTTGTCAAAAACAGACCATTCGTCATGTGGATGGTGGAAAATAAAATAAGTGAACACTGGATGTGGAATAAGGCAACATCCGAACACACGGCTCACCGCGCGAAAAAGTTTCCCGGCTTAATCAGCGAACCGGATAATTAATAAAAATGGCCGAGCGTACTATTTGCATTTGCATTGCCCGACCCGATCAACTGTCTCGTTTTGATTTTAATTTTTTGACAAATGTAACTACAACAGCCATAAAACATAGTTTTACGCATGCTTAAAGCATTGCTTTAAATGGAAAAATGAAGAAAATAAAGAAAGATAGCTAAAAACATATTTCACAATCCAAAGGATTAAAACAACATTCAATAACAAATTCTTGACAAATAACTTGTGAAAACAAATGTATTCAGAATTAAAAATTATCTTCACCATTGCGAAAAAAACTAACTATAGAACAAAATAATAAATTATATAACAATCAAAAAAAGAAAATAAATGAAGCCTTAAGAAAGCAGTTTCGTACGAATACAATACTTTTACTTTGCACTACTGTAAACAAACATAGAAGCTACCCCTAGTAATGAATCCTTTCGCAAAGTAACACGAGATAAGATAAGGCGATATAAAATGAAATAAAAACAACCGAACGACTTTGAAGTCAGCGAAAAATTGCAAAGAAAACGGAAACTCTCGCGAGAAGAGGCGAATGAAGTGAGAGACCGAAGAAAAAAAAGGAATCCCAATAACATCGCAACGCAAGATAAATGCAAAGATGCAAAAGAAAAAAGTGGAAAACCTAGGGATAAAAACAAGAACGAAACATGTAATGGATACCGAACGCAAAAGGGTTGCAAAAGTTTGCAATCTCGGGCGCGCCGTCCCCCTGTGTTCTCCTCCTCCTGCTTCGTGCTGCGGTTAAGGTGGGAAAAGGGAAAATCCGGAGCATACAACCTGCTAACCGCTGTAAAGGGTTAAAATCACCGCAACCAAGAAGTAGAACTTGTAGAAAGGGACGACGACTAAATGCAATGCTCGAATTGATGCTTCGCCGATACGCGACCTGGGTCTCTTGGGTCTATTGTGCATTCTGGACCGAAGAATGTCGCCCAGATACGTACACATATGACCAACGGGAGGCAAAACGGATGCGACTAAAACACAAAAAAGCTTGTGAAGAACGGCCAAAGGAAGTCAACAGCTTGATACTGCGACGGAGATTGGCCAAGCGCCGACGCGTCCGTGGCTCCAACATGCTTTTAGCATCCAGCTGTGGCTCGGTCTTAAGGGGAAAAGTAAAACCCAACGGCAAATCAAGAAAACATCCAGCCCGAGGAAAGGTGAGGAAAATGTGAGAACGTGTTTGATTTTCGTATCGTCCGCTTCGTCCGCTACGCTATCAGACAGCGGTGATCGGTGGAGGACTCTCTGGCGAGCTACAGAAGTTAAAATATAAAGGCTCTGGAATTCCGGCACATCCTTTTAGTCTCCCGTTCGATCCACTGGAATACACTGATTGACATTAATTCCGTGGCAGCACGATAAAAATGGGATCTCCTTCCTTACTGGGACTGCTGCCATTGCTGGGACCCTCCTAATTCCTCAAACTATCAACAGTTCTGGTATTAAATTTCAACGCGATCGATGTATTGAAGGAATTCAATCTAGGTTCCGGAGAAGGTGTGAGGTTCAAGCAACTGAAAAACTTTTCGATTCCAGCAAAGTAAACTAACTTTTTCCGTCCAACTATACCTCTTCTGTAGAACGCAAGAAGAGTTCCTACCTGAGACATTGGAATTGATCCAGAGGAAAAAAAGAAATTCGCATCTGGATCGAGCAATTCCAGAACTAGATTCCCTGTCGTATCTTCTGGTACCTCTCTCTCCGTACCAAGAGTCCAGAGGCGCTCGTTCTAGCACCGCACGTCATTAGCAGATGCGACCGGTAGGCCAGAGCCCCTTCCTCCAAAGAACTGGTTTTACTTTTTTTCCCGACAGGAACCGGGAAAACTTGTTTCTAACTTTTTTTTTCTCGTAACTCCAGGCGGTCAGTGTTGGGATCATTATAATTTCAACGCTTCATTTAATATCATACTCTGCGACCTGGTGTGTGTGTGTAAGCAAGACCAGAGAGAAAAAGAGAACTTACATAGGGACATAAAAACACGCTCCGGCATCAAGATTAGATAGGCAAAACCGAAAGGGAGAAAGAAACGCTATAAGGACTGCGCCAGCAAATGGTCAGGTGGAATTGCTAGGTCCTGGAGTTGGAGCAAGGGGTTTGGAGGTCCTGGAGTTGGAGCAAGGGGTTTGGAGACCGGCGACATTTTTTATTTCCACCCTTTTTGTGCCCTTTTCCTTCCACTCACAGGACTCCCCGTAGGGGGTTTGGTTCGCGAAACGGGTCCTCGATGGTGAAGTATACCTTCCGAAGGTTAATCACGCGTTACCAGCGCGTCTGGACCTGGTAGTTACTCCGCTCTCAACCGTATCTCGGTACCGGTCAGTAAATTAAAAGGTGTATGACAGCGGGAATTGATTAGTTGCCCCGGTCCGTGCGCAGGAACACGAGCGTCCACACGATGAACGAACGCTGTAATTATGCTCGAAGCTTAGGTCGACCTGAAATGGCTACTCAATTGAACAAGTTACTTTGTCGGGGTTTTCCTACCGCAATTCCCACTCTCTTTCATTCCCATACTCAGTGAAATGGTGATAGGAGAGCCTTACAAAACCCGCTTGATAGCTTGATAACTTATTCCGCCGACAAATACAATTCCACTGAGTGCTCTACAAAGCCCTAAATCATTGCATGACAACTTTTACACTCCACAGCCCCAAAAACCCGAACCCGAGTAATTAGTGCTGGTAAACTCTTTCACTTTCCAATAAGGGGGACATGTTTTGTGAGCTTCCCCTCAAAGCGTGCGTGCCTGTATTATGTGAGGATTCGGTGTGGTTTCCGTTCGGAATGTACCTCTAATTATTCATTAATCCACTTGACAGCTACAGGACGCCGACGAAGTGCTCCGGCGTGCGCAGCAACACCACCGAAATGGCGACAACGTTATCGTCCCCTCGGTGGAAAAGTGCTCGAGCAAGCAGCAATTCCACCACCATCCTCCTTCCCTGAACCTCCAACACCGCTTCCGCTGAGCGATGCAATCTAATCGATTTCAATTACACGCCAAAAACATTCCACATACTACACCACCGCCATCTAAACTTCAGGGCAGGCCGTGGGGCTGGAGGAGAAAGGGTAGGACGGCTTGACCATTTTCAAGTTGTTAAATTATTGCGACAAGCGAACACCTTTCTAGGTTAGAACTTTGCGATGCGGGCGTGTCCTTGCTCCAAATTCGATGTTTAATCGTTGATACAAGAACGACATTTAAATTAAGGTAAATTCTAAAGAGTATAAAATAAAACATACAGTATACAGCAGTATTAGCGATCTTCCAACAAAATACGACTGATTTGCTTAAGACGTTCTCAGATTCATTTTTTTCTGAAAGTTTTAGTGTACCAAATATGCTTATTGACCCCTATAAAGTCTATTCGTTTTAAAATCGTAGTTAAAAAATTTCTAGTTGTTTTTTTCACTCTGATGTTTATTATGTAAAACAGAAAATAACTTTTGGTATGAATTAACTCTTCTTGATTGTTTTAAGAAAGTTATCCACTTTGATGGGATTTTGGAAATAGAAATTTTCATTTATTTTTTTACTAAACTTTCCCTCCCACTCCCCAGTTTTAATTTTTTTTTGCAGAGAAAATCATTATTCTGCAGACTTAATTTTGATTTTATTTACATTACACAACAGTTTACTCTATATTTTGAAAAAACAAATTGGTCAAAATAATTGAGTGTGAAATTTTTTGAAGTAATCTTATACATAATACCGCCACGCATTATTTGGCTACGGAATTACGTCATCAAACATTTTATGAAATTTAAAATATGCTTATCGTTCACCGCACACTGTAGGTTTTTTGACAATTTGTTAGACGAAATCATGATTCGATGGGTAAAATTGAAAAACTTCCCTCTGGTACCACAGCTCGTTTGTAATAGGGTTTGTGATTGTGCTACTCACCCTACCTCCTCTTTTCACTGCCGTTCCCTACCCTGCATCAGATACTAGTAGAAAAAGCGAGACGAAAAAAACCTGTTTCAATTATCCCGCGCGCACGCCGTGATCGATAAATTGAAATAATTGAAATGTAGAAAATAATTGGAACCGCGCAGCATACTTCAACATCGGACCGGACATATGGACCTTCCAATGGTCAGCGTGCTAACGTGCGAGAAGGGTTTACCCATGCACACAGAGAGCAGGGGAACGTTGAGTATCGCTGGTCGACACGAACTAGCCGAAGGGTAGACCATACATGATGATGGTCGAGCTTCCGATCCACTTGATTGCATTGAAGCAATTGTAATGCCTAGTTTACATGAAGCGTAAAAAACTGAAAATCCATGCGAAAATGACACTTTTTCGGTCATTTTTTTTCGTTTCGTGTAGACGTTAATTTTTCCTGGGCCGATGCAAATGAAAACGCATTCAATATTGGCTTGAGTGCTTGAGCGTTTAACTTTCAAAAAACAGCGGAGAGGTTATTTGATCACTGAAATCTCGTCAAAAACATTTTACATCTTCACAAACACCAAATATTCCATACGGTTGAACAAAATACCACTAGCGCAAATCTGTGTAAACCGTATTTATCACTCGCCGACCCATAAACAGATTTACGCTTACTTTGACAGTTGACAGACATTTTCGCATGGATTTACAGACTTTTACGCCTCGTGTAAACTGAGCATAAGTGACCACTCCAAATTAATAGCTGAATTACAGAGCACCTTTTCGCTGAAGGACACACCGCTCGCCAAGTGATTTCCTCGAAATTATGATAATAATGAAGGAATGACATCAACCAAGCTGCCGAACTCGAAATAGGTACTATTCAGCATTGTGGCGCCAGGGAGTTTCGAATGTTGTTTTATTCTCATGATGATAAGTTTTAATCAATCTCAAACAGTGTATCAGTCGGGCTCGAATGGAAAATGTTCAACTTTTGTACAACAAGTTCCATTGCCGATTGATAGACAGCTTCATCAAACATTCTCCTCTGCAGAAATGCTTATTACCGGGCAAGTTGATGATGTAGCGATTTTCGATGTGGCTTCACTTTTCATCCGACCGCGTTCGCTGCTTCTCGAAACGTTACCATTCGAACGCGAAGGGCCTCGCCCTGTGCGTTACATCTTAATTTCAGCCCAATCATATTACGGACCTCGGCCCCTGAGCCCTTCTTCTGCTCCACCTCTTCGGCCTGCCAGCTCGACTTTGTTTCAATTGAACTTGATTAATCAGCTTATCCCGCGAGTATAAACGAACGCGATATGAGAGTACGACCTCGGTGGGGTTCGACCTACACACAGGGCGCGCACAAAGAACCTCCGTCGAGTGATAGCGGCGAGAAGATGCACTTCATTCTTCATGGATCTTGGATGATGTTTTATGTTTACGTTTCTCTGCGTTGCTTCTTCATCATCCCTCGTCATTCTGTAGAGTGAACACACACTCACGAAGAGACAGTGGCCTTCCCTTTCTTTTTCCAACTCTGAAGGTTAAATATTATCGCCCTCCGCTTAAGGATGCAGACGAGCGATACCAGACCCCGCGGACGCAATAATAGCTCTTCAGCGAATTGAACACGGCCTATACACGCGCTCGGGATAACTCACCGAGCAATGGTCTAATGATGATTGGCTATGATTTCTTGGTCGGTTCCTGTGCGGGTAGACAGCAGACAATTGCTTCATTTACCTCAGACCACCAGAATCGATCGGTTCGCGAGCCGCGAGCCAAGGGAGCCGCTTAAGGGAGCTTAAGTATTTCCCGCGACATGATGCACACATTACCAGTGTTACCACACACACAAAGGTTGGAAGGCACCAGGGAAGCGAAAGCAGGCCTTTCATCAGCCCGCGCGCAAGAGGTACAAAAACAGTTCCAATCCGTCATTCAATTAGGCATCAACGAGATTGAACGAAAGCCGAGAAAAGGGAGCTCGGGAGAGGTAGCAGCCAAACAACGAGAAGCAACCCTGAATTACGGAGGACTGAGAGCTGGACGGGAAGTCTTTGGGGCGGCTTCCACCGCATCGTTCGAAAACAAGCGATCTAATGATGAAATATTGATTCGAATTAATTTTCAACAATTACGATAAATTATTTATAGCGCCTTTGTGGCCACTTTGGAAGCCCACAACAGCGCAGGCAGGCGGCAAAGGCAAGATCATCAGGCCCGTTCGAAGCGCCAAGCACCACACTACCTCCAATTCCGGTTCTTCCACGAGTTGGTCCTCTAGTCCTTGAAGACGGCGGTATTCGCTTCCACGGAATTCCCCAAGGTATTGATGGTTTCGATTTTGGAACAACACGAAGGCCTCAGAAGCGTGAAAACACGACGTTGTTGTGAATCTCCCAAAATTCTTGTCGCTCCTCCCAACTCCCAGATTTTGTGTGGAAGTGGGGAGTATATGATTGTAACGATGTCGGGGCGGCAATGGCAAAGATGTTCGAGAGCCCACACCACACCGGGACCTTTTATATCGTGCTCGCAATTTACGACACCACATTATTCCTTAGCCGGGGCGAGAGAACTAACCAGCCGCACACCGTACGGCAACGTCGGGGCGGTTTGTAATTAATAAGATTTTTATTGCTGTAGCACCCTGCTGCTGCCTCGAAAGACGCAGTATTAGCGATCTTCCAAGGAGGAAAAGTACCGCGCGAGCTGAGGCACACTCCAACACCATTCGGCCAAATCAATCCAAACCACCGATAAAGACGTAGGTGGTTAAGCACAATCTTTTTTTCCCGACGGGTCGTGAAAATGTGCCATCTTTCAGGTTTGATTCTCCCATTCCATTTATTTTCAACGAAGGTGTCGGACGGAAGGTGTGTGGTTGAGCTTTTACGACATCTGTGCTTAGTTATTGCTTAGCGTTCCCCGACTGTTAAGCTTAAAAGTTGTTATAGCCAACCAAGCACTATGACTTTGACCATAAACTGTGGAATCTTCCTGGACTTTAAATAACCCCAAATTAGATATGGCTTCACCGTTCTTGTTTCTAATAGCTAACTAGATGTGTAACTAACTGATAGCATAGGCAAAAAAAGGCAAAAACCAACTAGGAAGTACTGGGTAGTTGTATCAGAACAAAGATAATAAAGATCATTCTCGCACAAGCACCGGCGGTACAATCGATAATCGATAATGGCCAACCCGGTTCAACCGTAAAGAGCACTTCACAACCTGGAAAATCGGAGCTAAGTACACCACAAACACCCAGTAACTCCGCCAAACAGCGGATGAACTAATCAAACCCTCGACGTGAAGCGGACGCAAACAAAGCCCTGCAGCATGTTGTCCATAATCGGTAATTATCGAGATTAAATGAGCTTCCGCGGCGGTTGTTAAGGTGGTAAAGGAGGGGGGTGGTTCCTCCAGAAGGGTGGGAGGACTATTGGAAGAAAAAACTTATTTTATGCTTCATTTATGACTTTTTATACAGTTCGTTACCTTCGCAGCGGTGTGGAAATGTGCGGAGCAGAGCGTAAACCCATTACTCCATTGCCAGCCGGTGAATCGAATCAAACTACCCGGCAAATGATTTTATTGATCAGATATAGCGTGTGTCTGGGGTACTTGAAGAATGGATAAAGTTTGGAAACTAATGTTATCGCAGACAAAGTACATTAAGGATATTTCTTTCGGTAAAACACTGGTTGCTTTTCGTTGATTGCTAGCGCATTAAGTTCCAACTGGAGTTCTTTCAACAAGCACTTAGTATTTCCCAACGGGGCACGAAGCCATCAAAATCCTATCCTCAGAGTTCCAGAAGACCGAATTGACCCATCTTAGGAATGCTCCAAGTTATTCGTACCCTCTTTTCTGTACTTCCCCCAAAATGGCTTTCCAAAAAGCCTGATTTCCTTTGACGCCTTAGCCATCTCTCCAATTGAAGGGGCTCGGGTTTGTGACCAGCAGAATTATGCCCGTGTCCAAGAGTTGCCCCTCTAAAATCTTAGGACCCCGAACGCAGACATACTCCAAAATCATACGACGGACGTGCGGACCCCGTTGGCCTTTTCTCACCCCCGCCAAACCGCATTGTAAACCTTCTTCTCCTGCTGACCTGCGATGGTTAATCCGATATAAAGACAATCCTTCCACCACCACCACCGGCGATATGGCGAAAGAGATGGGCGAAGATGGAATAGAGAGTCCGTGGCGATTTCGTCGTGATTGGCTTCGAGAACGACACTCGGGCGGCTTTGCTGAAGGGATGAAAATAAAGCGAAAATCTGTTGACTCACAGCCGATCCGAATGGCGGCGGCGGCACGCATTGTTAAAATGCCCGCGGCCATATCTCTGACACTTCATCGATTCCCTTCGCCTCCCTCCAACGATGGACGTGAATTTCCTCTCCTTTTTTTTTTGAGGAGAGTGTATCAATTGACCGGTGATCGAAACCGGGCGCGCACTTTTAAGTTGAACGGCACGACTGACTTGCCGCCACTCAACCCCCAACAACACCCGCGTCGTGGAGGGGCAGCTATCCTCCTATCATCGACATCATCATCAACCGAGCTCGGGGTCGGTCGTATCGGAATCATGTTCCAGACACTATCGCCGGGGTATCATCTTGACGGCGGCCTTTCGTCGTTCCGTTGATTTATCTTGAAATCGTTCTTCTCCCGGGCGCACAAAGCGGTTTTCCGTTTTATTCCGTTACTTCAACTATAATAGCTCATTTCAACAGGAAAGTCACGATGCGGACGCATCGTCCATAAGGGTAGAACCGCGTGTGCTCAGCATTTCTTTTTGGGAAAAAGCATGAGAGATATTCAAGAATTGCAACTTGCTCACGAACAATTTATTTGAAATTAAGTTTCTGATTAGGATTATTTTCAGCGTGTCTATTTTATGGCCTCTGACAGCTGAATCTAAAGTACGACAAACTTCGCCAACCAGTGCATTCCATTCATCGTAAGGCCACTCCACGCGTCATACGACGAGGCAAGCCGGGGCAAAGTTGTACTCGGTGTAACGAACAATGACAACAACATGGGCTCAAATCAAATCAAATCAAATTAAATTAGATACTATGGCTACGGCTAGATGACGGTGGCGACCGCCTTTGGCAGGCTTTGGGAGCCTTTCCGTAAGCCCACGCTCGGTCTCGCACCCGACAAAAGATATCCATCGAACTGGAATGGACGGAACTATGTTGGATTGTCGTGTTTCTTGAGCAGCAGCATGTTTTCGACCAACACCTACACCATTTTGTTTTTTTTTTTTCGTTTCCCCAAGTGTAGTTGCGCTGAGCACTTGGGTTTGCTGACTACCGTGCTTGGAGTAGCCGAAAATCTGCACACAAAGTAGCATGGGCGCCCCGTTTTCCGATTGGTTTCTGCATTGTGATGTTAAACATCGGTTCCGTACGATCGATCAATCCGTAAAATAGCTTTTGCTTCTCCGGTAACACAATACACGATGTGGAATGTGGTAAGGAATGCCCTTTGCGTTCTTGAAAATGACATCGTATCTGAAGTATCTTGATGACATACCATACGCTCAGCTGACCTTAACTTCAATTAACGGAAGCCGAAGCGAAAGCTATTTTATGCTTCGTGTAGGAGTTTTTGGAAATTGCATTACAATGAAGTAACAATGGCGGAGCAAATGGACTATGTGTGAGGTGTTGTGCAAGGACAAAAGTCGACAATCTGCTGAACGCCATCGAATCTTATTGTTGACAATGCTTGACAATTGCTTCAGGTAGCTTAAGCATGTTAGTGACAATCTCATCTTGAAGTAAGTGACCAGAAGAATGAAAAACTCTGTGTAAGTTCGACCATTTCTGTAATCCAAAATTGTGATACATTTTAAAACTTGTATCAATCAATCAAAAATCATTGCTTACAGCTCAGTAGAATCTTCATGGCGGAGTTACACTGTGCAGAACGGAAAGGAGGACATCTGGAAAAAGAATTGTCTGGAGTTGCGGTCATTTTTAGTGTGATTAGAATTAATAACATTTAATTTCACTTATCTCATCTTCTTTGTCCATGAAGCATGCGAATGTTTAAAAATGAGCTTCAAAATCGGACACCAAACGGCCACATAATCAGAAAATACATTAAGTCATAATTTTGCTAGCCAAACGTAAAGATGGACACTTGCTTTTCAGGTTTAATTCGGCTTTTGTTCAATTTTTTGTAGTTGTGTTGTTATTTGTTATTTTTGTGACGTTCTCTAACAGGTTGTTGTTGCTTGTAAGAGTTTTTACTAACTTTTTTGAACATCGCTGACCCCATTTCTTCCTATTACTTGTGGATTCGTAATACAAAATTTTTGTAACATAGCATGCTGTACAATTTTGTTCAAATTGACTACTCCATTTCAAGCAAAACACTCAGAGAGATTGTCGAGAACTTAAAGACAGATATTTTTTTTACTTTGTCCCCTTTTCGATCAAAAAGGTAAGAAAAATTCATTGCTATCAATTCTAAGTACTCTAATGCCAATTTCTCCTTTTTCTCAGTGTATGTTCATCATTGGCATTTTGTAGGAGAAATTTAATTTAAATAATAATAAACATTTTAGCTTCTCATGTTTGTACATATCCATTTGAATCAATGATACCTGAATAAGTTTAGACATGTTTCTTTTAATAATAAGGAGCTGTTGTTTAAACAATAAATAAATTATAGCCTATATTAAAATGTTTTCATAATTGAGTCCCAAATACAGGAGATTTAAAAAAAAAAATGGATCACGACAACTTCCCCAGTGAGTTCGAGTTTACTTAGCATCCACTGTCTAAACATAATGCTCCCAACAGCTCTAGTCTGTTCCCGTCAGCCAATAAACTTTCTAAACTCATCTAAAATTTGACAAATAGACCAGCAATAATAAACACCATTCCGATCCACATTCCACGCGACAAACGGGCGGGCGGACGCTCGAACACACATACTCAAACCTCCTTCCCCTCCGCCCCTCCGATGACCAAGTCCGTGGCAACATAATTGAACAATGCGGGCACCGTCTTCAGCGAGAGAGTGCTTGATGAAAGAAAAACAATAACAACGGAAGTGTGTCTTGTCATTTACACCACTCGAGGGCGGCATGTATGTGGCATGGGGTGGAATGGAGAGGGGGAGGGTGGGAAAAACCAATACCGTACACCGCCGTGTTCGAGTATTTTCCACCAAAAGAAGTGAAAGGTAGCCGGGGTTCCGTAGGATATTGTTTTGGACATTCGGACGTTCGGTCTGGTCAGAGATATTGGAGGATCTTCTAAGAAAACAATACATTCCACTGTCAGAGTGATAACGGCACCGTGGGGGGAGGTCAAGCAATAATAAAAAAAATCCACCCAATACCGAACACATGAAAACAACATGATCGATGGAAAAACCGCCCCAAATCTGGCTCGTTTCGAGTTCTTTGCCGAAAGAAAGTTCCATCCAGCGCGTGTCAACGATTGATCCCCGGCAAACGAAAGCCGGGACGTTTATTCATCCATTTCATACCGCGGCTGGCTGCTGGGTTTGCCCACCCGATGATGGTCCGACGACGTGTTCTAGATCGCACGGTGGGACACAAAAGTGAAGAAAAGAACATGCTTTACAGCGCAGGAAACCTCCACCAATCGTCCCTCCTCCTCGTCGAAAAAAGTCGATCAATGGTCCCCGCCACACATGAACCCGCATCATAACGGTGTGATGGTGGCCGGGGCAAGCAACATTTTCNGGTTCACCAATAAAGGCATGTGTAGAAAAAGTGAAAAGAACGAACGAAGAAAATATGCTCTCCCCTCGAGCCGCGCGCCGTCCCCGAAAAAGAAAAATACGGGTTCCGACACATTTTCCACCGGACAATCCTCGTTGGACATTGAAGCAGCACCCGGGGAAAGGAGCACGAGAACTGTGGGTTAAGAACCGTCCCGATGGCGGCAAAAACATCAAGAAGTGGGGTTTTGGTTGGTGGTTTGTCCGGGCCGAAACAATTTAATTTTGATTAATGATATCTTCGTGCACGTTCGACCGGGCCTCAACTCCAGGCGGCAGGAGTAGAGTTTGGCGAATGCCAGAAGTGATGAGAGCGCGCATTCGCGAGGGATGTGCGACGATATAACGTCTCCGTTTCCTTCCCCTAAGGTCCCGTCGACGAAGGGCACATCCCAGCGAATCAGATCAAACTTGCCCCCGGCGGGGAAGAATGTAATCGAACCTCCCGGAGGAGCTGGACGCATGATAGAGGGCGCTCCCAGCGTTGTATCACACAACCCTCCTGGGGGAAATCTCTGCCTCAACGGGGGATCAGATTTCGAGGGAGCGAAACTTTTCTTTTTTTAAAAAATCTGTGGTCAATTGTTCGGTGTCAATCAGTGCATCGCGCCGTTTGCTCCCACAACTCCCCCCGGAGCGAGAGCTGCCAGACATTGGAACTCCATCCGAAACACTGCCAAGGGTCGAAGAAACCTGACGCATCAGCACCCAAGAAACCGTTTTTTCCACCGATTGTTGGGCGGCGATAACTCTTGGGAGGAAGGAAGCAAAGCAACAAAACAAAGCGTGTAATGCCAGCAAACAAACTCCGAAAACAAGTCCCTTTCTCGCTCCTCGACCGAATCTGTCAACGCACCAATCATTCGCCGGGTGGGAGCGGCTTTTCGAAGGGGAAGACGCCGGCCTTACTGAGGCGCCGCCAGTTTTGTTTGATTTTACCTTCCTTTCTTCTTGCTTCCTTTTGGATTAACCGTTTCGTTGCCCTTTGTTTGTTTCTTAACACTCTGTTTATGTTGCCCAAAATGAAAATCGCTTTGTTTTGCCTTAGAAAGTCGAAAAAGCACTCCTAATGAGAACTCCAAAGTAGCACAGAAGATTGTTCAACATCTTTAAAAGCATATTTTGCAATTAAAAATCAACCTGATTTGGCATTTGTTTTGTCGAGCTGCAAAATTAAGTTGTGATTGCTGGAGTAATTTCTTATCGAGTTATTGCCCAAAAGTCAAAAGTCAACTAAAATATGGTTATCCTGTGAGTTTGATAGCTCTACATCAACCAAAAACGCGATTAAAAAGCAAAATGAGGCTATCATCGAATTCGGACATTTTTTTATTTAATTTTGCTGATTATCCGTTAAGGAATAAATAGTGTAAAAATCGTCGTTTTTATACATGGCATTCATAGTTCTATTAATTAGAATCAACCATCAACTGCATATAAAGATCTCAGTAAGTATGCAGATATACTCGTACTTTAATTAAAAATATGTTCAACTATGAACGGTAGCATAAATCCCCGTAGGTTGAGGCAAACTGCATCATTTTGTAATCAAACTAAAACGAATTCTTAACCCACAAAATTAATATGGTGATTTGAAAAAAAATGATTTCTTGACTTTCATTTATTTTCGTTTAAATCACAGGAGGTTTCTTAACTTTCTAATTGAGCCAAAATTGGTTATTTGAAGAAAGAGGAGAATCTGTTGAAAAATCATGATTTATTTAACTAAAAAAGCAGAAATTACAGAACAAGTTACTAGTTTGAACCTTAATCAACCAAATGAATTAGACAGATCAAAAATCACTAGCAAAGTTATTAGAAGAATCATAAGATTTCCTGAAGGGTTGCCTCTTACACCAGGAGCCCTTTATCATAACAGCTATCTTTAATAAAATGAAAATAGCATTCAGAGTGCCTTCTTCAAAATCTCGCACTGTTTTTCCCGAAATAGAATCTAAGGTTGCTCTAAATGATGGTTATGGGCTTTTCTTGAAGGGAGGCGGTCAAATTAAATCATGATTATGATCCTAATCGGGTGGATTAAGTAACAAACGAAGTTGGATCCAAGTTCAATCGACGAAACGCTCGGCATTGTACCCGGCTCTTGATAAAATAGGGCATGATTAAAACGTTACGATTCTCCAGCTGAACCACGCTGTACCGAACAGAAAGTGTATAGCCCACAGATGAAGCAAAGGCAGCATACACCCTTGTAATGGTTCTGCTTGGCCGCATATCTCTCATCATTATTACGAGCCCGATCGGCGTGTAATAGCTAAAAGTGCTTTCGAACCCGATACCGAAATCGAAAAGACTGCCGGACAATAATCCTAAGCTGGCTCCGGTGAGAATTGCCTCAAATCTTTGGCCGTACACAAGGAATACGCACAGCTGAAAATGGTGGCCACTCCGCTTAAGGATCATTATTCCCGGTTGCATTTCCTTCGGTTGAACCTGCACCAGATTGTGGGCGAGAGAACTATGAAAAATGTTTCCTCCAAAGCTAGGTACGGTTGGAGGAAAATTGTTCCACCGGTACGTAGCCACCGGCAATTCCCCAAAAACCCGGAGCCGGAGGACTCTCATGAGGCCGACACATTTCCAAGGATAACGATAATCGAGGATTACGCAATTCTTAGATGGAACCGTCCCGTCGTGATTACTAAGGCAAAACACACAGAAAAGCGCACTCGATTCAACAATGCAACTCCCGAAGGATCATCGAGAGGACTTTCACGGGAACTGAAAAACAGCAGAGAAAACCCAGCACGCTACCAATGTCTGACGACTGTGTGCCCTCTCCTGCTAACAAAACACAAACAGTTTCAAATATTAACCCGAGAATGAACGTGTATGCTTTCCTTCTCGACAGGACAAGAGGATCCAAAGTATTTGGGAGGTTCCCTACGGGTACACGGTACCGATACGCCGGGCATTCAAAGTTGTTGGCTAACCCAAGCCCAATTTTGTCGACCACAGAGGCTCGGGACGACCTTATGGTGGTAGGCAGAAGGACTCCAGCCCTCTTTTTCCATCCCTCCTCCCGGAAGAAAAATCCAAACCGAAATAGTACGGAAAACCATAGTCCAAAGCCTTCGGGCTAGTTAGGCTTAGCTATTTCCCGTAAACTGATGAATAATTAACCTAGCAACCGTATTTACCCCCGTGCGTGTATGGGTTCAGAGTGTTTTCGTTCGTACAGCGATGCTTGGAAATTCCATTTGCAAAACGACTGTTGCTGGAGAAGTGGGCCACATTGCAAGAGGTCCTTTATTCCTAGCGTGGGTGAAAAGGTGGAAGTGGTGGTGGTGGTCAGGTGAAATTACACAACTGGATCAATAAGTCCAACTGGTATCGATTAAAAGCATTTGCAAATTTCATTCCGTAGCTGCCCAGTATGCTATTCGCTTCAATACATGCCATTCAATTAGCTGAAATAACATTGAACTGCTATGCAAACTTAAAAACAGACTGCAAAAATCAGTTAAATTACCAGATAGATACCAGAATAACATTTTATGCTCAAAAATCTAATAATATGAAGTTTTTAATCTCTCAATTCTCTTGTGGACTAACTTATTAAAAATCTTTTTTAAGTCTTATCTTATTCAACGCATTTCAGAAGTAATTTCAAAGTTTTACAAAGTTAGATACAATTTATTTCTAATGAATAAAATCATAACATATTCGAGCACGTGTAAAATTTAAAGTTGTGTGATTAATGAACCAGAATGAATATTTGCTTCGATCTTGAGATTTATGAATCTCTGCACGAATCCCAAAGAACCATGGTTGTATGAAGCCCAAAAAGTCATTTAATGGGAAGGATAGACCTCCCAGGAGGCCGCACAACCCGCAACTATCAAAGAATCATGAAGAATCATGAAGATTTGTCAAACATTCATTATAATTAATTGGAGTTTCAAAAGATTTATTAATATTATTGGAATCGAATCTTCAAATATTAATCATTCAATCTGAATGAATCTTCAGTGCAGAACTCATATGCATAAATCTCTTAAAAGGATTCATAAGTTACAACTGTAGTAAAATTATTTAGAACCCTCATTAATACAAATGTATCAAATGCAAAAGATTTTAGCAAATGTTATAAAATGCCGAATCGAATTTAAATTATCCCCACGCCGGACCAACAGCGCACTAAACTTATATCCCAATCTCTTCATGGTCAATAAGCTCGGCTGACAATATCCGCGATAAGAGCCCGAAATTCTCAAATAAATCTTCCGTGGCAACCAACCATGGCAGGAAGAAGGTTCTCATCACTTCTTCCTTCACCGCTTTAGAACGCGTTGTCTGATTGTTGGGACAAAAAAGGAAGGACTTTCTCACTCCTTCGGCGGAGGACCGCGAAGAACCACACGCAAAAAACAAAAACCCACCGACAACGGCATGTTTTCCATCTGCAACGACGTTAGCCTTTACTCCCGCCGCTTATGAACGTTAACTTCTACCCCTCCTCGCCACATGCCGGACTTTGCCCTAGTTTGTCCAAAACAGATGCGACCTTTTAAAGAAATTGACTCCAGAAGAGGAGCACCATTCTCAAGCCAGCTGCGAGAAGATGGAGTCAAATTAGGCAGAAAAAATTGGACACTTCCAAGGGGTGGTAAAAAAAGGCAGCAAGCAAAAAAAAGAAAACTATATCGAACCGGAGTCCCGCGGGAAGGTCCCAACAGCACGGAGCATCGAAGCGAGGAAGCAGCGCGTGATAAGCCGCTTCGTCATGAGAGCGCGCGGGTCTCCCCTCATCTTATGGGAGAAAAAAAATAAGAAAGACCGGCGGAACCGAAACATGGGAAGATCCCGAAGGCAACACACCCGCAAGAAGCGAGGCACGATGTCATGCTAAAAGGTCATTAAAAATCTTTAAACAGATAGCTTCTTAAACAGTGGTGACTCTCTAGAGCAGGGGTCGGCAAAGTCCGGCCCGCGGGCCAAATCCGGCCCGTCAACTGATTTTATTCGGCCCGTAAGAAAATTGGAGTGTTTCATACAAAAAACCTTATCTAAAATTTATCGGTTTTATTTACGATGTCAGGTTTGTTTTTTGCCGAAAATGAAAATTAAGATAATTGAACGAGTTGTGCAACACCAGGTGACTTCCTCGTACATTTTTGTAAGATTTTTTTCATCGTATTTGAATTATTGATTGTTCTTAAGTTTTCTTGTCTCGTAAGCCTCGTCTGAAATCCGGCGGCAATAACTCGTTTACTTAGCATCCAAAAAAGCTACATTCGCGGAATACAGTTTTCACACTCATAACGAAATAAAATAAGGCTCGAATTAAATTTAATTGCAGACAATACGTTAGTAAAACCAAGATAGTTTAAAGTAATTTGAGTGGAGGATTACTTTCAAGTAAAATAAAAAAAAATTAACTGTTCAACAACCCAAAACTTATGTGTTGAAGACAATCAAAATTCAAAGATAAAGGGTATGAAAATCGTTTAAAAAGTTAAATGTTTAAATTTTTACCACTTTTTTATGTTTATATTATCTTTTAATATTTAGAATGTTGATACTCTTTCCAAAAGGGTTTAGTATTACTTTGAAATATTTAATAACCGTTTAAGAGGCCCGGCCCGGGTTTTAGATTTCTTTTTAATAATCTGGCCCTTTTTTGGAAATGTATGCCGACCCCTGCTCTAGAGGAGCAGCACCCGGGGACGATGATGCTCGCTGGTAATTAAGGCGATATTTGTTCCGTACGTTCGCGCGGTCGCCACTTTGATATACTGCTTTTTTTCATTTGTTTTCCACTTTGCTGCTCCTCTTTTCGCCTTTCTCTAGAGCCGTCCATTCTCGCCGTTTTCATTATATCGTCCCCTTTCTAACGTTTTTCTTCGCGTTCCTGTTGCTCAAAAAGCTGTCGAAGTGGTTACTTTCAACATAAGCGTGGTTTGTTTATGATTGCGTACATTCTCCTTTTCTTGTTTGTCTCGTCGGTGATTGTCAACACGTCACATGATCCTCGATTTCGGTTGATCTAGTTAATGTTTATCCCGGAACCATCTAATCCTATTACATATGGTGTACTTTTACTTCAAGTAAACAAGTTTCATCCGCTTTCCCAACATGTCGGAAAAAAGAAGGTACAGCCATTGCCGATAAACTTTATCTAGAAAGTACATATGTGGTGTTGAAGCTGAGGCACCAAATCTTGAAATAGCCTATCAACTTATGTCTCTAACGCATCTGAGTTTGTCTCTAAATCAAACGATTTTGTCGCTTGCCGAAAACAAGAAAATAAACATGGTAATTGTGGTTTTCCTAGCTTATTACACTATATTAGTAAACAATAATTAAAATTAACTTGAGCCTTTGAACATAATTTTTCTACCGAATTTCCGAGTAGATTTTTGCATGCAAATTTCAAAATCCGCACAGAAGCGGTGAAGAATTCTGGGAGCTAAATTTATTATTATAAATGCAGGGGATAAAAACTTATTATCGTGTAGCAGCTAAACGTGCCTTTTTGTTTGCAAAAGCTTACGTATGTTTTTCAAACTCTGTTCCAAACTTTTAATTTGGTAAAAAGATTCCCTGATTTTCTATATGAATGCAGCTTAATAAAATAAGTTTTTACAAACAATATTACATTCCTTCTGAATGACCAAGTTTTTAGATCAGGACAAACTTGAAATCAGGAAACAAAACTAGATGATGACTTAGGAGTTGAGACAAGTTGATGGGCTATTTTAATCATCGCTGGATTAGCGGCGAAGATAGGTGGCAAGAAAACACCGAAGGCAAAAAAAACATCAATCATGTTTAAAATTCATATCTTTACCCATTATCAGCATCGAGAGTTCATTGAAAGACATTATTATAGGCCTTTTCTAATAGCTTACAAATCATGTTTATATGCCCCACATTTTTTTTCTTCGTCTTCTTGAAAACTGAGCCGCTCACCATTAATCTCACGTTATCGAAGGACAAGCAAAGCAATTACTTAACCCGATGACAGATCCCTCCCCTCTTCTGCCTTGCCGCCCAACGACATCCGCCGCATCAACGAGCCAAAACGACGAGCGAGATGGCGCTTGTGTACAAAAAAACTCAACCAGATCAAATTAACATGTTGAGACCGTTCCTTTTTTAAGACCGACATTTTATTTACGAAGCAAAGCCACTTAGCAAAAAAAAATGACTAAACGAATCCAATAACGGGAAACGCAACAAGCACAGCAAACCACAAGGGTTTTACTTCTGTAACCACAGGATTGACGCGCAGAGCACCGACGCAGTCCGGTCTGGGTTTCCGTGTATGTTTTTCCAACAGACGCATGCGGCTGAATGGCCGGGAAATGGGAATTCGATCGGGTTTTGGTCCGATTACCAAACGCACAGGTCAAACTGGTCAACCAGATAACCGGAACTGGCAACCAACCACACCGGGTGACGTTACTGAGGGTGGCTGTCATGTGGTCTAGGGAAAAACCCTTCTTCTAAACCATGCAGCAGGCAGCTGTAAAGGGTTACAACGACAGGTTTACTCCATTCGAACCATAGAAGAACCCGTTTGACGGTGCGCGAAGTTCAACGGAGCAAGAATTCTTAGGAAATCCGTGCGGATGCAGCGGAACTCTTCCCGGTTTCGCGAGTAAGAGACCTTCTTCTAGTTCTTGCTGATGCGACGTTTGGATAGCGAATCGAGTTACATATCCAACTCAACGAGGAGTCTGCGGTTGGTAAAACTTTGCGCTCGATTTGTACGTATTAGGGCGAACATAAACTACCCAGAAGGGGGTAGCGACTCACTGTAAGCAGAAGAAACATTCATGGTGGCCAGAAGAACATTATCAAATCTGACAAACAGAAACGTTCGGAACTGGTCCGGAAGCAAAGGAAAGGGGGCTTACTCTGCCTTACCACAATATCCAGATCCATTCTAGATCCATTTCTGTCCACATTTCCTTGGCTTTAAGAGAACGTACCACAACGAAATACCCCTTTCCTGGTTCTAATATCGCCAGTACATGCGAGGCGAGCTAAAACTTTTCGTTGGTATTCGAGAAAACTAAACACTTTGCCAAGAAGTTGCACAGCGACCTGCAGATATGCCGGCGAGACAGGGGTCGGGTCCTGTCCATCACACAATCCCGCAACCGTACCTCGTCTGTAAAGGTGACGAAGAGGAAAACTCTTTCCAACAGCCACCAGAACTCGCCCTGGATGGAAACTTCTTCAGTCGGTAAAATGTGCTCCAATTAGCTGGTTTCTGTGAAGAACTGAGACGGGCGTGTGTCCGAGTCAATAGCTGAACTAATCATCACCAACTAGCAGGCAAGCAGCAAGGGTGTGGTCGAGCTCGAGCAAAACTTCTCCGGTTTCCATTGCAGTTGCCTTCCGGTTGGTGAGACGAGCGAGTGAAAACGTCCAAAGTGTAGTTCCTTAACCGTATTTCTAAAGCAAATAAACAAGGAAATTACGGCACTCGATATATTATGGAGAAGGAGAACATGTTGTAGATCTTTTCTTTCGGGCAATGTCGGTCGGTCTGTCCAATCCTTCCTAGAATAACTAGAACTATCCCAGTCCGACAGAGTTAAAGAGTTCTACTAAGCTATGCTTGTACTAAGAAACATTTTATACAAACTTTGTAGCACAACCTGTTCAGGTTATTTACGGAATTTAAACCCGCTTAGCCTCTGATCGCAGATAATTTGCTTGTTACAGTAATTGAAGGTAGAACCTTATTTAGTACTAAGCACCGTCAGGAAAGGTAAGTGAGTCTAATGGCATAATTCGAATCTCCTTGCCATTCTGACACATTACTCATTCATTCGGGAATGAGATTTGCTATCGCTCGGGACCTCCCTCCCAAAGATTTGACTTGGTCAAATTGAAATACCCACGGGTCTCGTTCGAACATGCTCGTTGACTGGTTCTGCGAATGGTTATGATGGAGACTTTGCAGGAAATCGAACGCCCACCATTTGACCAAAATAGTACTCTCTAGAAATTTGAGGTATGGAAAGGAAAATAACATCTTGCCCGACGATTGGTTCTCCCAAAAAGTTGTGAAGTCCGAGTCCAACACGGCAAATTGGATAGAACCGGCCACCATCGGACAGTCAAGGACGCTAGGGTGCGATACTATCTTGCCCCAACACTTCAACATGGCACCTGCGTAAGACTGTAGCCTTCTGCCGGGGAAAAGTTTATCATTTTCTTTTCCATCTCCCCCCAAACAGCAACAACTCAACGGGTCCCAGAATCTGGACACGAAGATTAGTTCCTTGTGCCAAAAACGTACAACCTTCCACGCAACTTTTAGCTACACGTACACTCCTTTCCTTTTTCCCGGGGGTCGGTTCTTGCCTTCCTGGGAGGAAGAAATCGAACGTCGGCACCCCCGGAAGTTGGTCAGAACTTGTTTGGACACCTGTTCATCCCCCTAAACACCCACACACAAACACACAAGATAACTCCCACGCACGAAACTTTCCGGTGTGTGGCTGCTTATCTGATCATCTGGCTGCAAATGAAAAATGAAGGCTTACCCAAACGAAGATGCCGCCGTAAACATTCACTAAAGTGTACGAAGGATGGAAATCGACGCGTCGGGCGGGGAGTAATTTTATGTGTTCGAGGAAAAAGGGTCTCTTAGTGGTATTTTTTATTGTTTTGCTACAAGATACCGGGGTTTTCTTGTGGCTAAGTTTGTAAAGCGATTGTCTTGAAGGTGATTTGCATGTGATTTTTGTTCCAAACTAGAACGGTACAATAAATGTTCTCCGTCGTGGTTACAAAGGAAATGTTTTAATATTAAACGAAAAGCATACCCTAAACATCCCCAACATGTATAGACATTTTCCCTTGTAACATACCTTTGGGGAGCTGAAAAATGTCTCGTTGTTGCCGCTCGGATCAACGTCGATTGATGTGTTTCACGATATCCAATAATGCATACCAATCAATTTTTCCAGCCGCGGGAAAGCTTTTTCCTTTTGTCGGACCTTATATCCTTTCGCGTGTCGCTTTTCTCGAGGAAAGCAAGTATTTTCGTCAAACGGAATTTTTCCACCCTCGCAAAATGCTTTTCTTCGATTTAATACCACGCACACGAGAAGAATATTTTCCTTGTGACCTTTTTGCCTTTTTTTTCGAGCACGCTTTTCACACTTTTTCCTTTTCTTGGCGCACAATCACTTTCACTTTAGCATCAACCCGCAAATAGTAGAAAAATAGAAACGAACACCAAAGGCTTCCGGGCGAAGCGCAATGTTGTTTAGACACCGCCGACTTGGTTTTCTACACACAAACACACACACTCGCACACACCCGGACGATTTTTCTTCGCTAATCTTTGATCTCACTGGCTTCTCCCCCACCGGTGCAGGGGGGCTTGGAAAATGAAGACACACGCGTATATTTATATTGAACGATCAATCAGTGCTGGTCGCGAACATAAGAAAAAAAATACACATTCACACGCTAGCACCAAAAACGGTCACATCACGGCTATTCAAATCAAAAACCAATTTGACTCGATCCAAATTCCTCGACAGGAGGGCGGAGGGAGGGAGGGCTTTTGCGGGGAGGAAAAGGTCGCGGCAACAAAACACAAACAGAGACACACACACGCGCACAACATTCACATGCCCGTTTAATAGGCCAATTTTCCCGACCGACGCCGACTGGTGTGAAGATGAAAACTGGCAACGATTGAAACAACGAAATCAGCTGATGTGTTGTTGTTGTTGTTGGACTCAACTGTCAAGCGATCGTTTGGCCGATTGTTTTGATAGGAAGCATTGTTTTTGCTCCACTCGCATTTGGTTTTTCCGTACGAAAAAGGAAAAACTTTGCTACGTTTCACCAACGACACGCTCTCTTCACCTTCGGGACGAAGAAAATGACTAAACGCGCTAAAAGAACACACTTTCACTTTGCGTTCGTTGTTGCCACGGTAACTAGATCTATTCGGTTGGAAAAATTGTTATTAAATTCATCCAGCACACACACCAGGCTTGCTGTGGTTGACCTCGCACACGAAAGCGACAGCGGGATGGCCGATCACGTTCGACCGATTTTTCTCTCGATTGATTAATTCCCTCCACAACAGCAGCCCGGCACACGCACCGCCATTTTTATGTGATTTTTCGGCCACAATCTGTTTTCGTTTGCGATCGCTTCGCAACTCTTCCCTTATTTTTACATGGGAAGAGGGGTTTGGGTTTAGGCAAGTTTGATCCGCGCACACACTTCGATCACGATAACGCGAAGGAGGAATATTTTGCATCCATCAGGTTGGACGTTTATTTTTACCGAACTCGTCTACTTGCTGCGAGGGAAAAGGAATAATTATTTTCTACGCCTGCAAAGAATGAATAACGATTTGAAAATAAGCTAAGAGGAAACAATAATTTCATGTGAAATTCACTTCATGCACTGGGGAAAAACAATCTATGGAATTTTGGCCCAAAACTCATCCAAACGAGCAAACAATTTTCTTGAACAACAACGTCACCCTGTGTTAATCCCTAATCCAAGCAAACACTGTTCAATGCACACAATCAAACGCAGTCGCCCCCGCCGAGCGTAGCAACGAGCTCCAACACATCTGCCAGAGCCGGTTTTCTGCTAACAAGCACATGGTGTGCAATTCTTGTAATATTCACTTGCCGGCGTTTTGCGGCCCCCGTTTCATTTTAGTACTCTGCCGCAATTTCTTGTTTGTTTCGAGGTGGTGTTTTCAGCTGCGCACGTTTGCTTACAGTGAACGTGGCCAGAAACCGGCGATTCTTTTCGCCACACGGTGATACGGTTCAAGCGCTGCAAACAAACAAAAAACACACACCTCTCGTACCGGACGCAATAGCGATAGCGATCGGAATTTGAACGCGAAACAACAACGTGCAGCCCTTCACAAAACCGCATCGAACGAACGACGACGAACGACTGACAACAGCACGACCGGATCACGAGTACGAACGATCGGTTCACGTTTTGTTGTCTTGTTTTCTCTTGGAGAGTAAAGCATTTGTTGGAGAGAGATAGCACAAAGTGCGAAACGGTAAAGAGCAGGTTGATTTGCGATTTATGTTGATAAAGTCTATTTGTAAATAACTTTCTTGATCCTTAACCAATTTGGACAAATGACCCCTCAAACGAATAGTCTACTCAAAACACGCAACTTTGTCTCACGTTTGTTACTAAACTTCGACCACCTTTTCTTGTTTTTCTAGTAATTTTCTGCTAGACAAGAGAGAATATTTTTCTCTCCGCGAGAATGAACCGGCTCACAAACCCATCTGCATTCCTTGCATCAACACATCCACGTCCGTATACGGACACGTGCCGGAAAATAGTTGTTTACCGGAAAGGTCATCGAGTTTCGAACACAACCCCCCGTGAAGGTCAGTTGTTACCGGTTCTATTTGAGAGCGCATTTCGCTTCATTTTGGGAGAGAGTTCAATCGGTTTTGCAGCAAAACTTAACGAAACTGAACGAATGAGGGGAAATGCCGTTTCTCCTTCGTTTCTCCTTCGAGGGGAGGGAAAGGAAATATTTCTTAGGATCAAAGGCGGAGAAGCGCCTACCAGAAGTATCCACATTTTCAAAAAACTAGAAATGGTGGAAAAATCTTACTTTTTAGAAGTTGTTTGTCTTAAAAATACTATTAATTTGAGGGGTTGTTCGATAAAATAGGTTAAGGAACTCAAAAGTAAAAGCAACAATTGCTAGCCTAAATTGCAAACAAACGTATCATTTCCTTTGTACTATAAAATGGATTCCGACACCCCCTTGCTTTGTCAAAAACAAAAATTGGTGTAATGGTTTTAGTGGTCATAATTCATGACCAAACCATAATTTTAAAGCATTTTTAGGAGTAATAGATGACTCATAAGCGGTAGCAATGATGTTTTTTGGAGTTTCTTTTGAATCAACTTAACGCAAGTTACCCATAAGCCCATTTAAAAAAAAAACTTCAAAACAGTTTGACCTAAAAGAAACTGTTAGAATTGAGAAATGGCTCTCATTTGACGTCAATACTATTTTCTTAAATGAAAATGGTTGATAGTTACTGTGATTGTTCCAATGCCTTGGAAAAAGAAAGTTATTTCACATCAAAACTCAGCACCAATGCAATTATTTTTAATTATTTAATTAAGTGAAATACTTAGCACATGTTTCGGCGAACGTTATTCTGCACTTTAAAAATAGATAAAATAATCTACATTCATTTATTTCCACTCCCTTTCCGTACCTCAGCATCAGTGAATGGGTCGGCGTGAATAATGTAACCGACTAAATTTCCCTTCCGGCAGCGTGTGCGCTTGAAGGAAGCAGTGCCGAATCCCGGACTCGCTCGAACGCGCGATCGCTCTGAATTATGTATGTGGCTCCTGTGAGAACTAATGTTAGTCACGAAAGGTAAACACTTGTGACGAAATGTGCAGGTTTACCTATAGGACAAACCTTTCGAAGCTGTTTAGATTATTTCCTCCGACGTTCGTTTAATTTAATCAATCCGGCAAAGGCCGAATTTTCGGACAACGGAAAGAAACGAACCTGCGGCTAGTTAACATTCCGCCGCCATTCTTTTTCTAATGATGGTGAAAATGATAATGCAGAGCAAAGGCTGAATTCCCCGCATTTTTTGGTATTTCAAGGCTGTTTTTTGAAGGGAAAAAATGGAAACAATTCAAAATTTCACAGACTGTGCAAGTGCAAGGGAAAATTCCTTTTTTTTTGGGGGCAGTACAACTCTCACACAATTCATTGTGAGGACGCTTGATTGTTTGTTGTGACTGTCGGAAGGAAACGAACACGTGTTTAAATTCTCTGCCCTTTCGTCCAGGCGTAAACATGCAATTTATCATCGATCGAACCCTAACCGATCTGCTGCTTTCGACAATTCCTTCACCAGCGACGTCACGCCGGCGGACAAAACTCGTCGTTCATCAAACAATAACATTAGAACACGGTTCGCTGGCGTCCGCAAAATTTCGGAACGACACGGCGAAACGCAGGACGCAGTCGGAAGAACACGTAGGTACGAACAAACACGTGAGCGACGGTTTAGTTTGTTTGCTGACAATCATAAAAATGGCAACATATTACTCAACCGAAGCCGTTACGGCAGCGAATCAAATCGTTGCAAATTATGCATGACTTTCGGTGCGTTCTCATGCTGCACGAATGGGGGACGCGGACCGTTTGACGCTGTTTAGTTTCCTTCGGGTGGTTTTGGGGGGTGAAATTGCCAATGCCTACGATAGGACGGTGTGGGAAAGATACAGCACTGCATGTAGCCAAGCCATATGGTCTAGAAAGACACCGAGGTCATCGCGGTGTGACGAAAGCGATCGCAGACGGTTGATAAGGTTCCAACGGGTTGGTCCTGGGTGTCCAGCAGTGCCTACGAGATTGACCTTCGGCGGAAACAACATTGACATGATAAGGAAGTAAACTTATAGCCCGTTCCGGATGTAGTCTTGGGACTTCAACACGCCGCACAACTTCAAAGAGCCTAAGTTAGGGGAGCTAGTTTTTTAGAATATTTGATGTATTACGATGTTTTGATAGGATAATGGTCAAATAGAGTAGCAAACAATTTAGCTGGGATCTTTTATTCATAGGGGAATGTTTGGAAATATGCATATTCTTTTACACACAAATAGTTATCAAATATTATTCTATTTTAAAGACACACCATAAACATCTACCATCATTTTAAAATAAACATTTCAACGACGATATATTTACGACTTGTTAACTTGTCTTGAGTCAACTTGTTAACTTGTCTTGACTTGAGTTTTTCGTTTCTATTTATTTCACATTCCCAAATTCCTTTGTTTTAGTTTCGATATATTAAAAGTTGTCATTTGCTTTGAGTTTTACTCGTTGAATTTATATGCACTTTCTTTGAAACAATTTCAATCCTTAAAAAGTGGCAATGCCATATGAAAGAAAAACAGGAACCTGTACGTTTTGCCCCAACGTCCCCTTAAAACCGTCGGGTCTGCTTAATATTTGTTGATGAATCTAGCCGACAAAATTATTTCATCCAAAGTTCCTTAACTACGTTAGCACGGTCGAAAACTGGAGCTGAAAGCAACAGCAACAAAAAACTAAACTCGGTACCAAAAACAAACACTACACTGGTTTTGCGGATGAATAATTAGCGTCCGGCAGGAAGCGCAGGCAAACCGACGGTCTCTAGGTGGTGGCAGAAATAGGCCACATTTCCTGTTCCGCAAGTTTTTGATTCGAACAAGAAATATTTTCCTTACGCGCGGTGTTTTTGTCTTGCTTTAGTTTTTTTTGATACCACCTTCCTCTTTCGGTTTGATACTTCCGAAAATCGTTACTGATTCCCCGTTTGCCGAGGCCTGTTTAGTATTCCGCGTGCAAAAGTGTCGGAAAATCTAGGCCAACAAGCTGGAGGCCTACGGACAAGCTGGGATTGTAATCATCGTTTCCCCCCCCTGTGGAAGAAATCCCTTCCCAATTGGGAAACGCAATTGGGAGTACGCAAAAACCAAACTAAAATGTCCTTCCTGGTGGCAGGGTTAGGCTGCGCAGGATGGGGAACGGTTTCTCGGGAAGAGTTTTTCGCTCGCTCGCAATCAAATGAAATTATTTCGAAGAACATCGGCGAACTACTGCGCTGGAACAAACTTTTTGGCACGGGCCAGTTTGAACTGATGTTTGCTTCGGGAAATTAGCAGCATGATGATTCATGCAAAAGTAAATTATCTAGTTGCAATAGATAATAAATATGGTATTTCATCAAATTTTAATGGTTGTTGAAACCATGCAAAGCTTAAAACAAACAAATTCCTGGGGATTGGTAGGATTTTTATTCAGGCTTGTTGGAAATACAACATCCTCCTGATCGCCTGAAGGATTTTACTTGGTCACGCATATGAATTCAGTTGTTGATTCATCCGTAAATTGCCCAACATCCCATTGGGGTTTAAACAATCTTGTTTTGGATCATCCCATTGGTGAAAAAAGTTCAAATCAACATTTCCCTCCTTATGGAAAACTCCCTAAACTCAAGCCAAGGGAAATTGCGTCTGCCCGGAAGTGATTGTAGAGTATGTAAATAAAAATTTCCAAGAATTTTTACACGTATGCAATTTGCGAGCGAGGAAAAAACAGGGCTAGGAGCTGGAACTCTAGAAAATCATAATTTACGACACTCGGTTGGAAGTGGTGCGATAGCAATCAGCCTCGCACTTCCGGCTCATGAAGGGGTCCGAATGTGTTTTCTTTTACTCGCCGACAAACTCACAAATTTGATACGAAAGGAAAAGAACTAAGGATTATTCAAAGTTGAAATTTTCATGAATTATTTAAAAATAAGCTGTTGGTTTGAAAATTAAAATATGACCACGCAATTGAAAAACCACATAAATAAAGGACTTTACCATACCATTTTTTAATCTTTTACCATCCCTCTTTGGCAAGCAATCATAGTCAAGAATTAAATGTTCCTTTTAGGCATAAAACTACTAGTTCAACTTTCGCTTTCAATTTACATACAACATCGTTTTTTTCAATAAACACTTCCTTATTTCACGCAAAAGCTGCCGACCTCTTCCATGCCGTCGCTAGTAATACACTTTCCACCCTGCGTCGGAGCCGGGATCAGTCCATCATCAAACAAACCCTACATCCTTTTTTCTGCCCCCCCACCCCGGAACGTCCCGTTGTTTAATGCTACCGAAACGAAATGGAAAACAAAATGTGGAAAAGGAAAGTCCCGTCCCCTCCACAAGTGCATTTTCACCATGGTTTGCACGCAGCGTGGGGCATAAAGGACGGAGTTCGGATGCATCATAATTCTTCGCCAAAGGAAGGAAGTCCTTCCGCGGGATTTTCCCTTCCCGGCTGGGTACCGATTGATCGCTCGCGGAGATTATCGTGGCCGCTGCGACAGAGCGTCGATTATGCGCCGTTAATGCTACCGAGGCGAACATGTTTGAACACTTGCGGAGATCGTACCAATCGCCAGGGGGAGGTATTTTTATTTTATTTCACCATTTTTTTCGCTCCCTTCCTTAGCCCGTCGATTGCTTTCTTTGCATTATTTCCTTTCATTGCATTTTATTTCACATTTTTCCGCTTTTTTCCCCTCACCGGCACGAAAAACACTAAGGACCGCAATGGACGGTTTTTCGAGGCTGCGGGACAAATAAAAATAGAAATCAACACGCGCGGGGATAGGGGATGTTGTTGTGTGGCAAAGGACTCGTTCTAGGGGATCGAGGGGTTAGTCAAAAGCCAACGCAAACAAAGGCTGGTGCCGGTGCTAAATGTCGCTTACGGTACGGGAATCCCTCATAATGCGTTCCCGTGCCGGCGCATTATGCTGCTGCGAGTACATGTCGTTATGGGCCGAATAATAGTGGAACATGTTTCGGATGAAAAGTATGAACAGCAATAGAAGAACGGAACTACAATCCAAGTGTCCCAAACAATGCAATGCATGCTGTCGAAAAATCTCTCGCTGATGCGGGATGTTTTTTCGCGTGGTTTATGAAATATCGTTTGTTGGAACATGCGTATGCTTTGCACAACAAAACATGAAGAGAACAAAAAATGACCGAACGGTAGCCAAACGAGCCACCATCGACAATTGCCACTAGGGCTAATTGACGCAAGTGACTCCAGCTCACCAGCAGAATCTTACCTCCCTCGATCATGACGATCATGCCGGGATCATGAGAGAAAACCTTTCCTTTACCTCAAATGATGCACTTCTGCCTTCCAAGTGTTTGTTTTTGACATCCCCCGATCGAATACGGCCAGAACTTTCCACTCCGGATTGATTGCTGTCAGCTGTGCGCGCTTGAGTTTGATGTTGGTGGGTTCTGGGGTTCCGAGGTTCTGAGTTATGATCCGGTACATTGTCCTTTTCCGGGTCTTGCGCTTGGTCTGTTTCGAGGAGGTTGGGTAAGCCGGGCCTCGGAATGGTGCCATAAAAGTAGATAGTTTATTTGGTTAGAAGGATTTCTACTGGCTGTTAAAAGAACGATAAGGGTTACCGTATGACGCATTACGCGTTCGGTAGTGGTTTTTTTTTACGATCAATCTATTTTTTCACTCGCTGGTTTCAATGGAAGGTCTTATTCGGTGTGATAAACAAACAAATGTCTACAAAATTGTATCTGTCTCACGAATGTGAGTTGAAACAAAAAACGGGTTGTTTATTTATCACACCCTTTTCATGCACTAAACAACCATTCCTGAAAACTGCATTTTTATAGCGGTACAAAACTACACGAAACTTACGAAAATG
This sequence comes from Anopheles sinensis, assembly GCA_000441895.2. Classification (NCBI taxonomy): domain Eukaryota; kingdom Metazoa; phylum Arthropoda; class Insecta; order Diptera; family Culicidae; genus Anopheles; species Anopheles sinensis. The sequence continues at coordinate 82,859 of KE525359.1, read as the reverse complement.
ATGCATTTAAAGTTTGGGTTCGTCGTCATTAAACTTAGTAAGTTAAGAAGGAAATGTTTTTAAAACCACGTGAATAAGCATTGCGTAATATATTCAAAATGAATGTTGCTAAAGATTCGAATCGATTGCTAAAACTAGACAATTTAAGCGTTTGTTTTCTTCTACTTTTTCTTTAAAAAATTATAAAATGTTAAAACAACAAAAAATTCTCAGGTGGTAAATTTTTATATAAACCAAATCAACAAAACGAAGTGATGAATGTTTTCTGTCAATACTAGAATCAATAATATTGGAGAAACTATTCAAACTAACTAACAATTGAAAAATAATTAACAATCACAAATTCTCTTTTTTAATTTGTTGATGAAACCAAGAACTTGTTATAATTTGTAATGCACAGTTGTAAAAAAATACCAACCAAAATGAAACCAATACAAGCTCAAATAGAGAATTTTTTATATGCATAACAAACACTCATTAACATATCTCAGTGCCAAAACTATTCAAATCTATGTAAGCACGATGAAAAATAATTTCCACCAACGTCTATCCCGTTTGTGGTCTAGCGGTCCCGAATTTTCACAATTGAATACATTAATCTTCTTGCCGCCGTTTGCGGTAGGGTAAATAAATCATCGGCCAAAAACAATCACCGGGTTCCGGGGCTGGAAATAAAATTACACAGTGGTTGGTAATCAAAAACAATCCCAGAGTTGTATGTTTTGGTGCAACTATTTATCATTCTAAAGTACTTTCATCGACCCTTTCTTAGAGAAATGAGGCACGAAACAGGCTGTATGGTATTTTAGCAATAAAAAAAAGTGCGCAATATGATTCTAGTCGACAGTCAAAACAAAAAAATAAAATAAAACAAAATAATGTTCGTTTATTATTCCTTAACAAACTACTTTTCACTTTCAGATATAAAAAGAAAACATTATGTTTCTATGTTGTTTCTTGTTCCAAAATTCTTTTTGCTATACTTTAGCTCAGTTGAACATTTTTTAAATTCAAAAGAACGAGTTATATCAAAAGCACACATTCTGGTTTAAATTAAAAAGCAGATAAGAGGTTCTTTTCCAGAGGAAGCTATTCATCTAAATAATCTGTAATGAGGCATCTCAAAATGAATTTGGGATAAGAGCACTAACCAAAAAAAAAAAACGGCCCGACATCCGAATGCATTCACCCTAACCTTTCAAACATTCATCGCCCATTACGGGATGCATTTTTCTGATGCTTCTGTCGAAACTCGTGCCGAAACGCAAGCACCTGCAAATGTTCGCATCCTCTAAAACGCGCGGCATAACCACAAACCACGTCGGTCGGAGCCAATCGTCCTCACGGATAAGCCGCCGTTGGCTTAATTGATCCTGAACTAAAAATGAAACAAAAATAAAACAAAACTCCAAAAATGAACGAAACACGGGAACCGCAGAAACGTTCGGCCCGGCGCATAATTTTCCAATTTCATCGCGCTAATCAGTGATAATTATTGAATGCACTTTCCAGTAACGGCGCTGCCGCTGCTGACGATGGCGATGAGGGCAGTTGGACGCGAGATAACGATCGGACCGCCAGTCGCTTTTTTGTGTTGTTTTTTTACTTCCTCTTTTGGAGACCCTGGGTGTTTTTTGAACCGTAAGGTTCCGAGCCGAACGAAAACGAATGCGAGAAAAACATTTCCATCCTTCCTTCCTTCCCAGTGGAAAGCGAATTTAGATGCACTCTGGTGGCAGTGACAGTGTGCGTCTCCTGCCTCCTGTCCGCATTTAATTCGTTCCGGTGCATCACAGGACTCAACTCTACAACTCAACTGCAGCACTTTGCAACGCTCCAGGAAGCACTGCATCTAAAAATGAATATGTATTAAACGTTTTCGCACCACGATGTATGTTGATTGGTACGGTTTCCATTTGTCTGTTATTCCTTTTCGAAGGGCTGCCCTCGCGACTGAGGGTGGTTTGCGTTTAGGTGTTTGAAAGTAGACTGTGTGTGTGTTTGTTCCCTACCTTTTACCGCCCCATGTTCCAAATTCGTTCCATTGTTAGCTGTTATGTTGTTTTTCTTTTCCGTTTAGCAATTTTCCAATAGTGTAAATGCCACCGGAGTGAAACTCCACGTCTGCATTTGAGGTATGATTAATGGTGTACGATCGGAAAACTAGCAACTGAAAGGACCGTACGTGGGGAACCACCCGGAAGGACATACGGCTAACAGTGACGCGATGCTTCTCCCGCGGACGGATGTGAAATCGTTTGAAATCAAATTATGTCTCTGTAGCGCTTCGACGGCCGAGGGTTCCAGCGACGAATCCAGCTGAACGAACCGTCGGACCGTTTATTTAACCGAATAATTTATTTTATTCACCCGTTGTGTCCGACGCGCGTTTGAACTTTTCATTACCAGGTTTTGCCTGCCGACACGTGAGGGTGGTTTTTTTTCCCCGGGAACTTTATCTCCACCGTGGCACACCAATCTGCCCTGGATATACGTGACTCGTGCTCGGATGACGTGGCAGACAGTTCGTGGAATCGTGTGGGGATGAATGCAGTCGTGTGGGTTAGTGCACTAATCGTGGACATTAAAATAAAAATCGAAAAAAACCACTGACTGATGCAGTTGGGGAAATAGCAACTGGAAAAGCAAAAAGGATATTCGCTCATTATTCCCCCATTCATTAATTGAACCGAATTGAATGGGATAGAAATTAAATACAAAAACAAATGGTGTGTAATTTAAAATTTTACACTTTGTAAACATTGAACGGGAAATATTCAAATGATAACGAAGTAATGGCAGATCTTTTCACCGATGAAAAACGCAAACCGTCATTACAATGTCGGTCCGTTGAGTGAATGACTTGATTTCTTTCAGTCAAACCGGTGAGCGCCACGGATCGCATCATTAAAAAGTCCAGCAAATACAAAGATGGAGATATAATTAAAACGGTAGAAAATACTCCTTCCCTGCGAAAACCAGCCAGGGTGGTCGATGTTTTCCTCGAGGAAAAATCACCGCACTATTCACCGACTGAGAGTGAGGAAAATGATGAAACTGGTCGTTCTATACAATTGCTGCGTCACCGTAGTACAACTTTCGCTTTGGTTCGTATTAGGAAGCTGAAGATGTCCTTGCGAGCTGATACGGTTTTACAAGCGGTTTTTTTTTTACGGTAGGTTCATGAGTTCCCTGTGAATGGAGAAGAAACGGAGCCACGTCATCGTTTGGTGTGCATAAATTCATCATTCATATCCCCCGATGAAACGTCGTGCAATTTTCCGGGCAAAGGGTTCTAGGGTTGTATAATTATCACCGACAAGAAACCTAGGAGCACGGAAATGCAACCAACGGAAGAGAAGTATGGAATAGAGCACAAGCTCAAGGGTGGAATATATTATGTGCTCCCGGACGCAGGATCAGGAGGAAAGCGCCCACCACGCGGTGGACATTGGTGGGCTTAATTAAACAAACACCAAGTTCGAATCGGCGCGCCATTAGCCCTCGGTACACGGTTTCATCTGTGCGAAACCCATTGATCACACACAAAAAGCATATATTTTCATAATCCGTTCGCCCGGCCGAAGGTATAATTTCCGCCCTTTCCGGGAAAACAGGCGGCGTCCTGTCCGGTGTGGAAATTGGACCAAATGGCCACGGTTGCCCTATTTGCATGCATATGATTAAGAGGTAATTGGCTCCTGGCAAAGTCCCTTTACATTTGCTTTTGCGTCGTGGCCGCACCCCTGGCACGATCCTTGCAAACGATGACTCAATTCCTAGCCGGCAGTGCTCAGGGTGTTGATTGATTTCTTTCGCAGACCCGGTCAGGAGTTCCGAGTGATTTACAGAAACGGTATGGATATAGGTTTTTATCTGTGCTTGTTTTGCACGCATAGCTTTCTTTGTAGCAAAATGAAATCAGGTACTTGAGGTGAGCCCAATATGACAAAAAAAAAACAACGCCTACAAACTTTTTTTACTATGCTTACAACTACCCAACACACTGCACGAGTTCTACGATTTTGTTTCGAGGTGTTAGTTTCTATGCTGATTAAAAACCGGAAGATAATTTCCTTACTTACTTATGAATCTTGAAAAAGTTAAATTGTTAATTGATTTTGGAACATTAAAACTGAGCTATTTATAACTTGAGTTTTCATTTCGCAAAAGGTCGAAACGGTTGTTCTGTACTGCATGTGATTAACAAATAATCTCAAATTAAATTCACTAATGCATTGCACGAACAAACAATTGCAGTTTCATGTAATGGGCTTCTCTTGCAGACTAAAAACAACTGTCTGCATTCTTCAAACGAATAAAAGCCGCCGGTTCTGATAGCATTTTCAAGCGACGCTTCACGTACTACGATTAATGCGTGACTATAAGCGAACTTATTACACATAAGTTTTACTCAACACACGCTGTCATAAAATATAAAGTTTCATGTGGTTAGTTACCATTGAGCCAACACAGGAGTAGTTTATTGGTGAAGCAAAGTCAGTCTGTTTATGCGTAGTTCTATGAGGAACCTTATGGGGTTGAACTCCAACAGCTCCTCCCTAAGATGGTTAACAGTCCAGTAAACTGCTTGATGTTGGTCATCATCGGCTGCACAACATTTGGTTTCAGTGATTCCCAGCAATTTTCCTGTGTGAGTGGCCCTCCGGACTATCTCTGTCCAACGGACTCATTACTGCAAGTTTACCTGCAACACGAAAAGTTCTGTACGCGATACTACAAGTGTGTTGATGGTCGTGCAATTGAGTTCCAGTGTTCATATGGGCTGTTCTTTGACTTGAATCTTTCGATGTGCACCAGCAAATTTACTTTGTGCTACCGAGCGAATCCTTGCCTACAGTTTGTCGACGCCTGCCGATGCTGCGTGAAACAGTTTGACAATACAGGATTAGCTCCGCAGAACTTCTACGTGTGCTACAATGATGGCAACGCTTTGGCGCAAACATGTCCGTTGGCGTTGGATCCGTGTAATAACACAACGATTCAATTGGAGTTTGTGAACCAAAAATGTGAGGTGCCTCCTGGTCAGTTTTTTTTCAAATACAGTATATGATAATTTATAGTTTTAAGTGTGTTTGATATTGATCTGGATGAAATATAGAAACTATTGTCCTGCCGTGATACATTTAGAATTTGCCATTGTGGCCAAAACAGCTAACCGTTTCTTTATGTATAATAACTTTAAGCAATATCACGGAATGAACTTGTTTGTTTTTGTTAGACCTTTCTTGCCCGCCGAACTCAGCTGATATAGATTTTTGACTATTTTGTCATTTGTGTAGAAAGGATAAAACATAATTTCGAAGCCTTGGTCCGGTCACGTACCGTGCTGCGGGTCGCCTAATTGCAACAAAGGTCGTAACAACAGGCAGAAAGAAAAATGGCTTAATCATTCCGTTCTTTGGGCCACAATGTTGCTTCAACTGGCCAAATAGATAAGATATAGAATATGCCAAATTAGAAAAGATGGAAATTATTAAAACAGATGTGTCGATCGAGGCCAGCCACTCAAACAAAACGGCTCGAAGCTCCTGTAAGGCATGTTTTTGGAAAATCAAAAATTCAGTCAAATGTTGTTATCAATATAAGCACTGTGAATCCTATTTATGTTCCTCAACCACTTCCAAGTGATAACAACCTTGATAAATCTCAAACGTAGGATCTATTCCAACAATTTAAAAACCCAAGCGGAGCAGCAGGTGGTCATGTAGGCTACAAAACTACTGAAAAACATCCTCGGATATTAACACGATTGGGATATTACATCATCTAAGCGCTCCAATTTAATTTTCAAGATATAAAAACATTGATGACGCTTTCCATTGGAATAAAAATGTTAAATGAAACATTCATCTATTTTTATTTCGTTATAAACAGCAGAGAGCCCTGAAGAAGAAACAACACCAAGCTCAGAAGAATCTTCAGAAAAATCATCGGGAACAGAACCACCAGAAGGCTCAGAAGAATCATCGGGGACAGGACCATCAGAAGGATCGGAAGAATCATCGGGCACAGGATCATCAGAAGGCTCAGGAGAGTCTTCGGGTGCTGAGTCATCAGAAGGATCGGGAGAAACATCGGGTATAGGGTCATCAGAAGGCTCAGGAGAGTCATTAGAAAGCTCTGAAGAGTCTTTGGGTGTTGAGTCATCAGCAGGCTCAGGAGAGTCATTTGAAAGCTCAGGAGAATCATTAGAAGGCTCAGGAGAATCATCGGGCGTTGACTCATCTGAAGGGTCAGGAGAAACATCGAGTGTAGAGTCATCAGAGGGCTCAGGAGAGTCTTTGGAAAGCTCGAAAGAATCATCGGGTGTAGGGTCGTCAGAAAGCTCAGGAGAGTCATCAGAAGGCTCAAGAGAATCATCGGGCGTTGAGTCATCAGAAGGGTCGGGAGAAACATCGGATGAAGAGTCATCAGAAGCCTCAGGAGGGTCTACAGAAAGCTCAGGAGAGTCAACAGAAGACTCAAGAGAATCATCGGGCATTGAGTCATCAGAAGGGTCAGGAGAAACATCGGGTGTGGAGTCATCAGAAGGCTCAGGAGAGTCTTTGGAAAGCTCGAAAGAATCATCGGGTGTAAGGTCATCAGAAAGCTCAGGAGAGTCATCAGAAGGCTCAAGAGAATCATCGGGCGTTGAGTCATCAGAAGGTTCAAGAGAAACATCGGATGAAGAGTCATCAGAAGCCTCAGGAAAGTCTACAGAAAGCTCAGGAGAGTCAACAGAAGGCTCAAGAGAATCATCGGGCGTTGAGTCATCAGAAGGGTCGGGAGAAACATCGAGTGTAGGGTCATCAGAAGGCTCAGAAGAAATATCAGGAACAGAATCATCAGAAGGCGCAGGGGAGTCTTCAGAAGGCTCAGGAAGACAATCATGTCAGGTTGAGTTTCAAAGAGCCCAGGAGAATTATAGGGCTCAGCTGGAAATGTTGGATACTGTTCAGAAACAGATAGCTCAGGAAGATAGTTTATCTAATCACATGATTGAGGAGAATGAAAAAGAGATTAAGAAGGCCCAAGAAAAAATTCAAGAGCTAAACGATATTCAGAATGCTCAGGATACTCAGTGGAATCTAAAGGCGACTCAGAGGGATGAACAGATTCGAATGGCTCTGCAAAATTTAAAGGATGCACATGAGAATAAGAAAGCCAATGAGGATATCCTAAGAACTCTAGAGACTAAAAGAGTTGAAGAAGAAGAGCAGAGGGCAAAGAAGTTCGAAAACGCTCTAGAAGATATCCAGAGAGCTCACGACGAGATTAAGAATACTCAAAAGCTTGAGAGGGATAAAAATGTTCAAAGTGCTGAGGAGGAGTTACGGAAAGCTCAGGAGATCCAGAAAGTTCAAGAGGCAATTCAGAGTTCACTGGTGGACCAGAGCGATAAGGCAGTGGAGCAAAAGATTCAGGATGAGAGACAAACAGCTAAGGACATTCAAATTATTGAGACAATGATAGAAACGGCTAATAACAACGTTAAAAAAATTCAAAAAAATCAGGAGTCTCAATCAATTCAAAGAAGTGAAAATATTAAAACTGCTATGGCAAATATTGCAAAAACTCAAGAGAATCAAATAGCTCAGGACCGCGAACTGAAGGCTCTAGAGCTTCAGAAAGCACAAGCAGAAAAACAAATGTCTAGCAGGATTGATAAAGTTCAAGAAGCAATACAGAAGACTAACGAGGAAATTAAGACAGCGCAGGAGATCCTTAAGAATGGAAATTCGCAAGCAAAGAGGAAGGCTGCGGAGACAATTCAGGAAGCTACGAAAAATCTTGAAACTCAGGAGCAGAGCCTGAGGAATCTCATCAAACAAAGAAATCAGGAACAGGCTCAATTTGCTCAGAAAATTGAAACAGTTAAGGAAGAATTACACAAATCTCAGGAGCAACTGACAGCTCAGCAGGTAATTTTGAAAAATCTGCAGGATCTGAAAACACAAGAAGAGATTCAGAGCTCAAAGGATATTCAAAACGCTCGGGAGACGATTGAGACATTTGAACAGAAAATAGCGGAAGCTCGAGGGCTACTGAATCTCCGGAATATTCAGAGAGCTGAGGAGGAGACTGTAAGAGATCTGCAATTGAGTCAAAGTCGTGTGGAGATTCAGAGAGCTCAAGCGACTCAGAGAGCTCAGATAGATATTTTGGAGGCTTTGGAGATCCAGGAAGCTCAACAAGAGCTTCAGAGAGATAAGGATATGGAGAATGCCATAGCACAAATTCGCAAAGAACAGGAGGAGATTAAGACTGCGCAGGATGTTGCGAGGACTCAGGAGACTCAAAAGGCTCAGGAAGAGATTCAGAAGGCTTTGCAACTTATCGAAGCACAGGATGAGATTTTACAATCACTATCAAATGCGGAAGTTGAGCAAGCGATTCAAAGGGCACAAGAGACATCTCAAAGCACTCAGGATATTGAGAGAGCACAAGAAACGATTCGTACAGCAGAGGAAGCAATTCGGAATATTCAAGAGATTCAGAATAGTCAGAATGATAGAAGAGCACAAGTGCTTCAAACACTTCAGCAGGAAATTCAGAACGCTCAAAGGGAAATTCAGCGTTTTGAAGATTGTTAAGCAATTGCAATAGAAACAATGTATGAGAGAAGGTTTTTTTAGAAGATAAAAACAGCAGGGCTAGTAATCAAATAATGCCAAAAAATTGCAATTTAATGTAACAATAAATGAATGGAGTGTCAAAAAACATTCAGACTATCCTAGCCATTATGCTCAGGGGTGTAATGAAGTTACTTTATGAAGGATTAAAGTTACGGCGCGTCCTATCCTTTCACATGTTGAGAAAATATTTTTGAAACAACTTCTAGATAGCGGTAACGAATCATATGGTTAATTTTGTTGTAAATAAGTCCACAACAGTGAATGTAAAATTTATCTTATCTTGATCATATTTTAGGAACATTTATAGCATTGGGGAAATAGTGGTATCAAAAATAAGTTTAATAATCCCGGTCCCTTTAATGGGAAATCAAAAACTATTCAGAATTTCGCCTTGAAGTAGCGGAGTGGATACAAAAGATCTATTTTCCAATTCATTTGAAAATTAACATTTATATTACAATCTGATCATATTACATATTGATTGTGATCATTTTATTTGACACAAAATACAACGCAATTAATCCAACTCACGGCATTAGGATATAATTATTCGATAAAAAGTCTTCAATGTTAGTTAGCTTTAAAGTTATATTATTTTATTGGTAAACTATTTTTGGGTATCATATGTTTGAAGAAGCAAACAATCTTGGACCAATGCCAGAATGATTGTACGTATAATAAACAGAGGTTCAGATAAAATACACAATTCGAATGTATAAGACTATTGAAGGTCCCAGCCACTCGCTTTATCAGACCCTTTTGAATAAAACACTTTCGTGAATGTTTTAAGCACCGATCATTCCAGGCAAGTACGGTGGATTAAACAACAATTATCTAGTAATCTACACAAATTGTTAGAGGTCCACACCGACGGTATTCCATGGGTGCTCAACAAATCCTTAGAAATGAATGGCTTAAAGAATTGCACAAACAAACAATCGCAACTTTATGTCATGTCTCTTCAAGCAGAAAAATAATACTGTCTTCATTCTGCTCATTCTTCATTCTTTCAAGCGAACAAGAACTACCGGTAGTGATAGCCGTTCCTAGAGGCCCTCCACGTAGTAAGATTAATGCGTGACTATGCGTGGATCCTATCATTACTTTTATTCAACCCACGCTGACATAATAAACCAAGTTGCGCGTGTTTTTGTTTTTATCGAGGTGATTCAGAAACAGTTTAATGGTGAAAACAGCTAGCTTCTATATAAACTGTCTCTCCGATTCATCACACCAGTTTACGCCGGGACCTGTGCTGGAGTTAACTCCAGTAGCACCCATCGAAGATGGTTGACAACAACGTGATCTGGTACATCCTACTAATTGTAGTCTGCATAGGAACTGGTTTCAGTGATTCCCAGCGCGCTTCTTGTGTGTGCGGTCCTCCGGACTATCTCTGCCCGTCAGCGCCATTACTGCAGGTTTATCTGCAGCACGAAAAGTTCTGTACGCGATACTACAAGTGTACCGATGGACGCGCAATTGAGTTCCAGTGTCCGTACGGGCTGTTCTTCGACGTGAATCTTTCGATGTGCACCAGCGACTTTACTTCGTGCTACCGAGCGAATCCTTGCCTACAGTTTGTCGACGCCTGCCGATGCTGCGTGAAACAGTTTGACAACACAGGATTGGCTCCGGAAAACTTCTACGTGTGCTACAACGATGGCAACGCTTTGGCGCAAACATGCCCGTTGGCGTTGGATCCCTGTACGAATACAACGGTTCAATTGGAGTTTGTGAACCAAAAGTGTGAGGTGCCTCCTGGTAAGTGGTTTGATTTACAGTAACGGTTTTTATGTGTTGACGAAGAAAAGGATCGAAACGAAAGGATTTGTACAAGAAGAGATTTTTCCCAATGTATTTACAACCTCCCGTAATTAAAGTCATCCAACCGCTGCTTCTGGTTCAGAAGATTGCGGAAACAGACAGAGGAAGATTTTCCTTTCATTTTGATTTTTGACCTCCATCTGTTGTAAAAGATCCATGACGTTTACATACGATCACACTAAAAATAAACACTCGCCTACATTAACAAATTGCACGTCAAATAGGAATGAAACTGCTATAACACTATTTCATTAATTTTCAGCCTCGTCGAGCTCATCTGAATCAGCGAGTATAGCTGATTCCTCAGCACCAGAAAGCTCAGAAGAATCTTCGGGCTCAGGGCCACCAGAAAGCTCAGAAGAATCTTCGGGCTCAGGGCCACCAGACAGCTCAGCCGAATCCTCGGGCTCAGCCGAATCCTCGGGCTCAGCCGAATCCTCGGGCTCAGCCGAATCCTCGGGCTCAGCCGAATCCTCGGGCTCAGCCGAATCCTCGGGCTCAGCCGAATCCTCGGGCTCAGCTTCGCCTTGATAAGGACAATAAATATTATTTTGTTTGTGTATGTTAGTATTTTTCTGTCATGCAAAATTGTATCAAGATAAATAATTTTTTTATCAATAAAAGCGAAAAAGAGACTTGTTTTACAAAGAGATAGCGGTAACAATCGTTCAACAAAGTTGAAACTTGTTGATGTATTGCAGACTGGTAGTCAGATAAGTGCGTGACTGTTCATGTGCGCCTTATCGATTTCTAGTTTGCTTTTTTTTGCAGAAAACTACACTCGCTTTCCAGAAAAGGAGCCAATACGTCGTGCATACCGCTCCAACTCCACAGTCCTCCAAGCGGAAAGCAATTGTTGGAGAGCTTATAAATCGGTGCAGAATGCAAACTGCAATCCATTGCACATTCGTATCAAGTTTGGGGTGCATTGCAGCCGAACTTAACAGTGATGCGTACCAAAGCTGCTACCATCAGCTCAGTGCTGCTACTTCTTATCTGCTATACGCCAGCCAGGCTCGATGGCCAGCGCTGCTCCTGTGTTAGCGGTCCCCCAGACTATCTTTGCCCGACGGCCCCATTACTTCAGGTATACCTTCAGCACGAACAGTTCTGTACGCGATACTACAAGTGTACCGATGGCCGCGCAGTCGAGTTCCAGTGTCCGTACGGGACCTACTTCGACGTGCAAAATACAACGTGCAGCAACGATTTTACTTTGTGCTACCGAGCGGTTCCCTGCCTACAGTTTGTCGACGCCTGCCGATGCTGTTTCAGACAGTTCGACAACACAGGATTGGCTTCACAAAACTTCTACGTGTGCTACAACGATGGATATGGGTTAGCGCAAACATGTCCGTTGGCGTTGGATCCTTGTACGAATGCAACGATCCAGCTACAGTTTGTGAACCAAAAGTGTGAGGTACCACCTGGTAAGTGTAGTGGTCATTTGTTGCTTAGAGGAAGACGTACTTTTGCTTTGCATAATACAAAATATCACAAAAATGTATTTGAATTACGTACTGTATGACCGTACGGGTTATTGACAATTTTTGTTGAACACTTTAAATAATGCAGGTACAACAAGTACTATTGCTACTACCACGACGACGACCGCATCTACGACTACAACGACGACGACAGCGCCTACGACTACAACGACGACGACAGTCCCAACGACTACAACAACGACGACTGAAGCTACTACTACTACAACTACGGCAGCGCCTACTACTTAATTTTTATGTCAAAAATTTCAAAGCTTCAACGTCTATTACTAAACAAGTACAGACTGCTGCAAGTACAGACCCCGC
>KE525359.1:56883-69499 GCA_000441895.2 Anopheles sinensis | reverse complement strand
ACAACAAGTACTATTGCTACTACCACGACGACGACCGCATCTACGACTACAACGACGACGACAGCGCCTACGACTACAACGACGACGACAGTCCCAACGACTACAACAACGACGACTGAAGCTACTACTACTACAACTACGGCAGCGCCTACTACTTAATTTTTATGTCAAAAATTTCAAAGCTTCAACGTCTATTACTAAACAAGTACAGACTGCTGCAAGTACAGACCCCGCTTTACGTCGGCCTCACCATACGTCGTTTGACAAATCGTTCGAAGCTAGTTTATAGCAGCGTGCTTTGTTCTGACTGATGACAGAAGATTCGAACATGGACTTATAAATGTAGGAATATAGGACAGAATAGGTATTATAAACATGGACATTTTTGGACGTCTTTTACATCGCTGTCAAGGTCCCATAAGGTGACGTAAGGCAGGGCCAGCGTGTATTACTGCACATGGAAATTTACATACATGTTACTTCCAACTATTGTACTAAAATAGCTAAATTGAACAGTAACGTTGCCAGGATACTATGTGTTACAAATACTTTATCGATCGGACAATCTTGGTTTACCTTGAGAAAAAGTCCATGTTGTCCTCGTAACCTCACAAGTGGAAGAAGTCATTCGTGAAAATATCATACCACACACTAACACGGCAATCGCCACAGTTTAATCATTTAACAAAGATGGAATAAAAGTTACATTTTCATGCACATGCTGGCTTCGGTTTAAGTCGACCTAAGATTACGTCGTTTGACAAATCTTTCAAAGCTAGTTTATAGTAGCTCGTTTTGTTCTTCACTCATACGATATAATCCAATTGGTATGACATAAGAGGCGAACATGCTCTAATAAACAGAAGTCTTGAGTAGGTATTATAAAAGCAGGAAACATGGAAATTTGACGTAATCCTTAGGATCCCGACCTCGGTTTACGTCGCTGTCAAAATCCCTTAAGGTTACATAAACCGGGGCTGACCTGTATTTGTTTATTGCGTGCATGTTTGATTTTGTTATTATTCATACAAATATTCTCATATTTGTTCTGAATTGTTTATGTTTAATTATTTGATTTGCGCTAAATGATTGTAACTCGATGTTCACACGCTAACACCTTGAGTAATCAAGCAATTGTTATTTGGATGGAAATTCACAAAATTTTCATTACATTGACCATAGCAGCATGATCAAGAGAATGTTCTTTTGGCTGTTTTGATGAAACAATCATTCTTCACTGCTTAAATGATATTTCTTCACAAAAATGTGGCATTTACATCGAAATATATGTTTTTTTTCTTTTGTAATATTCCTGTGATTGAGTACCATATATGTCACAATCTTTCTGTAGTATAGCCAACATAATACTTAATATATACCAAGAATATTTGAATAATTTTTCAATACCTAGTATAAGTGAATGTGTCTATTATGGATTATTGTAGAAGAACGAGTACCAAAAAAAGGGCTTCGCGTTCGCAAAAAGGGCGTTTGCGTTCAGCAACGCAAAAACAGGAAAGCATGTTGCCTTTTTCTCGTGTCATACTGGAAGATTGCAACCCATACAAAGTTCAAACTGAGCAAGTTTGAAATCACAACTCCTGGGTTGTTTTTTTAACGTTTTCATTCACTTAGCTCGCAAAACATAGAAGAAAAGTTCTCCATGCGGAAGAACCCATGCACGGAAGATAAAACACGTGTGCGTGTTGGTTTAGTCCCACCAGGTAGAACAACGCAAGGTAGTGCCCAACTGACCCAATGCTGGTCAGCTAACAGCAGTTAAGTGTGCACGTACGATTACGGAAGACCCGGCGCAACTTTGTCGCGCACGTTGGCGATTGTAATGCATTTTGTTATGGCGACCATCGGAAGGGCTATAGAATGCTATATAAGATGCGTGCTCACTCATTCAGGCATTCATAAACGGTGCAGTATCCGGGTTGAAGGTAAGAATAAAAGAGTGGAGAATAGTGTAATAGTTGGGTGGTCTTACACTTTGAGTTGAACGGGAGGGTATCTTAAAAGAGAATGATGAGATAAATAATGTTTGAAACAGACCAACGTGATAAACCGGAAAGACATTACGAAAAAGATCGAACCATCCGTCTGTCCGACGACATAATAAATTACTTCAATTGCCGTCGCACTTTCGAACTATTTTTAAGACGGTCCCCATCAAGGTCAAAAAACCTCTAGTACTTCTTTGCTCTTACGACACTTGCCTCGAAAATGTCACTGCCAGGGCCCTTTCTTCCGGTTATACGCGTCTGCCGGTGTCGATTGAGACGGTGCGGCGTCAAAACAGAAGCCCCCGTTGTCTGGGACACAGTTAATCAATTAGCATGATAAATACGCTTGCTTTCCCAACCAACTGCCTCATTATGGCACGTGTTGCCACTGCTTCCTTAAGGCCGGTTGTACGTGTGCTGGCACGGCAAGAACATGACGGTTCATTTGTGTTGCCGCGCTGCAAGTATGTTTGGTGTTTAAAATAGATACCGTGTAGCCAACCGTCGCTATCGTGCGCAGTCGCGTCACGATTAATTCTAACGGCGCACGTTGAGTCACTTTCGACATGCTGGAAAACTACCGGGAACATGAAAGTCGGCAGTATTTTTTAGTCTGGACGGCCTCAGTGGAGCTTACTGTTTCGGCGTAAGCGTAACCTGTTCTATTTTGATCACTTCCGCTTACAAAGATTTATCTGCTATTTTAAAATAATTGTTGTGATTGATTATTGTCGTATGTTTGATGGAAAGAAAAAGTAAACGGCATTCGAAACATGTTATGTTTGAAATTATGTTTGATGATTATCAATTGGACAAATGTTACCAGATAAACCGTTCGTTGTAGCCAAACATTAGATCCACTGGCTCAATCTACTCTCTTGATCAAATTATGTGTATGGATCATTGTTGGTTAGTTTTTACTCATTAGATTGGTTTTAAGACAAATATAGAACGACAACGATTTAACTATAGCAACAAAACTCTAGCTTTCAGTAGGCATTGATCCCTTTCTAAAGCATTAGCAAACTCTAGAATTTACAAGTACTGGATTAAAAAAAACGTTTGATAGTAAACGTTGAAAGTAACTATCATTTAAAATGGGATTAAGATAGAATATTCCCGGACCTTCATTTTATACAAGATTTTACAAGCGATTTTATAGAAACTATTTTGTTTAACATAAACAAACTAAAGCAAGAGAAGCATGACATGTAAGTTTGGGGCAGAACTAGTCTCCATAGTACGGATCGAACATCCTCAAGATAGAAAATCCCTGTACCTCCTTCCATAGAAGATTTTATGATCAATTTTGTAGATACTATTTTGTTTTTTCTAAACATCCTTACGAAAAAAGCATGCCCAGTAAATTTGGAGCAGAAGTAGTTTCCTTAGTAATGATCACGAATTTACAAAGAAAGCATGAAATTATAATCTGATCAAGTTTTGGTATAAAACCATGATTGGATAGCATCCGTAGGGATATTTATATTGATAACGATCTCTATTGACTCTCCTTAAGGTGGATAATGACATCTTAAGGAATGAAAAATCAGGAAGTGGAAATTCTGGCAGCTAGAAAGCTCTCGAAAAAGCAAACGTAGACGGGATAAAATTTGCGATCCGTTTCTGTAGCAGAAATCTGCGCCAGTCACCGGACAACGAGAGCGAGGAGCTTTGATTCTCCCAAACAGACGGATGGTGTCGTAAAAGGCATTGTAAAACGGTTAAGTAATAAAAACTAGTCGTTACAACACTAGCGAACCAACGTAAAGCAGATGGATCGGGAACGATCGAGATCGAGAAGAGGAATATCGACGGGTTATAACAGAAATATGCTTCGGATTGTATAAATTTATTGAGCGTTTTCTTATCCGTAGTTAAATTGTACGTTTTCGATTTCCTACCTATGCCGGTTCCGTAATCTGGTTCACGTTCTGGAGTGATCTTGTTGGTAGAATTCTCTTTCACCTCCCCGAAGGAATGCGCACCCAGCGATCGATTCGTTGATCTCATGTTTTATTTTTTCGATGGTAATTAATTCCGGCTTGGCGATCTGTGACCTTCCCTTTGCACTCCAGCGGCGAAGCTCGACCCGCACCATGCGCGATCCGACAGCCTCGAACCAGAACTGGAACTGATGAGGCGAACGTGAGTGGTTCGGTGCGATCGAGCCCGCAGGGTTGGGCTTCACGTTTACGACAATTCCCGCCAGCCCTGAGCCGGGCAGCAGAATCGGTCAACCGTAAAATCCAATCAATCGAATCGAGCCTATCGGCACCACCATAAACCAGCCGTACACGCGAAAAGCAGGAAAGGAGAAGACGTTTAGACGATGGGGCATGAATCTAATGGTTGACCGTCGCAGCAGAAAATCGAGCATCAACAAGAAGGAAGAAACACCACTGAATTGATAGCGAAGCTTCCGAAAGGCGGAGAAGAGACGGGTAAAGGCAATCGGGGAATAGACATTTTCGATCGGAACGTTACACCCGAAAACGGTTGTCGGACAACAGTGAACAGCGTGCTTGATTTCCGGAAACTGTGTAGTTAACACTTCAAAAAACCCCTGAGTCCCCCTAGGAAGCACGGCATTTGGGAAATAATTTGTAGAACAGATCGAAGAAATTGATCTCATTAGGAAAGGATTCGACGTCAAGAGCCAGGGAAACTGGGACGGTTGCCGCGGAACTATGCGTTCCGTTTGTATTCCACCAATCTGTGATAATTGGATTTTTATTGCCCCGAAATCGTTAATCGTGCTGGCAATCAAATGTTTTGAGCCGTTCGATTTGATGTCTCAATTGGAGCGTTGGGTTGGTGCGATCGGACCATGGAAACTTGAGGCATTCGGGGTAGTTTATGCCCGGGGTGCTATTGAGCGTGATGAACTTACCGAATGCGGTGCGATTCGCTATGAGAAACATCTTCCTCGATGGTCTGCCAATCCGTTCAAGGCAAGCGATTAAATTACGCATGGATTAAATCGATTACAAATTATCCTTTGATTTTGAGGCTCGTGAGAAACTGTGAATGAGCAAACATGCGCTAGGAATCAAAGCATTCGCGATAAAGAACAGCTTTGTTAGGGGCATGATTGGACAGTTTTAATCTATTGGTTTCAATTAAAATTTCTTGCTGACAACGCCGTTTGGTGCTTGGCAGATTGTGTAATTAATGTGGCGGCCGTTAGCATATGTATTTATACAGATTTATAAAATGGAAGAAAAAATTAATTTCCGAATGAGTGAAAATTCAGAATTAATTTCAACAATCGCAGTGAAGCAAAGATGATCAGCTATGCTTTCATATAAGTTACTTTCGCATTAGTATAACGAAAAAATGCATAGCCAATTTATGCTGTTGGAATTTTAGGGAATGAAAAGTTTGCCATTACAAGCACGAATGTAATAAAAAAGTAGATATCCAATAATTTTCAACACAATCTGGAGGAAAAAAGTTGCGTTACGAAGGCAGCTTCCTTGAAATATGCAGTAGGGTCAAATTTTAAGATTAAAATTGATTTGTTCCTTTAAAAAATATATGAAAGAAAAAAAAATTGTTTAGACTCCAAGAGACATGTAAATATTTCGGAGTTTCAAGCAAAGCTGATAAATCGTTTTTAGCTTCATCCAACTGAACGGAAAAGTCCTACAAATGTTTCAGTTGGTTTGTCTTTCGATGAAAACGCGAATCATCGGAACAAATGGACTACATGTGAAATGAAATTGAAGTTTACATATTTAAATTACATAACAGTAATTAATTAGGTGTTGATTTTTAAGTTAATATTCAAAAATTGTTGCGGTTCTTTCTCATTTTTATGTTCGAGTATACTTTACAACACAAAACACAAATTAATGCATATTCCAATGAGTCAAGTAATTAAAAGTTCAATTTGTATGAAATGTGTTTCATCGTCAGTTAATTATGACTTTAAACATAAAATGAACTGAAATTTGCCTTTTGAAATGACCAATCGCCGATCGACTCTAAGTATCAAAGCAATTGAAAAGGGAAAACCAATCGAAAGGTAAAAATCATCTGAGCGAAGGTAATTTTTTATGATTGACAGATGCATGACATCCCGCACCAGTAGTTTACTTCGCTCCCAAAGCGAATGCATTTACTTCTCCGCATTGATGAACTTTTTATTGCATCTCCAACCGAAAAATAACGGCTTCTGAAGTGATTGTTACACCCGCCTCCGGTCCAATACTTTATTGCACGGAACCATCCGACCACAAACAGATGTCACCCCCGGGTGCGGATGACGGACGGGGGCGCGGGTATCGGTTTGCTTTGATGGATGGAAAGCGGTCACCGAATCGATCCGACGGTGACAGGTGCATCCGCGGGGGATTGCGGCAAAATGATTGCGGTGAAAATCGGAAATAGATTTCCAACTGACCGCATGACGCCGAGCCGGGAGAAAATGATCGCTTTGATAGTGTAGGTTCCATAATGGCGGCACTTGGAATCCTTGTGATCCGGTATAGGAAGGGTGGGATGCGTTTTTTCCTTTCATTTCGCATGAAGAACTAGAACGGGTTCTTAGGAAATGAGTAGTTGCTTCCTGTCAATGGTGGCGTTCTATCTTCCTCTCTCTCTATAGAAAGCTGTCTGGCATTGACTTTGACGTATCGTGATAGGAGAAAAGCACAAAAAAGCATGGAAACTCTCCTTTCAAAATGTGCACGAAATGCAGCAACATAACCGATCATAGCGATTTACCAAGGTTCCATGGAAAAAGAAAATCACAACGCCGGAACTTATATTGAGCGAAGCAACGGATGGCCATTTGGAGGGAGGAAAACGGTGCTGGAGGGAGAAGAAAAATCAAAACTCAACCGACTGTAAATAAAATGTTCTCGTACGACAAACATCAAAGCACTTGACATGTGAAACTGGTTCATGATTGATGAATTGACTTCGCGTTTCGTTTCGTTCCATCTGTTCTCGCATGCCATACAGCTCGCTGGAGGGGTGGAAAGGGGTTTGCCGTGCGACTCAATGACCCACATGCACATGACGCCGGGAAATGTCTTTTCAGGCAGAGCTTTATCCAGTTGGTGGATTTATTGATGTTGGCCCTTGCTCCTTCTGCCACGAGCTGCTTGCTTTTAACGTAACGCTCTTTGTAGGTGAAACGGTGAAAAGCGAATTCCGTTCGCTCATTTTTCCCAGCGACATTCTCTGCTGGGGTTTTTTTTCTCAATCACAAGGATGTCGGGGAGCGGAGGGCCGTGGGTAGCGATTTGCGGTGATATCAATCAAAATTTTCCCCCCATTGTAGCTTGCTACATTGCGATACCAAGCCCAAGCGAAAGGTCCCAATCAGTGCCGGGCGTCTCGATTCATTCTTCCGATACCTCTTCCGGTACGCGGATGGCTTTTCGCTTCCCGGAGAAGAAACTCGAGAACCGGGGATTCTCCTTCCCCCGTTGGAATGTTATACCTTCTGCCAGCGGTACGGTGTGCGTTCTCCTTCGGCCAGCTTTTTGGGATGGAAGCACTCGGGGAATTTTAGAGGAGAATTCCACAGAGGAGAACTAATTGTGCTACGGCCGACTGCAGACGAAGTTCTTGGTCCGGGTGTTTTTTTTTCTCATTTTTTTGTTGATCGCATCTTCGAACGAAGCTTAAAAATCTCACTTCAAATTATTCATGGGAACAAACGTCGTGCCTCCCGGATTCGTGCTGGTCATCGTGGTGGGTGATTCGATTCCGTACCATTAGATGGCCAGCAGAGTGTAATTAGGCAATTGTTACACTTTGACCGGCGTTACCTTCTGATGCCGACCGATGGTTTGGTAATTATGCTTCATTATCCGGTACTTGGTACAGAGGTTTTTTTTTATTTATTCGGCTTTATTTTCCCATCCATCGGAAGATCAGTCATCCGTGAACAAAGTTCCAATCGAATCTTTACAATGGTACTTATAATTACTTTATCTTTAACTTTTGAAGAACTATTATCAGGAAATCGGAATCAATAAAAGAAATACCATATAGAAAAAGAAAACTTAAGAAAATTAATCCCTCCCTACTTAACCTTCAAACACATACAGTAAACCTTTTTTCTTTCAAAAAACAATGTAAAATTAACGAGTTGAGATATGAAAATCTGTTATGAATGAGTTTAAAAAAAATATTTTTACTTTGACTATGTAAAATTCGAACAAAACAATTGGGTTGCAAGTCAAACGAAACAAAAGAACGATAAAGAAATGTCTCCGTAGAATTAATTTTATAATCAGAGACTCCAACAAAGACCAAACGCACACAAATTAAGAAATATAACACGACTTTGTTAGGCATCCGTCTCATAGCTCATTAAAACATTTACAAACATTCATTTTACTGTTTCAGATCACCTAGTGTTATTTCTGGGGTAAAATAAAGAAACTGCTACGGAATTATTAACACTATCAATTGATGAAAGTTGAAAACAGGTTTACTTTAAAAAAAAAATTTATTGGTTAAAAATAACTTATCTTAATTGACAAATTAAAGTAGAAATATAGTTCGTTTTTGGATTCCTCAAAAATATGATCCACATTTAGCATCGGAATTCTTGTGAACTCGTCAGCTGGACCGTGCCATTCTGGTCAGCTCACGAAAGATGGATTATTTTCAATTGCCATCCGTTAGACGTGATGGCTGACCTTTCTGCACAGAGATGACATCGACGGTCTGCTTCAGTGTGACCGGGAGGGACCAGCTCGCGTGAAGAATCCGGTGCCAAGCGGTTGATTGAAGCTCGTTCCCCCGATGGATGGCACGTTTCCGGCGGAATGGCGAAGCCTTAGCTCTGGCACACACTCAAAGCTTCTAATGCGCTTCGATTTTCTCCCACTTCCGGATGATTTTCTCTGGAACCGAGCGTCGCAGATTCGACTGCTGTGAGCGACAGAACGGAAAAAAAGAAATGTTCCTGCTAGGTTATCGCTGCGATATGATATGATAGCTCGAAACGAGCGCTCCCACTCGAGACCATCGTTCATCGTAATGTAATCGTATCGCATTTATCAACTCAAGTCATGGCTTCGCAAGTCCTTCTTAGCCGTAAACTACGCCTCGGACACGTCGCCGTAGGCAGTTCCACTCCGGTGCCGATGCTATGGAAACTAACACTTCCAATGGTCAACACTCGGGATGCCACCAGGACAACCGGTCCGGGTACCGGAAACCGGTCTCGTATCAGGGTGTCGGTATGGTTTTGCGGTAATAAATCTACATTTCAAATGCCGAAGACTTCCGGTCCGGTGGCATCGGTTACGGATTGATTTAGAGTGGACGATGGATCGGACTGTGTTTTGGTCGGAAAGTCTGTACCATATCTCGGGTAAGTCAGTCCTGCTTCTGGCAGAGTCATCGAAGATATTTTTCCAGATGATTATAATGACCAGAACGATGCTGATGATGGTAATGTCACTCGGTTGGAGCTTGTTCCATTATTTTCGAGTGAAACTAATTTACATTTTCTAACTTCGAAAAGAGTGACCAGTTGGACCCCGGATGGGCTTGATAAGATATTCATAACGCATCGTAAGGGGAAAAATTTGGAAGAACCTGTAATCTATATTTCATTTGAATTCGCTGTTCAGTGCAAATGTGAGTCTTCTTGAGTTTCGCATGATTTTTACTTTATGCGTACCTAAATGATAAGTGTATAGAAAGAGATAAAAATTCATATCAAGAAATTAGATTCTGGTCGCTAGAATGTAACAGACACTTTTTAGCTTGTGTCCGTTAGGTTCTAACCTATCTACACACCACAAAAAGTCACCCTAGTTCGTTAGTAGGACACACCGAGCTTCCGAAAATCTCACGCAATGACGCGTTGAAGAGATCCCCAAACGATACGAAAAAGGTCTGGTGATCAACGTCGAATTTATTACTTTCACAGGCCGTACCGTGAATGTGAATCAGTGAATAGACTGTTGATGTGATGACATACCACAATCGTAGGCTTGGCCGGGCTCTGGAAGACCATTGGTGCGTGGATGCGGCCAGTGTGGTTGGAATGCCACCGTCGTTATGCTGCCGAATAGTTCCGTAATTTTCAAAACGTGAATGGTTTTTACTACCGTTATCGAAAACTGTAGGAGTGCCGTACAGGTGAATACCACTTATCAGTGGTTTGGATACTGGGATGTGTGTTTTAAAGGTAGGTTATGTATGGACTTTAATCTAGGTGGGATTGTTTGTCGGTCATTTGTGTTTTGTGATTTTGTAAGGCAGAGAAGCCAAAATGTATTTGTGGTAGAAATGAAAACTACAGTTTCTAAATAGATCAGACAAAATTTATCGTCATTTATTTTAACGAGCATGACGTCACACATCAGCAAGAAATTGATTTTTTCTTCTTTTGACATTTTATTCTGCGAAATGTGTAATGACATATTGAGAAGAAAAAGTAAAGTGTTGTTTATAAATGCAAAAAAGGAGAAAAATGATAGTTAGTATGATATTTCGTTGCCATGTGTGCCTTTTATTCAATTACCATTTCCTTACATCTTCTGCGAAATGAAGTCATGCCGTAATTTAAATCAATCGGACAGCTCGTCCCACGTCGTCGTCGAAGCATATGATTAAAACCCACCCAATGTAATGGTCTTTGCAAATTGCGTGACTATGTCGTGCGAAGAGCCGAGTCAAGCCCAAAACCCATTAGACGAGTCGAAAAGATCTAACCGATCCCGAGAAGCGTTACAGCGAACGAAAGGCAAAGTGAGTTCCGTGTCGTCGAACATAAAAACACCGGCAGACGCATTAATTTCCCTTTCGGTCGGTGGGACACAAAACAAATAGGCCTCCATTGGATTAATAAAATACCACCCTGGCAGGTGGCCACCGCTGTCATCGATGAGCATTCTTACCAGAAAACAAAAACAAAACCTACCCCCGGGGTGGTTTTGCATTCCGAGACCCGTCCAAGACATAGTTGACGACCCATTCCATTCCGGTTGGACAATTAATAAATCCAACCGTTTACCGATGTCCCCCTGCTTAAAGATGATGCTGACCAGGGCGTCTTCGGTGAGACCTCGCGATCAATGGACAGAGAAGTCCACGTCCAGCAACGTCAAGAATTAATCATAGCAGTAATCGGATACGGTGAGCAGATATCGCTGCCAAGCGATCGGCCCTCGGTATCGGTTATCAACCAGCGCGAGCACGGTCCCGATGATGGATCGATCAATTAGTGAAGATATGCCCTCTCGTCGGCGGTCGCGATTAGTTGGCCTCTTCTGCGGTCGAATTCCCGGCGAACCCTGCCGAGTCGAATCCTGCCTTGGATAGCGGAGATGGCGAAGGATATCCGACGAAGGAGGGAGGGGGGGGGGTCTCCGTGCAAATGGTTATTACGTGTCTCTTTTCGGAATCTGGAAATATGTCAGCGAGTATCAAGCTCGAAGGGGAACGATATCGACAGAAGAAAGAACATATTTTCTTCGATATTTGCTTTTGAGGTTTAATAAAGCATGAAACGAACAACTAATTTTTAATAACATTCGGTTTAAAAAAATGTGGTTTGTTTTATTTGGAACCACTTTTTGATCTTTTCTCCTCAGGAAACACACATTTATGGATTCAATCTACGATTTCAAAAATATTCTGCTAGCTCAGATTTTATTAACGTTTTCGTGTTGTACACATTTATTCGTGAATAAATAAACTTAAATAGAAATAAATATTTTTTTCAAATAAAAAGAAAGTAATCTTAATCAAATTCCATCATGCGATAGGCAAAAAAGTTTTGATCACTGTGAAAATTCCGTTGCCTCAGAAACAGGTTCTCTGCTCATCTAGGAAAAGACTAATGGTACGACGATAAAGCCGGAATTGTGACAATCAAAATAATTGCCACTGTTTAAAAAAGTACTTCAACTTTGAGAAGAATGATTGGTAGGTAAAACATGTACGTCAGAAAAAAGTTGTTTTATTGTGAAGCTTAATATTAGAAGTAAACACAAACATACGATACGATATGATAAACGATAAAAACCAATCGTTAAGTATGAGCATAGTTTATTTCTCTGTGAAGATCTTATGGAACTTTCAATCGAACGAAGCATATGGAAAACACTTTTTATTTTTCAATTTTTAAGAAACAGTGAAAGATTTATACCGAAAAATCATAGCTCAGAGAAACACAAACAGTTTAAAATGCTAAGATAAATTCAAGTATATCCAAATACTTTTTTTAAGAATTGTAATTCTGTATGAGAAATGAAAGTTCAGTTATTTTATAACACAAGAAAATAATTAATTCCCTTAGCTTTATAGGAATATTCGTCAACATTAATTTATGCACTGAACCGATGAGCTTACCGAACTGCGACTCATTGTCAGCCCAAAATGACAAATTATGCACGTCGGGGCTTTGATAGCTCGAGAACGATCTCATTTCCAGCACGTATTGCTGCTAATTCAATATGGATTTTAGTTTGTTCCTTTGCTGGGCACGTGATTTGATTACCTCTCGGACAACCGAACCCGCCACCGGGTTCGGCTTCGGAATGCATCCATCCACATCAATCGGATCGAAGTTTGGCGATCAGGTTTTGGCCACGTGGACGAAATGTGGTGCTTTAAATTGA
>KE525359.1:8055-33667 GCA_000441895.2 Anopheles sinensis | reverse complement strand
TACCAAACGGCTATGCTTTGGTTACGGCCTCGAACTCGACTTCATCTTGCATCGGAGAAGCAATCCTCATCGTTTGAATCCTTTTTCGGAAGCCCGGAAGCACAAAGTGCTGGAAAAGTGTTTACTTTAAAGAAAAGTCCGAGCGTTTATCGTTCTTCGCACATTCGACATCCAATTGAATGAGCACCAAAATCAGACGGATGAAAAGCTGCCCGCAGGGTTACGTGGTGCGCTTTGCCAAGAGCATTTTATGTTTAGCGTGCATAGAAAACAAACCTGAAAACCGAAGATACCAGTCATGGGATTTGAGGGATGTGGCGAGCCAATTCTGGTGTCAAATGTAAACTAGTTTAAATAAGAGAAGTGTCTTTTCATAAAATGGACATTTTAGTTCGGTTAAAATGTTTACACATACTTATACCGTAATATTATTTGTTTATGTCATAAATCAACTGCGCATACATTTCAATGTAAAAATTGCAGTCCGTCTTCCGTTGAATAATGGTAGTTCTATCAATGGTGTTCTATTTTGGATGGAGAAGGATTGGTACTAAATGGAGACCATTGGCCTTGAGTTGTAAACTCATTATCCTGATATTACTGAAAAATCATAAACCGTAGGCTATGCTGACTATGAGATTCGATCCCTTTGAAAAATTGAGTTTGGTTTCTGATTATGACTATGTTGGTCCGGGTGTTCGATTGCAAACGGATTCTTTGCTTGCCGGAAATTCCTTGTTATTTATTGCATGTTTTACCCAGCTTAGTTCCACCCTGTGCATGAGTTCTTGTTTATCTTTGTATGAAGCTCCTCAAAAAAGGGAAACCGCACCAGAAACGTTGCTCATGCTCGCAACCTAATGCTATTTGTCTCCGGACAGACGGGGGTCGTTTGATGCCACCCTCGATGTTGTAGCAAATAGCAATTATTTGTCATCCGGTCCGAGGAGAAGCGAAGAATTATTTTCTCATTAACGGTAAGCACGTGTAATCCTCGCACAATTACCAGCGCTCGTGCGTTAAATGATAGCACTGGGATGAAAAGTGCAACCGAGTAACTTTTCCCTTCGCATGGAAAATATATTTTTCCAAGGGTGTGTGTGAATGACGAGCGACTGAAATTGTTCAAACTTTCTGCCGAAACCATTAATACGTATCTGGCTGTAAATTTCTCACGTTTTCGTATTCCCCAAAAGCCACACAAACAGTGCCTTCAGCTGAAGGATATATATTTCACTCAACTGCAAAAATAAATGTTCGGTAAAGTCTAAAGTTGTTTCGAGGCGCAAGAACTGGTGAAAGTAAAGAATGTAAAAAAAAAACTCGACCTGCTAGTGAATAGGAAAATTGGCGTAAAAAATTTAAATCCTAGCGAAAACTTCTTTTTCACACCATTGAGACACGCACACAACCACTTACATTTGCGAGGCGCCTTGCGGCTGTGAATGAGGAATCATTAAAAGTTTCTCACCATCCGGTACGCTTCATCCGGTAGTTTATTTCGTAGCGGAAATACACGCTCTCCAAAGGTTTTTTCCTCCCTATTTTTTTTTTTTTGAGGCCACTAAATTGCATCAGTTGCCGTGCAGTTGCATTTGCAAACAGCTTCTTTTCTGTATTTTGCGAGCTGCAGCTTCCTGAGTCGGGTGTAAATTACACTCGCCTAATGTGAAAAGTTTAACGAAACAGGATTGAGTGGATCCATGTGCTGATTTAAAATGAACGGCAAACGGAGCGGGGAAAAAAATACAACATAGATTTTCCATCGCTTTTGCTTGGAAGCAGTGATGCATTTTCTCAAATTTGGAATTGTCCTTTAGAGCCATCGAGCAATAAGTACAAGTGACGGAAAAAAGACATAAGTAAAACACAAATGAACCGAATTACAATTTAATGACAGTAGGTACAGTGCATTTATTTCTTTGATCGTATAAGACAATAAGTTGAAAAATGAGAGGTTTTGGACTGAATTGGTTTGTGTTTATTCAACTATCGTGTAATTTAACTGGAGTCCAAAATGTCTTCATTTTTAAAACTCGAAAAAATGTTGATGTGATATTTTGTTTTCGATGAAATTTTATTTTTTAAATCTTAATAAAACAGTTTTCTTTTTAAAAAAAACCCTTTTCTTTTGGACCGGTCCTACATCGATCCAGGATGATTGCCAACTATTATCGGGGAAGATTTATAAAGCTTCTGATAAAATAAAAACGAAACCAAGCTCATCTTAGCGCTTGCAGGCAGTGAGCCAGGAAATGAAGCTACAAAAATTGAATTAAATGATAAAATAAAATCTATAATTTATCGAGCAGTTAGCACAAGATGGCGCACAGCTGTGGGTGTTTTATTTATTTTTCATTTGCCACATTAACCTCTCTCTCCCGCTCTGGTCTAGGCCGTGGTTGGGAAACCCGATGCCAGCCCCACCGGAGGACGGAAACGGAACCGCACGGTCCGGAAGTCACCGACTGATTCAGCTTCGATGCCATCGGGGGAATGAGGACGCGGGAGGAAACCGGACCGGGTCGCAGTGGTGGATCAAACGGTGGTCATCCGTCTTGCCCTATTTAGTGGTGTTTGTTGCTGTAACGGTGGGAGCTTTGCCAGCTGGGCCGACTAGCCAGCTCCGACACGCCGGCTGTAAAAAGGATGTTTTAGTGAGTGTGTACGTGTGTGTGTGTGTGTTTGTAGGTGGGCTTCTATCCTTTACTGCGACAGACCATCGTTCCAGTCCATTGCCTGACCAGCAATTGCACGAGGCGGGAGCTCTGTGGAGGTCTTCGAACGGTGGTGAAGATTCGAGTTAGGATTTAATTTAATTTTCCACCCCAACGGCAGATCGGACGGCGTACGTGTGTTGTGTGTATGTGTGTGCCGGTGCATGGCAAGCCTCCCTGTTTTGTCGGCAGCCAGGATCGCACGCTGGTGTCGTCGCATTTCGGGCGCATCCGGGGCCCGGTCACGGAGTCCAGCCCCGGCAGAAGCAGCCAGTTGACAAAGTGTAAATTAGATTCGAATCAATTTATTTTCCAATCATCGTTTTGCGCCAAATGACAATCTTTCGCCCGATCGTGCGGCGATCATTTGCTGTTTGACTGAGCTGAAGGTGCCATTAAGTTGTTGCCAGCAATGGGATTACAGATTTTAAATAAAAATAGACAGTCATCATGTCAAATCATACACTTATTTATTGATATAAAGTCCACATGTTTAAGACCATAATAAAATTAGCTCCTTTATTAAAAAACTGTAAAATTAAAATAATTAAAAAGGAAACCTCTCGTACACAAATGGAAGTTCACAAAATGTTTTCCTGGTTTTCTTTTCAGAAAAGAAGTAATTGGTGTGTAGTAAAAAAGAAAATGTTTAATTTCACTTCATTTAATGCAAGTAGAGGGTCGAGAGGCTCAAAGTCTCTGTAAAAAATCAACAAACAAACAACTCAGTTAAATTAAAACGAAAAATTTTGTTTCAAATGAAATTTCACCAAAATATTTAATTTAATCAATGACTCACTTTTAAATGGTTTAAAAAAGGGACTATTTACAAAAAAAATATAACACAAAATAATTAGTGCTATGTAAATTATGTCAAGAAAATCTATGGGTTATACTAATAAATCAGTAACTTATACTCCTGGTAGTCAACTGCAACAAACCGTAAATATTTACTCATATTTCGCGAACCATATAAATAATTCAGTTCGAGCATCAACAGCGCGGATACTTTCCAGATGGGTCCAAATTTCAATCTCCCATCTAAATTCCACCGACTGCCCCAACGGATCATAAGGGCATCTGCGGTGATGAGGAGCCGTGGTGGATTGAGGTACATAAATATTCTACTGGACGCTGCTGATCGTCATTATCGTAATTGCGTTTCGCATAATTTAACAGTGATCGAATATGAAATTGAATTCTGACCATAATTAGAGAGCGCCATTTAATTAGCTTCGCTTGATCCACTCGTTTTCAAACCAGTGCTGCGATACGAACCCAGAAACCCATGCGGCGTTTAGATGTATTGCGAATCAATGGGTGGTAAGAGATTCGGCTCGATTTAACAGCCGGCTAGCGAGGGATTTTGCGAAAATAAACGTCCAAATTGATCAATATTTGCTGCACGAAAAACAAAAACTGGTTGCTTCAGTCGTCAAATGTTGACAAATGAATTTATACTCATTTGATTTATCACTGTTTGCATCAGGTGCAATAGTTTCTAAAGTGCGAGCAGAATTTATCAATGTGGAAGTTGATAAACTCAGTTGACGATCTGGAGAATTTATACTTCAGTGTCAGGTAATGCAAGTTGTGCTGCAGGTAGTTTTCCAAGCCGTAATCCCAAATTCCTTCCCTATAAATTTTGGCAAAGACGAGTGGAAAAAATAAGGACACCTACGATAGGAAGGCTGCATTAAGAAACTGCACACCGGAACCACCGCATGGAAAATTCCGCCACACGTGGCTCGAGGTGATAATAAAACCGGACTGTGGAACCCATTTTTTCCCGACCCCGATGAAATAAGTACCCGAAAGTTGCCCCACCGGGAGTGTGGATCATATTTCAAACCCAGGCACGGTTCGGGCCAGCGCCGAATGCATTTTTCCGCCGTTTCAGTATTTAATAGCAGCTGGAAGCTTCAGAAGCACTTCCTTTGGCGCTACTTCCTGAGTTTATGTGTTGTACTCTGAGCATTGTCGGTACGGAATATGCTTAGGATGGACTTTGTTACATTGAAAAGTCGGTGGATGATCCTTAAATACTCCAACTTTAGTTTGTGAGTAGTTTTTTTAAGTTCTAAAACAGGGAAAGATATAGAATCTCTCGAACAAAATGTTGATAATTTGCTTTGAATTAAACAATGATGATTTGAAAATCATTTAAAAAATGTAATGTTAATTTTTGGAAATGACATAATTTAAGCAGTTCAATAATTAGCAAAGACAATAAGCTTACAAAGCAAAAGACCAGTTTTGTTTTGCCTGTAAGCAGCGGTGGATCAATCCATTCGGGGCCCCAATCGGGGCACCCTGCACTAAATATTTTTATACTGAAGTCTAAAGATCTTTTATTTTTATAAAAGCTTGAATTCCTTTACTCATGTTTGCAACATTGTTATATGATTGGATTTTTTTATTACATTACTACTGCTTGTTTCTCTCATTACCATCATTCGTGTTTTACATGAATAAACTCTATACACTTTTTTGTTATTTGCTATACTCCGTTACATATTTAACATGATGTCAGGAGAAGAATCATTTACAATTTCCGATCAATTTCGATTTAGATTCGATTATCAATTATTTCTATCAATTCATCAATCAATTCATAAAAATTAATCATGTTCCCTTGCAATCTAAGAAAATCTTTAATTTCTTTCTTTCTTCCCGTATCATGCTGTTAATAATAATCTTGAAATTCTAAGCCAAGCCTGCGTAACCGTTTTTTTAACTGTTCTTTTTTATATTTTTCTTTAATAAATTTCATGCTTTTCTTCTTCTTTTGATACATTTAAATCTATTAGATAGTCAAAAGAGGATGTTCTTTACGTAGTGTGATCTTTTTATTTTTCATGGTCACATTTGAAATTGCTTTCTAATTATTAAATCTTTTCTGCAATTTAGACTGAGACGAGGAAAATAATATTGCATTGGTAATAATATACATTATTACTGGATCATATTGAAACAAGACAAGAAACAAGAAAAAAATAAGTTGATCTAGCTTGCTGAACACCCTGATGACCATTGTCGCCGTAAGAATACAAGTGACATATTAAAAAGTGCGAAATATAAGAGGTAAATAAAATTGGAGCCTTCTTTTTGGGTCTTAGGATTTCAGCCCGCGGCCCCCTAAAGCTCGGGGCACCCCGCGGCCGTTCAGTACGCTCATAGGTAGATCCGCCTCTGCCTGTAAGGTTAACAATATTTACTCCTTAAAATGCAAATAATGCGTTAAGAAGCTGAAAGGTTTTCATTTCCAATTTCACATTACTTTGCAATGCCTCATCAACTCATCACTCAGAACGTACGTTTCTCCAGTACGCAATAATCTCTTTTCAAGCTGAAATCGTTCACCACTCGATCAAATGTCGTTGTTGTTCTCAAACAAACGTCCACTGATACAGCTTATCCAGATTGATGATACTTCAAGAGATCAACATATTCCTTTGATGGCTGATTAGGTTTCGTGAACGAGGCTCAAGGGACGAGAAATCAACGTTCTCGGTGGTTCAAGTATCGAGGGAAACGATGCCAAAATATGGTAAACGAATCCTAGAAGATGGGTGGCAAGATGAGAATGACACTGATCCTGCTTCACGCCACCCGAGCCGGATTGCAACCTTCTTTAAGCCCGCGGTGATAAGGTGTGAAATTAGAATCCTCAAAACGAAGTAAATCCTTTTCGGTGGCATCTTTTGCTCCGTGCGGTGGGGGCAATTGCTTGGTGATAGAAGTATGCAAATGCGGCACCAAACTCTCTCCTCCCCTCATCATAGCTCACGTTACGTTCGCTCCCAAATCAACCGTTAAAACCGTTTGATATCGATCATACGGTCTATTTTATGCTTCATCGAAGAATGTCAACTTGCTTGCGAGGGTGACACCGGTTGTTTGAGGGCTCGCGCTTTTCTGCCTCACTCACGTCACTTTGTCAATTGAAGAGCTCTGAAGCGAACGGAGCTCGCAATATGAGGTGGAGGAGAAAACGGAGGATAAAATATTGAAAAAATTCCATCAACCACTTTTACAACCACGTAACTGCTGTCTGTCGCAATCCATCGAATCAATTCGGGCCGAAATTTCTTAAATGAAGAACAAACAGTCTCGCCACTGGGGTGGCAACAGCGGAACGCCGTTGTCAACGCAGACGCCGACACCCAGAAGATTGTCTCCCTTCAGATTTGCGGCATTTTATTTTTTTTGTTCGTCTTGTAAGATGATGCTGTTACACAAGAAATTGATTTCGCTGCCACGAATTCATTTTTTCGCTGCTCATCATTTTTCCCTTTTTTCCCCACCCATTCTAAGTTCCCCCTCGCAAAACTCTCAATCAGAAAATGCGCCTCCACCGATCGTAATATCTCTGTTTTCCACCCGGTTTATTACGGTCGTGTTTGGCTTCTTCGATATTATCCCCGCCCAAGCGCGGGTTGGTGTCGGGCCAAAACCGATACGGGATGGCGGGGGGCAAGGGTGGTTGGAACGGAAATGAGATTATGGAAAATATGCAATCTTCACTTTCACCGTATGCTGCGACATAGATCTTTACTCTAGATGCCTTCCGGTGGCTTCTGCTTTTTTTTTAAACCGCACTGTGGGAGTTGGGGCAAAGGCTAACAACCTTGATGTCCTGATCGGGGCACGATAGGAAATCGAAACGATAGAAAAGTGAAATGCGGACCAAACGAGTGTGAAACGTTCTGGTAACATAAGTATAAGAAAACAAAAATGTAATGGTAAAAGAAAGAAAGAAATTTGGGGTTACAAACTAGTATCTAAAACATTGGAAAACTAAGAATTATCTAAAGAATTAAAGTAAAACAGTAGATAAATAAGAAGTTTCTAAAAAAATTGGTCCTATTCCAACTAACTAAGCTTTCCAATCTTATATCAAACAAAACGCGCCGTATAAGTTCTTATCCCATTTCGGAGGAATATCAATTAGCCGGGAGTAAGTTTGAAAGTTTGGTCAAAAATATGTACTACATTCATTGTAATAAAATTATTATTTAACGACGGCAAACTTTGGCGGGAAGCTTAAACGAAAATTCTTGCATTCACAGACGAGCACACGCTTTTCACATGGACGCTGGAGAAAGTTTAGCTATTTGGCCCTCAACTACAATAAGCTTAAGCATAACAACCCATCGTTGACTTCCGATTGCTTTCACCGAAAAGTTGGCCCGACCCCATTGCGTTCCGTGGCTTTTGGCACGGGCTGCCGGTGAATGTTCTTGTTACGGACTACAACCGTTTTGACCGGATCGTGGGAAAAGGTTGACTCGGTATTGCAAATATTATACACACACACACACATTGGGTAAAAGTTTTGCACTAAAACTGAGCATTACGAACATTGCTCGAGCTTGCTAAGGTTCCAAAATTCCATGGTTCTATTTTGGGCGAACCCCACACTCGGTTGGGCTAGTTGGAGTTGGAGTGGAAAAAATAATTAAAATAGAAATGAAATAAAAAAACCAAACAAACAGCCGAGGATGAAGGCTCGGCGATCGTGTCGAGGATGATCCAGGAGACAAAAGTTTAAGGAATTTAGCTGGGGACCTTGACCGAATGGTTTTTCCCACCCGGCTGTTACTGGCAACCCGGAGCTGGCAGGCGAGTCCTGGACAAAGATAGCTACAAACCGCAAATGCCCTTTTTCTCACCAGACCAGTCATTAATCTGGTTTGCGGTTTGTGGCAAGGCGCATCGAAGGCAACCGCCCGGGGATGGTGCGCGTGGGTGTAGGCCGACTGTAGGATCCTAATTTTTCAAGACACCACACGCATGGCTGGAAAACAGGACGTCGAGGAAACAAGAGCGAGGCCTTTTGGCTGCGTAAAAAAGATGGAATTAATTTGTACTAATTTAAGCTCGATTCGGAGAATTAATTTTCTACCACAGAGTGTGGTGAGGTGACGATGGTATGGTAGCGAATTTATTCTGCCTCAGGTTTGAAAGTTTCCCCTGTTGACTCCCTGTATAATCTTATTTTTACTGGCACAAGTGGTTTCCTTCTATGCGATTACAATTTTTGACAAGCAATTGACCTTGTTTTCAAGTATTTTTTCAATTTTACTACTGGTTCAGAACTATTGAGAGGTGAAAATATTTTACTTATTCATCTTAATTTTTGCTGTTGTACTTCTGTTCTATTTGTACTTCTTTGGGCAAAATGTTTAGAAGGTTTTTGAATAATCCTTCGTAGAGATAGTTAAGTTAATAAAAATGAGTAGAAACCTTTAACATCCGTTGAAAGGATGGGAGTTTAATAAAGCATAAATTATCCATATTTTTCTACACTTGATTTTTCCAAAAGAAAACACACATATTTTTATTGGAGCGTCCTCCAAAACATAATTTCATTTTACTATGTATCATGCAAACGTCGAGCAGCTCCTCAAAGTAACCAGCTCTGGAAATGCAATATCCAATAAATAAACCTATTGACGAAACCCGATTCATCATTAGCCCTACTTCACAGGACTTCGGCGGCGGACACGTCCTGCACTTGAAAACGTTCCAGCGCGTGGAGCGTGCGCTTCGTATTTTCCGATTATTGACCGCAAATTAAATTTCATTCCAAAACGCAGCCCGCAGTGTTTGGTGCGTGCGTGCAGGGGCGTGTACTAAATTATCTACTAATTAATTATTCAACGCCACCACACTGCCATTAACGTATAATATTGTGCCTGCGTTCGATTACGCGACCGGTGTGCCGGGCCGAGAGTGCGCCTCGGTTAGGTGAGAAAAATGGTGAATTATTCATACGTGGTTGTGAAATGAATGCCTGCTAAAGAGCTAATTAAAGAGCGACGTGCGTAATCGTTTGCAACGGTACACATTAGGGATAACAGTAAGAGCAAGGACATGGTCGATTAGAATTCTATACCTTTGCAATCTGTTGTTCGTTTGGGTAATGTGTATTCGGAACGCACTTAGTTCCGTTAAAATATTTAAATTTATCCGAAAAAACCTAGAACTTCAAATAGGCCAAAAATATTATTCTTTATCTATTAACAAACACTTATTTGACAAATGAGCCACTGAGTTTCATTATCATGGACTTTGATGGAACCGATGTGTAATTACATTATTTCCTACAAAACAAACTTGATTCGAAATTCGAATCGGTTTTCATCCCAAAACTTCTTGTTAAAAATATGCTGACTTGGGTAAACATATTTTAATTGATAATCTACAACTTCACAGCAAAGGACATGGTAATGCACTTTGTGGTTGAAATGGTAAGAAAAAGAAAACTTTAACAAGTGCATTCCACCGGCACTTGCGAATGCATTCTGCGTGACACTTCGGCAATCCTTATTTGCCTAATGGACGCCATTGCAAGCAGCATAAGCAAAAGTAAACTATTTTTTCCATGCCGCCGCAGCAAAAGTAATTCTGAAGTATATTTTATCGTTTCCCACTCCCTTTCTCTGTCTCTTCACGACCAAATCCGAAATGCAAACAATTTTACCGCGTCGACATATTCGCGCACCGCCAAGCGGCAGTTTGGCGCATAAATCAGTGTAAAGAGGAATAACAACCATTCGCGAATGCTTTACGCGAACTTTACGAGAGTCATTGGAGGACAGAAAGTTTGCATTAGGGTAATCATTAAAGCAACTGCTTAAAAATGGGCTAAGAACTTGTGCAAAGATTTGCATTTCATCCGCTTGTAGAACCTTTTGGAGTTTTCTTTCCTAGGCGAACCGATTCGTTTCGCAAAGCCCGCTGCAAATATGCTGTTCGTCAGCTGAGCACAAACTTTCACTGCAACGCTTGAAGTGACGCTGCAATGCATTGAAGCGAGCTAGTTTTACTGGTTTTGAGTGGGGGAAAAGGTTCTGTATGGTACATTGAGGATTTCGGAAGCATAGCAACGTAACGCAACGCAACTCATGCATGGCTAGCGACGCGAATGAAAAGTCAGGAACTTTTCACGGATAATAAACCTCAAGCTGGGTTTTGCTCACCTTTCTTTTGAATACACAGGGATACATCAGGGAAGCAGCGAACCATCAATAATGTCAACATTGAGCTATGCTAAAAGTTAAAAAAATAAAGACATCTATGTTCAATGTTTTGTATGTTTTGTAAACGCAATTTTTTTAACAACGCACATGCCTGTCAATATACAATTTTTTTTTGGATCGTTTTGAAAGCAACATAATTCCACGTGGTGTGCCCTTCCACGTGCCACTCGTCAAACTCAACTGTTTTTTTTTCTCATTATGCCACAATTTTAAATCCACAAGAACGTTGTGGAAAAACATGTTTGATGTAGCCAAACTTTTAAATTCATTCGATAATCAATCTTTGCAGGGAAGGGTTTCTTAAAAAAGTGCTTATTCCCAAGATTTCCCCTACAAGAAAATCGGTTACATTTTGATAAGACCAAATTCTTTATAGTTTGAATCTTCAATTTATTTTTATTTTTGGTAAAGCTATTGTGAACTTTATATTGAAAACATTTATCCACGTGTTTAAGCTATTGATTTTTGAAAATCTGCGAATAATTTTTGAAATTTAATATTGTTAACATAAACGATCAAAGTTTAAATTCTTAGCAAGGTGTATACATAGCATACATCTTTTCATCGTTAAATAAATCTTGGTTTACCGGTTACTTGTTAGTTAATTTGCTAAGAAAAACTACATAGTTCGTGAACTGTTATTGTTAATAAAGCTGTGTGTCTTGAAATTATCTTTCATTTAAGGGGTCACTTGTCCAAATCGGTTCAGCAACAAAAAAATTATTATCAAATTGGATATTTTAGCTGAAAAATACACAGCATTGCGTCGTAGAGCTGTCAAATTGACAGCATTCTGTTTATTTTGATGCGATTTTGAAACGCAGTTCGTAAAGTTTGTGCCTTCTTGTTTGTTGGAAATCATGTTTAAGCCGGAAAATTACGGGCTTAGCCCGGATTTCCGGCTCACCAAATTTTCCACCCTACGTGGGTGAGGTTCGAAAGTTCCTCAGGATGTCCTAAACCGACTTCTTGCAGGAGTGTACACCGAACAGTTAGCTGAGAAGAAGGAGGAAAAAGATTCCGCCGAGGGTGTTGGTAAGTTCTCGATAAACTAAAAAGAATGTATTGAAACATACACTTTTATTGCAGGAATTGGATTGGATTCATCCGTCATTGCCCTGAAGAATGAGCTTTTCCTGGTGCAGTCTGTCGATTTTTTCTATCCCCTCATCGACGATCCGTTCATGCTTGGGAAAATTGCCCTGGCCAATGTCGTCAGCGACGTTTTTGCAGTTGGGGCCACCGAAATTGACGAGATTCGGCTCATTGTTTCCGCACCGACCGAGTTCAACGATAAAGAACGAGAAGTAGTCGTACCGATGGTGATGAAAGGTTTCCTCGAAGCGGCCAAGGAGTGCAAGGCCCCGGTTAAGGTGGGAAGTATTGCGGAAAACCCTTGGTGCATCATTGGTGGTGTTGCTACGGCCGTTTCCCACCGGTCCGAGCTAATTATGTAAGTAATTTCGTAAAGTTTGATAAGCTTATCAGCAATTCGAAGACTGAATTTCTTTGTTGTCATTGCAGGCCTTATCATGCAGAGGTTGGCGATGCGCTTGTTTTGACCAAACCACTGGGAACCCAGCTTGCAACAAATGCTTACATTTGGATGAATGAAAATTCGGAAAATTGGTCCCGGCTTCAAGAGCGCTTCAGTGTGGCCGACATCGAGGAAACCTATCGAATCGCACTGGAGTCCATGACGCGGCTCAACAGAACCGGTGCCGAGTTGATGCGGAAGTACAACGCACATGCCGCAACGGACGTGACGGGCTTCGGCATACATGGCCACGCGGAAAATTTGGCAAAATTCCAGAAGGCTGAGGTAGATTTTCACATCGACACGCTACCCATCATTAAGAACGTACGGGAGATTGCTGAGGTTTTGGGAAGAAGCGCCAAGCTGTTGTCGGGCAAGGCGGTGGAAACAAGCGGCGGGTTACTTATCTGTCTTCCGCCGTCTCAGGCGGTTCCCTTTTGCGAAGAGTACCGCAATCGAACGTCCCACACGGCATGGGTGATTGGAAAAGTTGAACCAGGAAAGCGAGCGGTGAAGATGAATCCAAATGTACAATTTTTGTCTGTTAGCGAATCATAAAGTCGAATCAACTGCATTGAAAGCGGAAGGAAAGGTAAAGCGTATGAAACGAATTTCATAAAGGCTTAAAGAGCTGGGAAATTTGTGAAAGCTTTCTTTATCTATCTTTCTCTTCGATGTTAGTGGATTTGAAACTTTACGTATGTTGTAAACAAGTAAAATCAAAATATATACTGCGGATTTTTTGGATTTTACGACGCTTTTTTACAATTCATCATTAATGAACCAACTCCAATACTGAGGAGATACGATTCTTTAACCTAGTTGATGGAGTGTGAATAAATTTTAAATTTTATTTAAGTAATTCCGTCATCTTTACCGTCCGTTTCAAATAAATGATCCGATTGCTGACGTTGTGTGGTTCCTTGGTGAACCTGCTGTGGTTCCGGAGTAAGGATCGGTTTGACATATGAACGACAAATATAGTTGCCAACTCTATCCAAAACGACAGCAAATTTTTGGTGACTGTTCGATTGTATGATGAAAAAGTAGAAATTAAAGTTATTTTACACAGGAATCGTGTTATAATTGTTGTTTAATCGTGTGATAAATTAGTGTGAACTTGCGTTGCAACAAGAATTGTTTGGAGGTAAGAAATGATCTCGTTTTGTCACAATTTCGTTCGTGTAAGCTTC
Source organism: Anopheles sinensis (assembly GCA_000441895.2). NCBI lineage: Eukaryota > Metazoa > Arthropoda > Insecta > Diptera > Culicidae > Anopheles > Anopheles sinensis. The sequence goes on along the minus strand of KE525359.1, from coordinate 20,172 downwards.
TGCACAATCAACCGGACGTGCGAATATGGATATCCAATGGAAAATGTTATCTTACATTCTTTCTGTTGTACCTATGTAATGTAATCTGTAAATTGCAATCATGTTGATGAACTATGAAGTGAACAATTGAACACCTGTTAAAATGGGTAGCATATAACGTTACGTACATATACTTTTCCTTGCGACCGAAAGGGTGTGGAAACATAAACACTGGCAACTAAATGTTTTCTTATCTCTTCAGGTGACCTGGAGCTGGAGCGTGCGGTAGTCGATTGCGAAAATGTCTTCGTCAGCAATTTTCATTCTCGACGCCAAGGGAAAGGTGCTCATATCGCGAAACTATCGCGGCCACATCGATATGGGGGTGATCGATAAGTTTATGCCGCTGCTGATGGAGAAGGAGGAGGAAGGTCTGATCACACCGATCCTCCAGACGCCCGAGTGTACCTTCGCGTACGTGAAGACAAACAACCTCTACCTGGTGTCGGTGACGCGCAGCAATGCCAACATCGCGCTCGTCTTCGTCTTTCTCCACAAAGTGGTGCAGGTGTTTACCGAGTACTTCAAAGAGCTGGAGGAGGAAAGCATACGGGACAACTTCGTGGTGATCTACGAGCTGCTGGACGAGCTGATCGATTTCGGCTACCCGCAGACGACGGACAGCAAGATCCTGCAGGAGTACATCACGCAGGAGGGCCACAAGCTCGAGATACAGCCGCGCATCCCGATGGCGGTAACGAACGCCGTCTCGTGGCGCTCGGAGGGCATCAAATATCGCAAGAACGAGGTGTTCCTCGACGTGATCGAAAGCGTAAATCTGCTCGCGAACGCGAACGGTAACGTGCTTCGGAGTGAAATTGTCGGTGCAATCAAGATGCGTGTCTACTTATCCGGCATGCCGGAGCTACGGCTGGGGCTGAACGATAAGGTGCTGTTCGAAAGCACGGGCCGGGGCAAGTCGAAGTCGGTCGAGCTGGAGGACGTCAAGTTTCATCAGTGCGTGCGGTTGTCGCGCTTCGAAAACGATCGCACCATTTCGTTCATCCCGCCGGACGGTGAGTTCGAGCTGATGTCCTACCGGTTGAACACGCACGTGAAGCCACTGATCTGGATCGAGTCCGTGATCGAGCGCCACGCGCACAGCCGCGTCGAGTACATGATCAAGGCGAAGTCGCAGTTCAAACGCCGCTCCACGGCGAACAACGTGGAGATCGTCATTCCCGTGCCGGCCGATGCCGATTCGCCGAAGTTTAAGACCACCATCGGCAGCGTCAAGTACGCTCCCGAGCAGAACGCCATCACCTGGACTATCAAGTCATTCCCCGTTAGTGAAAGCGATGCATTTCGTGAAACACAAGCATCACCGAATTCTCATTCGTTTCTTGTTGTTTATTTGCAGGGTGGAAAGGAATATCTTATGCGAGCTCACTTTGGCCTCCCGAGCGTCGAGTGTGAGGACAGTGAGGGAAAGCCACCGATTCAGGTTAAGTTTGAAATTCCATACTTTACAACTTCAGGCATTCAGGTAAGTGCGGAAAAAGGTGGTTGTGGCGAAACATCATTTAAAACGAAAATATTTATAGGTCCGATACTTGAAGATTATCGAAAAGAGCGGCTACCAGGCGCTGCCCTGGGTCCGATACATCACCCAGAACGGTGACTACCAGCTGCGAACAAACTAAGACCAGCAGCCGAGCGGTGCCTGAAGCGTAATTGTTAAGTTTCACACGTTTTCACTTTCGAACACGGTTCAACAGGACGCCGCCGAACGCATCTCACGTTTCGAGCACGTTGCGTTGCGTTCTATTCCGGGTTAGTTTCATCCGTGTGGTGTGTAGTATTATAGTTCTATCTTTTCATCCGTCGCCGGGGGAACTTCTCGACGCGCCCAACTATTACTATCTGCTTTTAAGCACCTTAATTCCATCCGGCAGCGATTACGTTTCGAACGTGAACCCATTTTAATTGTTTAGCTTTCCTTTCGATCGATCATGGATCTTTATATTTTGTGTTTCCATTCTGTTGTGCAGTTGAGAGAGGGAAGAAGAAAATTTTATGTTGTATTTAAATTTAACCATCCTGTAAAACAAACCATCTAGCGCCTAGAAATAAAGTGAATTTAATCCAAACGATGAAGGTTTTGTGCTGCAAAATGCGCATATTTTAGCATTCTACCTCTATTACTAGAGTTTATTGTATTCTTATTTCGATGAGAAAAATGCTATAACTGAAAGTTTTATTATGTTTGGTTTATGCTGAAAGTATTCACCTGGTTCAGCTTTATTTTGGACACTTAGTGTTTCAATTGCTTCACTTTAGAGCCTCTTCATTGGATACGAGGAGGATAGTATCCGTGACTCAATACTAAAAATTTTCATTTTCATAGAAACAAAAAACACTAGAAAAAAAACCATTATCACACACTTGAAAACTCTATCCACTTCAGGGCACTTTGATAGTTGCTTCCTCTACGCGATCAACTTAACGAATGAACCGGCTGCTTAAGGAACATGAATGCCGGACTGTGTCTCGATATGTTTCAGACCACAAAAGGGGTTTTTTTTGGAAACAACAGCATAAGAAATAAGCAGCAATCAATTTTTACTCCGTGGGAAAATGAAGCAAATAGTGCGATAAAGTTTGGTTACGATAAAATCGTTGTTATTTTCGGCGGCAACTGCGGCTTTGTGGCGATCGTACGTCAACATCTTGTTTGATACGGTAACAAATTCGAGGTCGATCAAAACCACATTTCTTTCCGGAGGGAATACCCCAACGTGATGGAAGTTGTGGTTTTATTTATCATGTTGAACGTTGCCATAAAGGGTAGAATAAAGGTTTGCCATCACTGCCATCATTTTGTCATATAAAAGAAGGTTCAATCTTGAGAGGTTTCAATCGTATTTGGTTACTTCTCTTGGCCAAACCGTTTAACCGTGGATTGTGCTACCACGATGGCGCGTGTTTTCGCCTGGCTGGCGATAGTTTGTGTGTTTTTGCTACTTTGTCCAACGTTGCCGAGCGCTGCAAACAGCCTTCCCGCCAACGCTAGCGAGCAGTCGATCGCCGGTTATGGATTCGAGGTGATGATGGCCAAGCTGGACTACCTTCAGTATAAGCTGCACGAGATGGAGCTCGGCCGGAAGGAGCGCGACGAAGAGGTTACGGAGAAGCTGGCCAAACTGGAGAACTCGCTTACCGGCGTTCAGTGGGCGATTACTAGGCTCGATCGCGATGCTGGATACAACCTAACTGTGCTGAGTGCACAGTCTCGCAAGATGATGCTTCAGCAAACGGCGTGTGCAAACCACGAGCAGATGCGGAAGGAAATCGCGCAGCTCGCGTCAAATACAACGGACCCCGCCAAGTATACTGAATGGTACAAACAACTAATCGCGGGCAATCCTCAATCGGAAGCTGCTCAACTGCTATCCAATTCAACGGATCCTGCGAATGAAACGAATTGGCAAGCGCAATTAACCTCGGTGTTGGAAATGGTTCAAAGCATCTCAAATACAACCTCGTTGATCTGGCAATCAAAGGGACCTTTCAAATCGTGTAAGGAGGCACCTGCAGGCAAAACTGGAGTCTATCGGATCCAACTGGCCGGGAACCAACTCCCAATAGAAGCATTTTGCGAGCAGAGCAGTTTCGGTGGAGGATGGCTGGTTATCCAGTACCGGTTCAATGGAGCGTTGGACTTTAACCAGAACTGGACCGAGTACGAAAATGGGTTTGGGAGTTTGAATCAGGAGTTCTGGTTCGGATTGGCTAAGATTCATCAATTGACTAGCGAGAGACCGCACGAGCTGGTAGTAGAGTTTAAAGACTTCAGTCAAAACTATGGATATGCGCGTTATAAGGAGTTCGCGATAGGAAATGCCAACGAACAATATAAGCTGCAGAAGGTGGGAGCTTATGAGGGCACGGGAGGAGATTCATTGAAATACGAGGTGGGTAGCAAATTTTCCACCAAAGACCGTGATTCTTCCTACAACTGTGTTGCAATTCGAGGAGGAGGGTGGTGCTCTTCGGGACATTTTAATTTAAATGGGAAATATTTAAACAAAGTTGACGATTCAGCGATGTATTGGTATGGATACAAAAGTTCAACGCAGGGTCTTGCGTACTCCAGGATGATGATTCGAGGAGTATAGACATCAATCGTTGTGAAATGGGTTTTGATATGCCGAAACTTTTGCCTCTAAAATTTTTTATTTTACAATTTCCTTATCTTGTTTATAATCTTTCGTTGCATACTGCTATGTTGAAAGTTATTATAATACAGTTCACATAGATTTTTTGTTTGCAACTATTCAAACATATATATTATAGGTTGTTTTCGAGTTTATTGATATATATTATTCCCAAAATTGAATTGTATCTTAGGGAGTTAAATAAAAATTGCTCTATTACAAACAACCATGACCTCATTACTTAGCACAGAATTTTCATGAGTTTTGAATTTTGACAAAAGTTCATCAAACGGGAAACCGTATAGTAAACATTAAACAAATAAATTATAACACATCCTGCAACGGGCCGCAGTTACTATGTTACATCTTTAAGCTCTCGTCACCTTTCTTAGCTTGATTTGAAAATTATGTTTAACTTTGCTATAAATTTACGGTAACTGTTAAAAATATTCATGTATGGAAAGTCTGGCCCTTTTCCTTTTTTTATACAATCAAAACAAAAGATATCATACTTTAGTTTTTGTCTATTGGTTAATTTAAGGTACTATTTGTAGCTTGAAACGTGAATGGCTTGTTTGATTCAGTGAAAATCCAAGTGACAAAAAAAGCTGAATTCACAAAGTACCAGGCGCCTCCATCGACTCAACCAGGGTGTATTTGCTGAGATTGTAGGATGAATTTTATTTTTTATTAAATAAATTTAAATTCAAACATTCATTCTATTCAACGTTGTTACTACTTTATTGCACGTTTGAAATGACACTTTACTAGAAAATATAATTATGCCAACGTTAGAGCACGTCAACTCAATAGATACTAATCCGCTGAAAATACCAAACGATTGCACTTCTCGAAGCGTTAGATTGAATGTTTAATGCAATTTATTGCGTACTCCAGAAGCACGACCGAACACACAATTTCGCAAGCAAAGCGCGTCGAAAGTAAATTATCTTCCTTGCGTTTCTTCCCGAACCATCCGGGAACTTCTCGCGATCTAAGCAGAAACGAACCTCCCCAGTTGGAAACTCCGATCCCTAAAACCTTGCGAAACCCGGCTTAATTACTCTCAAAGCTGTCGTTTCGATAAAAGATGCGAATGCGGTGAAATGTTCCATTTCGCGGACGTTCCCGAGAGTTCTGGGAGTGACGCGTGTCCCATCTTCTCCCGGGAAGGAATAGCTATAACTAATCGTTGCTTGTGTTGCAGCATCGAACGCGAAGTACGCGGCGGAAATGACTAAGATTGCTGAGTGCCGATCGGTGCCGGAAGTGCATTACGGCGGCCACATAATCGTATTCATGCGCCCATTATAGGCGTGATGCGGAGATTGGGAGTACATCGTCAGTCGCGAGCCTTGCGAGATCATCGAGAAGGGAAGCTCGAGTTGTCTTTCAGCGTACCAACCCGCACCAGGAAAGGAATGGTTTTCTCACGGGCCGCCTTTCTGCCGAGCACGACGCACCGATATAGTGTTGCTTGTAGTTCGAATCTCACAACGCGCAATATCTCGTTTTAATATGCATAAATCATTGAATTATACCGACGAACCCCGTTCCCGACCTCGGGATCGTTGCTGTGGTTTCTAAGGCGCGGAAGGGTTTTTTTGCGGTGGCAAGACGGGGGCAGATTCGCCATCTTTCCCGGCCGCGGCTAACCTTTCTCATGCATATTCAACGTAGCGCATTGGAGCGCCGGTCGGCCGGGGTTCGAAGGGTTGCATGCAAATGTGTTTAAATACGAGTACGTGCGATTTAGTGCCGCTTAATGTGTTTCGGAATGCTCAATAAATAAAATTTAGCACCGTATGCGGAAAGAAGGCCATACAGCGCCATTTGGAAGTCCGTTACGTTGTCTTGTGGATTTGTTTAATGGGCCTGTTTTCCGGTGCCGGTCGAGAAAGAGGGAAAAGGAGAACCATATGCTTCGGAACGGATTTTATTTAATAGATGTGGAGTTCGATGGTCGGTTGGAAAAAAACGTTTTTTTCTTCACTTCCCGCGCTTAAAGTTCGATCATGTGTAAACGAACAAATAATGTGCCCATCCTCCCAGGGGGAGTGCAAAAACCATCTCGTCCGGGTTTCGTTTCGACGCACCGGGGAAAAGCTCAGAACTTTTAACGAGCAACTGAGTGCGCAAGCAAACATTGCCGGTAAGAAAAGAAAGTGACGAAAAAAAGAGACTCTCCACCAAGACGAGACAAAATCAAAACTAAACTTGCTCGCCCTTCCCACCCAAAACCCCCCGCGATCTCCGCCCGGTTCGATCCGGACGCTTCGATTCCGGCGAGGGCAATAAAGCCGCTGTCAAGAAACCGCAACAACTTTCGGCAGCGATTTGTTGTTTCGCACGACGGTGACAACGGATGGAATGCTGGAATGCTGGCAGCGAGCGGTGGGCCAGCACCCGCCCAGACTTTTGGTTTACGTTCGCTGGTTGTCTAGCTACTTTGCTGTTTTATTGTTCCGGCTAAAGTAGAAAGACAGCAGTGGGAAAGTTGTTTGAAAAGGTTCTTTTTTATTATTGTCAGTGTTTGCTGCAGGGAGCTCTGGGGGGAAAATGCAGCATCGAACAAGCAAGGATGCTGTTTGTGTGCCTTAACTTATTTATCGCAGTCGAATACCGACTTAGTCAATGAATATTAATTAAAAGACTGTAAAAGGAAACAAGAAAGCAAATGAAATCGTTTTTACCATACCATACCACACAATTCAAAGTTAAACTGAAATAGCATGAAAACTTTCAGTAACATGTATCAACTTGGCATGAAATTTGCTGTAGGAAAAGATGAAACACAAATGTTTAGTCTTTTGGTTTTGGTTTCAGACTTTCAAAGCATGTTTTACCGAACATGTACTGAGTTTATTTTAACTATTTATCTGATCTTGAAAACCAGAATATTTAATTAAAATTCAACTTTTCTTTTCAACTCTTAGTCATAGAGAATGCTTTAAGGTCTATTTTTTATTTGTATTGTTGCACTTAGGTTAGATAAGAAAATAACTATTGAGATACATTAATCTTTTCTATTACTTTGCTATTAGGAAAACTCATATCTTTTGAAAATTACGATTTTCCTGAATTACCTCATCAACTGTTTTGATCTTGTTCTATAAAAAAATTTGTATTTCAAGAAGAAAAAATCATTGTCGTCAACATAACTATCAAGTATTGTTCCATACTTTGTCGTTTGAATCATTTCTTTTTACGGTCTTAATGTTTCATAGTTTAGCTCATTTGTTAAAATTGTTTTTATTATTTCGTTTTGCTTATTTTTTTTCGTTCAAACATACTTTTTAAAGTTCACCCACGTTTTTTTTACATTTATTTGATGCTGTTTAATGGTGCGCTTTCTTTGTGGGCGGATGCTTTTATCAAATTATTGATTGAGTTCGATTCTAAATGAAGCGGTTGTTTTCCCCCGTGCAATGGAAGGCAAACATACCGTGACTTGGCAATCAACCCACAAACCGACGGGCAGAAATAAACCTTTCGGAATGCCGCCAATTCCCAAAGCTCGCATTTCTTGCCTAAACCAATATTTGACATTTCCCAAATGAGGCTCATTATCATGTGTTTGCCCAATTCCGTCCCGGTGGCAATCGGGCCGATTGGTTTGTTGCCTGCCGTTGTTGGCGTCGTGGGTTCGTGTTTGTGTCTGTGTGTGTGTGGCAATGGTTTGGCTTGCCTCGGCAAATGTTCGTAGCACACGTAGCGCCGGTACACGTTGTAATTGTACCGAGCTTGCTTCCGAAAAGGGCCTCGCTTGCCTTGGTGAACAACTGTACAAACACATATCCAGCCATCAGCGACGTGCTTCAGGTTTCTAGCTTCCAAAGTCCTCCAAGATGCAACGGGTTCGGGTTGGTGACTTTTGCGCGAGTTTCCCACAGGGAAAGCGGGTCAGCAGCAACGGATCGCGCGGACTAGCGATGCCACTCCGGTGGCGCTAGCTTCCGTCACACAAACAAGCCAAACAAACAACCCTTTGCGCGATCGAAGCCCACGCCCGGAACATGCCGACGTATAAACGCCAACCCGACCGCAGGACGCGCAGTCAAAAGTGGTTGATTTTAACTCGAGAAGAATATCACTCCGGACGTGACGGTGCAACGCGGTGCCGCTAAGTATTTAGTTTGCCAAGGAAACTATAGGGTTTTCCGCGGCGCGCACTAACACGATGGGTTGGTGCTTTTCGCGTTCGGTTCGAAAGCTTTCCACTTGCCGTTCGTGCGTGCATCGTTGGAAGTCGTGCGTTAAGTTGAACTACTTCATGCGCTCGACATTTCCTGCAGAAACCGGAATCACCTGTACTTAAGTAAATCTTTAGTGTGGAATTTCTAAAGTTCGCTGATTCTTTAAAATCACAAAGGGGTTATGATGTCAGGAAGAGAGTAAGAAACTGATCTAAGAACGACAAAAAAGCGTATGAACTGCCCTTGATAAAAATACTAAGGTTTACGATGCCATCAACAAAATGGTTTCTATTATTTTTAATTACTTAGCAAAGGTGTTTTTTGGCCAGAAAAACTTCATCATATCCAAATGATAATAAACAATAATTTAGACTAGCGAGATTAATAGATTGAGTAATAGTAGTTTTACTTTGCAGTCCTCCTGTACTCAACATTTAATCTATTGAACAGATAGCCTTGAGCATCATGGTTTTTAAGCAGAATAAGTCTTCAAATGAAAAAAAATCGTAGAACTTATATGTTTTTTCTACTTAACAGACATTACACATTTGAAATTACATCTTGGGAACTAGTAAGGCTCCGTTCGACTTTCCGTACCTTTTATGAGTAGTTCACACCTGAAGTTGGTTTTTGAGCTGTTATAAATAAATGCCATGTGATTTTATGGGTTTGTGTTTTCAACTTTTAAGAATAGACTTAAGCGAGTGGAGATGAAACGATAAACACTTAAATTAAGGAGAGCAGTGCTTGGAATTTATTAAATTTGTTTTAATCATTAAGAAAATATTTTGTTCTCTTCTTAATTTCATAATGGTAGGAAGAAGCGTTTTGCAGTGCATAATTTAAACGCCCTGAAAAGCACATTTCCTATGAGAATGAAACTTTAAAAGAAAGAATAAAATTATTTATTGACTATGGTAAAACAAAGTTAGAAAGTTTGAAATATGAATTAAAAAAAATGGTCTGTCTCGAGAATAACAACATAGAATCAACTTTTCTAAAAGACTTCCTAACGTTTAGACAGTGATACCTATTTTTTAATTGAAATTTGTGTCTTGCTTTCTTATTTATCGTTTTCTTCTATCGTCTACAGCCTTTCATTTGGAATTGAGTCTAGCTTTCATCATTACATCAGATCATTTGTTGCAGTTTATTAGAATTCAAGTAACTAAATTCAAACCTATGTAGATTTTAGTTCGGTTTTTAAATTAGAAACCATTTAAAAAAATTATTCTTGTAAAATATCGATCGTAACTGCTTCAAATCGCCATAAGTGTCTTTGGAAGTGTCCCGCCATCGTTCCACAGCCGTTTAAAATAAAATAAATATACTGATATCAACAGGTGTTATTTCATCTCCAACGACATTTCCTGCAATCGTTTACCGAACGAATTTAGTAGCCGAATTTCACACAGTTCACTGATAGATAGCAGTTTTAATCCTTAGTCAAAGATACTTTACGGCGCGTTACAGTTTACGAGTGGCCTCCCGAAAACGATTCCGTTTGCTTTTCGCACGTACGGGTGTCACAATGTTTACAGGGACACAAACGGTGTATGTGTCTAGGCGAAAACTGTCCTTCCCCAAACCGTCCTCCGGTCCAAAACCACAACCAAACGCAATTGGAAGAGTTTTCGGTGCTGTATTTCATCTTCCCAGCGGTCGTAAAGCATGAGCGAGGGAATGCGGAGGTTCCGTTTCCGACGTGTTCCGACCCATCCGACCGGTCGATAAGGGAATTAAGCTCGTTTCTAAGTCCATGTTTACATTTACCATCGGTGGGGTTGCTCCTAGTTTTCCCAGCCTTTTCCCCCCAGGCCTGTCCTGCCTTCGGGGAAGCTTATTGACGATGACCTAATTTTTCGGGGAGGAAAAAAAAACCGGCCACCTTCTGGGAAAATTCGCATCAGGCGTGCGGGAAGCCTAGTATCTTCAGCTGGAATGGCTTGAACGTTTTATCTGATTTTAACTTTTGCTATCGTTGTGGCATTACCCGCCCTCCGATAGCGCTGGCGCACGTTGGCAGTTTCGGGGTTTCCGTGGTCGTGGCCAGATCGTTTGATTCGCTGTTGCATGTTGCAAACGGTCGTTGCCAACGAGAAGTAAATACGGGCTCGTCGACAAACGCTTTCCTTGCGCCGCATTTTTCCCCCGTCGGAATGTGCTCTTTCTCACTCCCGGGGTGTTTTCTTTTTTATTGTGCATAGCAAACCGACCGAGTTTTGCTGATAATGGCATCCAGTGGTTGGCAGTTGGAAGGCAAAAGTGTGGCATGTTTCGCCCCACCATGACTCCACCGTTTTTTTTCCACCGAGAAGGAAAAGCCCGATCCGGAGCCCCGGGAGCCGGTAATACTCCATCAACAGTTTGAGGAGAAAAGTTTATCAGTTTATTCACATGTACGATTGTTCGTGTGCTGTTCGTGTGTTGTTCGGCACATCTTGGACTGATGTGGATGTGGAACATCCATGGAGGTGATCAACCGTGGTTTGAAGGAGCGCGGGAGGATTGGCAACATACGGCTTCGAATGTGCCGAGCGCCACACATACACCGTTCGACATAATGCTACAATTGACATTACACTCCGGGTAAAATTTTCCATTCAGTAAGCGAGAAAAGCCTTCAATTAAGCCGCTATTTTATGAGAGTTTTCATCCGTTTTTAATCCTTTCACCAAACTTTTCTACCAGTTCCGTCGGCACCGGTCGCACCCATTCCCAATCCGCAAACCCCAACCCTGGGGAGGTGCGAGACTGAAAGCTCGTTTTGGGGTCAGAAATAATGTTGGCTCGGAACGTTTTGGCACGCTGAAGTTTGGTCCGTTATTCCGGCGTTTTGGTGCCTTTTATTCTGCAGGACACCAGAGTGGACACCCGTGTGTTGGAGCCGTAAGTGTTTGACCGGGTGTGCGCAATCGTTGTCGTCGCAGTCGTCCTCATCGTCGTCAACCACCCACAATATGAAGTAAATTTGAGCAATAAAACGGTACAAAATGCAACCATAAAGTAAAGTAATTAGGCACCGACCGGGCGAGCGAGCAAACGGCCATGCAAATGTTGGATTAACCGGGTCGGACGGTAGACGCATTTATGGCATTTTACGGTGAACGGTGAATCTCGACCATTCGAACCACAACCAAGATATGTTAAAGTTCATCTTTGGTCCTTTGGAGCTCGTACATGTGTTTAATTCCATTGCGAATAGACTAACTGATGCTTTACAGAATGTATCAAGAAGATCAATCTATTTGTGAAAGATAAACAGTAGTTTTGAAACATGATACAGTTTTTATTGAAATCAATGCCAATCAATTGATGAATGAATGTTTTTCAATATGTGTTTAAAACTTATCAATTCAGTTTTTATTTTGATTTAAAGCTACAAATATAACCAAATATGATATGAAAATCTTGACAATGTTATTTTATATATTTTTTTTTTGTAAGGTCCTTGCAAAAAACGTTCTCAGTAAGTTTTTTTATTGTGCAAAAAAACCAAGATTTGGAGTAATGGATTAATCATTTATTCTATTTTATCTGGTCATGCTTTTTTTACTGGATTTCGTATGCTCACACAACGATTAGTTTGTAATGCTGTTATAACTACTGTTACAAACAATCTCTGACGACGTAAAAATTTAAAAGGATTCTTAGGAATAACGGTAAAGCAAAACGAAAAACTTACCTTTTATTTTCTGCTGCGTATTAAAAAGTGTACTTCTTCG
>KE525357.1:113912-142003 GCA_000441895.2 Anopheles sinensis | reverse complement strand
GCTGTCCAGCTGATATGGGTTGGTTTTTATTGCAAACATAAAAACGTTTCTGGAAAATCCGCAGATGTACTCCAGTTTCAAGCATCGGCGAACTTAGTCAAACGTATAGCAAAGGCAATTGGCAAAAACAAAACGCAAAACCTTGAAAACCATCTCGCGGATCAAACAGACGAGCCTGGAAATCATTTACCTTATCGCGATAAATTAATCAACCGTCTACTCATTCCCTAGTCTTGCTTACCAAGTGGTTGGGCCTGTGTATATGTGTGTTTTTTGTATGTGAGAATGTTGTAGAGTTTTTGTTTTTTGACTTCATTCTTTTCCTCTAGCACAAATTAACGAATATTCTGAACGTAGAAGAACGAACGCCGCCTGACGGCGTCCGGACCGGAAGCGGAACCATCGAGACAATATGCAATGGTTTTATTTTTTATTTTCCTATGGCTACTCTTCATAATTTCCATCGACATCATCGCCGTCGTCAGCCCCACCGTCATCATCAGCGTCTCTTGTTTAGCCGCTCGGTTCATCGAAATCACCAAAAACCACGCGATATGTTTATTGGCAGCTAAATTAGATCTTTATCAGCTCATTTCCATCGTCCGAAACGACGGTCGTTGGCTGATTGGTGCAAGGTTTTAAGCGGTAGAGTTTTTTTTGTCACGTTTAAAAACGATAGCATACACACAATGAGGTCTTGGTTGGGAAAATCTAAAGAATCTAATTCACCACGCACCCTTCGAGGGCAGGCAAGGGTGTAGGGTCCCGCGAGCAGCAGAAACGGTAGCATGGAAAGCATAATAAACAGAAGGCTATTGAAAAATACCCATCCTAGGGAAGCTTCGTCACTGGTCATGCAGAAAGCCTCAGATAGCTGCCGGTGGTTTCGGGCGAACGCCACAGAGCGCCTGACACCGGATGGAAAATGAGCGACAAACGAAACGACCAAAAATTGGCGGTTTTCGTACGAAACCGGCTGTGAGCAAACCGAATTTGACCGCTTCGAGACACAAACACAATAAAAAACGGTGCACCGAAATGGGCAACTAATTTAACGGCAGGAAATTAAGGACACAAATCGTGCTCGAATAGCTCGAAAATCAGCATTTTCATTTCGATGGTTCAACGAGATTCTGGGGCGTGATTTTCATCACTTCACTGACGTTGAATGAAGACAATGCCCGGTTTGCCGGTTGTCGGCTAGCCACCATATTCCCGGCTTTCCTTTTTGAACCAATCTTTTGTTTTGGGGTTACGAGTTTTTAATGCAATGACCACAAAAAGTCCTAGAATCACCGCATTGGATGCGAGATTATAACTACAGCTTTGAATTACACGAAACCCATTGCGCTGGTGGCAATACAATAATCCAATTCATCCGGGGTGGGGTTTCCCCATGATTTGCAGAGCCATTTTTTATAGTCACATACAACTGCAAAAATACAAAGTTTTTCACTTCACAGTTATTCACAGACAGTAATAAAAAAAGCTCTCTATTGAGATAAATATGAAAAACCACTCCGCACTTCCCAAACTCATCAAATTATTTCGTACCAACGAATTTTAATACACCAAAAGCACTCCAAGCTGTTTGGGGAAAGAAATAGTCGATAGCAACACAAACCGGGAAAAACCCAATTTGTTTACATACGCAATAGTTTTCGTTATCATATTTGATAAAAAAAAGTTATATTCTCTTTTTGCTTCAAAGTACAAAGAAAAGGAATCATACGACATATCATTTGCCAAATTCAGTTTCTTATGTATTGACATCGAGAACTAAAGGTCCAATGAAAGGCAACTTGCATTGATTTTCTGTTTGGAAAGGTTGTCAGTTGACAAAAAAAGATAAACTTAATCAAGTATCTATTAAAATAAGCTTTCTTTAATTTGTAGCAAAAGTTATTCAGTATACGAGGTTTTTCTTATATTATGGCCGTTTATCGTACAGTGTAGTTGTTATGCTTTTATATTTAGTTTTAAGTTGAACTAGTTTAGTCAGGTAAAAAAAAATAAGCTTAATAAAAAATAAACATACCCATAACGCCAAACATTGTTATTTCACAGGTTACAGAGGGTGAGAAGTTAGAAAAATATTAGAATCGTTTTTTTTGACTGAGGCAACCACCACACGCAACCGTTCCTTTTAATTGGAAAAGTTATCTTTTTCATCTGCAATTGATGCAGCACGCGTCAAGTGGTTCATAGCGAGCATAACTTCCTCATTGCTAATTTGTCAGGCAAACTTTGTTAGTTAATCCCTAAAACCCGGCAGGCAGTACAAAAGCAGCCAACAATCGGAAATGCAGCAGACAGAAGTAATGCTAGGGAAGGATTTTCATTCAAATCCTCCTACTGTACCAATCCCTTCTAGGGGCCGTTTGCTAACCAGCAAAGGTACTGGCAAGTTTCACATCAAGTGCTGCTTGAGCAAGCAACTGTCAAAAGGCGCGAGTCGCATGGTTTCGTAATTCGCGGAATTTCTGTGATGCCAATTAATATTCAAGAAGGCAGCACCAACTGGCGCAATAGAAATCCGCGAGCGAAAGTACCGGGTAAGCCGCTTTTCGACAGCGTTTGCCACATTTAGGCATTCATTGGCACCGGCAGTACACCTGCAGTTGTAGGATTCCTTTTCATATTTCTTGTTGTGGTTGGCGCACTTCACGGTTAATTGACATCTTCACGACAGAGACCGCGCAAGGGATACATGAACGCAAAATTTTAATACAGCTACAGCGCACGTACACAATTGAAACAAAGTCGTTCAGATCTTCTTGACGAAAATTAAACTCGATATATACGACGAAATGAGAACATAAATGACTCTTCTTCAAACAACTACCAATTATAAAGTGAAAAGGTTTTCAGAGTTTCTTCATGTTGGGAAAAAAGTCACTCGAAAAAAGTTCAGGACTCTTCTAGTTTAAACAATTTGCAGAAATTCGCACAGAGTGCCAGAGCCTACAGTTTGTACGGATCGTACAGTCTGTACGAAGTACTAACGAGTCGTCGTACGAAGAAATCTCAAAATCAATGCTAAATGCATGCATAACATTACGGTCGTGAATGAAATTCTATTAGCTGTGTTATTATTTTTCATTATCCTGATTTACTCTCTACTCTGGATGTCACGTGCATGAGTTGTGAGACAAATCTGAACGATACCGTGGCCCATCAGTATTACTGAGCACGCCTCGTCAGATTGTTATTCTACATAGCAGTCGTTGAAATTGCTTCACAAAACCTTCATGAGGCTCACTTCTTTTTTTTTTTGCAACATCTTGCTATGTCCTTAAGGCTGGATACATTCTGCGAAACGTTGATTATGATTCGTTCTGTGGTAAGGAAAACTCCCTTCAAGAATTGGGCGGATGAAATCGTGCTTTAGCCCCGGTGATGTCGAGTAGAATACGGACGAGGCTTCAGGTTAATTCGAGACTCGTCGTTCTTGATAAATACGCTCACCAATGTGTCGAACTAGAGAGTCTGGTTCTACCCTAAGCCGGATGGCTGATCCTCAATGGCAACGGGTAGTACGCTCGGAATTACAATTCCGGGACCAAAACCTAGTACCAGGATTACTTCTGGCCTTTTTTCTTTTTGTGAAGCTATCCGTTCACAGCAGCTGCTGCTTGTTTCCATCTATCGTACAACCTTTTCCAATAAACATTCTTTTTCAATCGAAGAAGTATGCAACCAGGGGAAATGGTAGGCAGCTGAACCACTGCCAAAGTCTTCTAATCTGCGATAGGCATTCTATACCTACACACGAGCATTCACGGCCAGAAAGCGGAAGGCAAAATCGAAGCGAATTTTCTAACGCATCCAACCGTGAACCATACTTTCTCTGGTTTTCCATCGTATTTTCACAATTCGTTTCATCGATTTCTTGTGTGTGTAAAAAAAAGTCATACAACGTTCACAAAAAAGAACATACATCATCTTTCCACCAAGAACTGAAGTCAATCCGTTTTCGGCAAAATAAAGCAGTTTCCGGCACGTAAGAAGCAGTGTACGTGTTCATAAAAAAAAATACGCACCACATCAACACATAAAACTGACAACGGCTGCAGATTGGGCTCGCGAAGTAAAAACCATACATATTCATTGTCAATCATCGTTCACATCATCGAGAAATCGTCCTTATTCGGTACAACGCCACGCAGAATGAATGGCTACAGGCAAGATCCATGCTGATTGGATCAGCTCTCACTCCCTGGCGCCTAAAGTTTCCAGAATTATGCGTCAAGCTATACTTCAAAATCAACATGTGCCTTTTTTACCACGGCATTCCGATGTTGCTTCCAGCTAAATCTTGTGAACTTGTTCACCAGTTCAATTGATTCTTCCACTTTCCCAGCGGGTAAAACATGGTTGAGAAGGCGTCGAATTTTACTAGTTTTAAGTTTCTCGCAGTCTTTTTTAGGCAACCTATTTATTTATACTAAAACCATATACGATTTTATAAAAGGAATGTTTTGTAAATATGCCACCCCAGTCCTTAAAAACAAGATCAAACTAAAATATCAACCAACTCATGCTTCAACAATGCGCATTAGCAAAGTAACATTTGTTTGGATAAATCTTCTCATATTTTCCGACATCAAATCTAACGAATCAAAAAACATAGATCGTTAGCTTCTTCTGCTTGACGATAGCATAATAAATTCGATACATTTCCGATTCCAATCAAGCAGATGATATCGGAGATGTTGGCCCCAGGGTTTAACATTTCAACATAATAATCACCGGTATCAACCGAAACCAACCTTCCTCACAATGACGAGGATGATAGAAAAACAATCAAAAAGACTTCCGCAAACATCCTAAACAACTCGTAAGGTATTGATAACCACCTAAACGGCAAGTAGCATCTGAAAACTTATAGTTTAAGGTCAATTCATTGTAATTTCAAATTAGCCAATACAATATTTAAAATTGTTAAGCACTTTAAGATTGAATTGGAACAAAATAATAATGCTCTAAGCCAGCTCGCACGTCATTTAACGTCTGGAATATTTGCTAAAACTGTACATGTTTGCAATCCTTCCAACCGTATCCGCAAACCGCAGAAACATAATTCTGGACAGATTTGTAGCTCTCCCATCATTTGTCACCGCGGCCGTTGGCATGTCTGCAACGACATGTGAAACGGAAGCCAAGGGCTAAGTTATTCATTGCTCGGCACTGCTAATGGATTTAGTCAATGTCGCCTTTCGTTGGAACCGAAACACTTTCCTTGCCGAACAGATGCCAACGGTGAATTACGAATGTTGATACCGTCTGATCCAGTTGCAACACTTCCACTACGAAACCCTTGCCAGTCGTTTACCCTTCTATCGTGTTCGCCCATCAAAGTAGTAAGTCGGTTCCAACTCGAGCCATCGGACCGCACCGCCAGCAATCGGTGAGGGGTTCTTAATTGCAAACCGAAGAAACCGCAACATGAATCCCATAAATCGGTACCGGAACCGAAATTCAACTCCATTCTAGTGCGGACGCTCACGAAAGTGTGCTATTCTCTTAGTGAAACCGGGACATTAGCAGTGACACTTTGCTCATGAATGTTTCGAGTGTTGAGAGAGAGTTTTAATGGTAATCGACCGGAAGTTGGAACGCTGCTTGCTTCCAAAGACTTTGCAAAAAGGCAGTTTGCTAGATGATACCTGCACGTGTCGATCGAGTGGCAAATGGTTTGCTTTCAACTCGATAAACTTCTGCGTCACAGCGAAAAACCTGACCAGCCAGCCAGCGTATAAAGTCACTTCAGGTTTCCCAAGGCCATGAACCCTTTTCCAATTGTAGAACAAAATCTTGAAGACGAACTTGTAGCAGACAACTCACTCCCCTCGTCCAAATTATGTTAGACAGTCTGGGCAGGATTTCATCGACTTAATTGATAAATTGTGTTTTGGGCAATAAATGTGATTGTTGTTCTATTAGAGGCCAATATGTGACAATGAGTACTCCGCTGGTCCATTAGAAGGACGTCGCAAACGAAAGGGATTGGAACACTTCAAGAGTCAAAAATAAACCCACGAATCGATGTGAATCGTAAGAATGAAAGTTGGGCGTATAATTTGAGGAATAAAAAGCGAAAATTGATGCTGATCCATAGCAATAGAATGAAATTTGAGATTGTGATCAAGAATCTGGACATGTTTTGGATGATACATTTTTCATTGTAATTCCAAGCTTATTCGTAAAAACACCAAAAGTGCGAAACGTTCAGTATCCAAAGTTTTAACATTCCTAAGAATGCAATTCGCTATAAAGCAATAACATTATCTTGTTAAATCAAATCCAGTATCAACGAAAATTGAGCGTCAAATTTGGTTTCCTTCATGCATGGTTTAACGGGTCTCTCGATGTGTTTCCGAGCATGGTCGGATGTTGGAGCTTCCGAAGCCATGTATGTTGAGCACGAACTCGTAAGACAAAAAGGGCTCACAAATTTACTTCTCCGACCAATTTGTGCGGTTCCGTTGGGCGCGTGCAGGTTTAATATTTTCCCAAACGACACTCAAATACGGCTGGCGACGCCCATCCATCGGCCCTCGCCTCGAGGGGCTTTTCCAAGCAGATCCTCAAAACACGTGCAGTTGAACTGATAAAGTCCTCTTGCCTCCAGGGTTCCGCACACCGTCCGCCCCCTCGCGTGCGCTAAAGGATGCGAAACGTTGGAATGGGCACCGTGTTTACAAACGTAGTCACCGCGAAAGCGATTACGACTGCCGGTAAATCGTTCTGCCCGGGTAGAATGTGAAAATTTCCCCAGCGCTGGATGGTGCCGGATGGGCGGTTGAGCTTGGTGGTGACGATGAGTGAGTTCGAAATGGTTGATGAGCTTCACGGTTTTCACGGATGCGACGCCTTCAGACGCACGCTCGATAGGGTTTCGCTTTGATGTTTAAATCCTTTCCCCGGGCGGCCGCGCCTGGCTCTCTTAAGCTTTCCATTTTCCGCATTTACTCCCAACCGTAGGCAGCAGGCCAGACAGACAGACTGCCAGACAGATGGAGAATCCGAGTCGGAATCAAGCCCACTAAGTGGATGGAAAAGTGCGATTAGAAGTTGGAAGTAGCGGGGAGTGAAAAAAGAACACAGTGGTAACGATGCCTACTTCAGTACAGATAAAAAAACGCAAACCGGTTTCACGGTGAACAATTTTTCAAAGATTATTCTAATGAAATGTTACGATTTAACGATGGCGCCGCGTAGGAGTGCTGTTGAGGTGCGAACCGTTTAGATGAGATACATAATCATGAACCGCCGCTTTTTTCTTGCCTACAGCGAAAAGTGGGAGCAAAATGGATTTTTTATTCTGATTTTAAGTAAATATAGCAATTACGAGACGTAAAATGTTGACACGGGACAGCGACCCGTTACTTTGGGGTTTTATTACATGAACTAACTAAATTGGTCGATTTAAAGTCTCTTAGTTTATTTTAGCATTTCTACTTTTAAATGATGGTGTATCTGTAATATTCTTCTCGCGTACGCTATCCAACAACTCCAATAATCGATATTGGTTTTAAATTTTCCACCATGTTTACCCACGCGCACCATTTTTTTACGAAAGATAGTAAAATATTCAATAAAACGTCACATTAAAAATTTAAACGAATGAATCACACCGCCGTTTTGTTTAATTTTTTTCAGTTGTGTTCCACTCGGTAATGGAGTTTCTCTAGCAAGCGAGCGCACAATGGATTAAGAACCGGTCAAGAAGGTATGTTACAATATGGACGATATGCAGATGTTGATCGGAATGAAAATGAAGCCAAAATCAATAAATCCTTTTCCGCTCTCTAAAAGGTATGAGCAAAAAGTAAAATATTTGAAAACCTAGAAAATCCCTGCCCAACGTAAATTTTAATCGGTAGCCATAAATGCCGGCATCATCTGCTACATGAATTAAGACT
Organism: Anopheles sinensis; assembly: GCA_000441895.2. Classification (NCBI taxonomy): domain Eukaryota; kingdom Metazoa; phylum Arthropoda; class Insecta; order Diptera; family Culicidae; genus Anopheles; species Anopheles sinensis. The sequence goes on along the minus strand of KE525357.1, from coordinate 134,075 downwards.
TGATATTTGATCCTGAGTGTGGAAAAACGGCAAATTGGAATGAACTATTTTGGTGAAAAACAAAAAATGTAAAGGTGAAAGGTATATCATTCAGGATACATTGTCTATATGGAATCATTTTTCTGTAGATATTGCATTCAACAAAAATGCTTTTTCCTTCCAGCTGCTTGAATCTACTCAATTAGAATTAAGCTAAATCAAAATAAATTTATTCAATCTTGTTACTATGATTATCTTTTAAAAAACACAAATTTCATGTCAATAAAAGATGATGAGCACAACACAAATATAATGAAAACATCTTATCATGAGCTCAAATAATGAAATAAGAAAATGCTTTCGATGGTGTGAGAACAAAATTCCCCCATCGTCAATTTAAATCTCCGTTAGCTTGCCTCCACAAAATTAGAAGGAAACCTGTCAATTGAATTTGTGAGACTGGCTTTGGATTCGACCGCATCTGAACGTGCTTGAAATTTTAATGTTCTCAGTGTTCGACAGCAAAATCACATTCAATTCTATTAGCTATGATGCCATCGCCTTCAATGATTAAAATTAGGCCATCGTACTCATGTCACATCTCATGACGTGTGGTTTGAAGAGTGGCGTTGATAAGGCATCTCCTGTGGAATGCTCAATGAGGGAAAGATAGCTCATACTAAAACTGACATTGTGGATGGCATTGAAGTCTTATAGGTCCTGAAAAGGATCCACAATACATCCTCTTCGTGCCTATTTATACAGGAGAATGGAATATTTTCGTTGCAATTTGCATAAGCTTTAGAATTTCTTGAAATTCCGCGTAGCATCCTGTGCCCTGATTACTGGCATCGTTGAAAGCGAAACACGGAAACCGTAAAGCCCGCTACATCCTCACTTAAATCTCATTTCATCCTTTCTCTGCCTGCAAAAAGCTGGCAAGATTTGACAGATAAAAACTGCAACCCATTGCCGGCCGGAAACGAGCGCATAAGAAGCTTGCGGTTTGAACCATCCATTCACGCGCGACGTCACTCACGCTGTCAGCCATCCGGTGGCGCAATCGGTGATGACGCCGAGGAGACGACACTGACGCCAGGTTTTAAGGACGCTTAACTTCGCGTCGGTGGAAAAAGAAAAATCCCGTCACCACCGAACGCGAGCGGCACTTCATTGAGCGTACGTTGATAAACTCGCGTACCTTTTGCGCCTGACAGCGACAGTTTGCCGACGAACGGCATTAAATGATAATTTCATTCGTCATCTGCCCCCCGTCCGCCGGGACGGGGAAGCAAGTGCCGGTGCCCGACGCAACTGTCTCGTCCGTCAATCCGTGCATCCGACAATCATTCAGTCACCGTTCGGATGACAACCTGCCGGATGCTGCAGCGTCACTTGCGTCAATGTACTTTTTTGTTCGCCCGAAACCCAATGGTGTGATAACTTCATGCTTATTCACTTCATTGTGAAAATGGTTTCGGGTTCTCGATGGGGAAGAAGACACACTCTACCACTTTCCTTTGACAGGATTCGGTGAGCTGCAAAATTACAATGAAAGTATACGATTGCTGTACAAACGAGTTTGATTCGTTTTTCTGGCGTATTTCAGTATGTTCACAAGAAATTGTTGCAAGGATCTACTCGTGATGACTATAAAAAAACCCATATAATCTCCGCTTTTTCTTGACAACCTTTCGTTCACCCCGACGGGACAAAAAGTTAGATAAAATGTGTCATAGGAAACTTATGTTTGAAAGTTTTCCGTTTTCCGATGCAATAAAAATGAATGTTAAGGTGATTTATACAACAACTCCAGCCAAATCGCCACGGGCCATGTCGTAGTAAAACCAGTAAATCCATACGAAATTTTCAAGCATATTTTGTAGAAAAACTTCCTGGAAAAACTTTGTTTTAAAAGAAAACAAACTACTGCAAGGCTTGAGATGCACCGAAGCGTGGAGCTACAACCAGTTGTCCTTTGGGATTTAAGCTCTCCATCATTGTAAAAACCTAGATGTGTTTTTTTTCTCGCCAAACACATCCCTAAATCCCATTTCGCATTTCGTTAAACCGAAGAATTACCAACGAGTTTTAGGGAAGGGAACATTTTTCGGAAGAAAGCTATAGGACGCGACAACCCGGGATGTGCCGAATGAAAAATGCGCCAAGGATGAGCGGTGTCATTGCTTCCCATAATTCTGTGAAATATGGTAGTTTACTTTTTCTTGGTTTTTAAAGCTCGCTGCCCCGCGTTATCTCGAACCGCTTCCTCTCGCGGTGGCTTCCTCATTACCAAGGTTCCCGCCGCCTTCGCCGTGACATTTTGCACAATCCGTGCCGTACTGCTCCGCTGATGATGTATGGCAAATCGTTTCGAGACGTGTTTCTTCCTTCGCCAGGACACGAAGACACTGGCACGGACACAAAGCGGACTCCGTGAATGGAACTGCCCCCTGTCGTCGCCTGTTCCCCCGCTCGGACCGATGGAAGGACGGTTGATATTCGGGGGACGAGGTTCTAATGCGCACGTCGCTCTGCTCATGCAGGAATGAAATATGACGCCACCGTTCGGGCAGCAAGGGCAGGGCACTGTTTACGGGAATGCCGTTCGCTCCTTCTGTCCAAGACGTTGATTTGGCTGCCTCACCCGAGAGGGGCCATAGGCCTACGCCAGCGTGCCGGTGCCACGATGGTAATTAAGGTTATTTATGGCGGTAATCGAGAATTTTGCGCGAAAGCGGACTCTCGTGTGTCTCGAGTGGCGACTCAGAACGCTAGTGGCGTCGGTGGAAAAGGTCGCAACCGTAAAGTACCTTCGTCGTTAGGCAAGCCCGGTGCAATTGGTTCGTCACACACAAAAATGAAATAATCCAAGATGCATGTAAGAAAAACCAACCGAATAATAGCAGCGCAACAGCAAGAAGCCCCCTGACAAAGAATTCGAAAAACAAGGAGCACCATCGTAATGGAGCTAAGAAGGAAATAATTTAGCAATACCAGTGAACCACGCCACACGCAAAAGAAAACAACCGTCTTAAGTGAACAAAGAAGCAGGCTCTTTATCCTGAGTGAAATTTTTACTCTATTTAGTGTTTGAAATGGATAGTATTCAAGGATAACATTCGGATCGTCCTCAGCCGAAGCAAGTAAATGACTGCCAACCGAAACAAATAAAACAGGTTTCTTCAACTGCACGAATCCTTGAAAATATTGATTAAAAAACATAATTACATTAATAAATAACAAAAGTTGCACTTTATTGCACATAAATAATAAAGGTAATAAAATTAGGTACAAATTTACTAAACATTAACTTTCTCTAAACAAACTTGAATTGGAACAATGCTCTGGAGTAATGAACAGCAGAAAAATTTTAAGTTGAAGCAAGGATACGAAACTGCCAAATGTATGGAAAAAGAAGAGAATCGTATGTAGAAACGAAACGTCTAATAAAGGAGCTATCTAAGACACATGACAACGTAAGTGCCCCGTCTGGATGGACCGTTTATGCACGTACGGAGGCCGTAAAAGGATCAAGTTTCCTCGCTCGGGCTCCTTTTACCTGCGGCAGAACGTTTCCCCATGATATGGCCCAATGACTGTATCGGTGCAAATCACGTACGAAAATGAGATGCCGACGTCTGATAATGAAGCGTACCGGGACGAAGAAAACAAAGGCTTTTTCATCGACGGGAGGACGGTCCTCCGGTAGGTCCTGTTTTCGGAAGACCTGTTGCTCGGTGTTACTTCCGGCAGTCGGTACCAGCGAGCAGTCACTCCTAATTAGACTTTAACGCCATTGGGCTCGAGGCTGACTGCGCAAAAGTTGCACACTACTTCCTCCGGGACGAGCGTGTCGGCGGAAGTTGGCTTTCCCGGGAGTAGGGTTTCACCATCGCCTACCAAAGCAGTACCAAGGCGCAGTTAACGCACAGGCTCTAGTGTGCAGGAGGAGGAATAATGTATTCTCTTGCTCCGAACTACTTGTTCTTTGCATTCCATTTTTCCGTTCCTTGTACGCTCTCCTCGGTACCTCCGCAATTGACAGGCAACCGGAAGAGACCGCTTTACGAACCCTTAAAGCGTCGGCAGAATCGTCGAGGCAGTGCTTCTCATTATAATGAACCCCCCCGAAACGCATCCAGAAATAATTGCTGTAACATAAAACTCGCCATCGATCCCGGGAGGCACCCGGTGGAAGACCTACGAGACCTCAGGACCAAATCTAACAAACTAGCACGGAAAGCCGGGAGTTTGCACGACAACGAAAACCGTTTGATGTACGTTTTACGATATTTATGACGATGATTATGATAAGAAACCTCGGAGCTAGGTCGTCGGCGAACGTGAGGGTGGATGTTGATGGCCCTAGACTTAGTTCGTAACCTGCCCGCAAGGTACTGGTTCGTTCCAGATCAAAAAGGTTAACCTATGGGTAGCCAATTACGATGGTAGTCGTGAGATGGGAAATGTTTGCCGGAGAGTGTAATCTTAGTCAAATTCAATTAGTAGTAGATTGTAAGCTTGTGGCAGTCAATACAGACTAGAAAATTTAACAAAGATTCCTTCCCGGTACATAATATTCAGAACCTACAACAAAGTGACTTTCCTTTCCGCACGGAAAATGCGACCACAAAGTTGGTAGTAGGTATTTGCATTCTTCCTTAACTGGTGATGCAGCTTGGTGGTTTTACGTTCGTTTATAAATTGTTTGTGTAGATTTTAATTCTCCTTTCAGCATGGTTCTCTCCTGCAAGCCACGCTCGAAGAAGCGGATACCCCTTTTTGAATAAGCTAGCAGAAACTCCCTTGACGACCTGCCTTGGCTATGAGTAGTGAAGACAACTTCTGAAGGGAAAAGAAAAATACAATCAAACATTTTTATCAAGGCGCGCCCGATTCATCCTAGCTTTATTGCAAAAATTAAGGCTGAAAGAAACAAATTAATGCCGCTTCCATCATCCGGGGCTGAATTTACCGATGTATGACTACGCATAAATTAAGACGTTTTTAACAACCGCAAACAGAGAGGATCAGTTTCTGTTTTGCATTTTAAAAATGAGTTTCTTTTTTCATAAGGAAACAAGATAAAGAAAGTTTATGCTGCATGGATTCGCGAGTATGAATTTATTACCAAAACCACTTACTCCGATTGTAAATTTATTATGGTTAACTTGAAAAGAGTTGGTGGATACATTTATTCGCAAAACAAACGCAACAGCTATCCTCTCTGCGAACATTAATTTTCTACACATCATGCGTTTTACCTTCTACCCTAACCATCCCTTACTTAATAATATTGGTAACATGAAATCCTGCAGCGGACATGCACTGAAAATGCTGAAATTGCACATTTTCCACCGGTCAATCGTAATCCTAAACATGTTGAAAGGCCGGTTGTTCGACAACAGGACAACCGGAACGAATTTTTACCGACAATTCGGCTGAAATAAGCTACCAAAGGGTAAGTATTGTGAGGCTAAACTGCGTCGCAAGCAGAGTTCCGGAAAAAGGCCGATTTTCCGGTGCGTTGAAAGTGAACCAATGCTGCAAAAACTGGCTGGCACGTTAAAAGGCATAGGACATTCCGTTTTTCCGGTTGAATTTCAAACCGGATCTCATTCTCCACCTGTCCACACCCATTGTGAATTGTACCCGACTTTCCGCAGTCGGGGTCTGTAAAACTGCGACACTGAAGTTGATGACAGATTTGTCGAAATTAACAGGTGGAAACAATCCGTACCGAGGCGGGTGAGGAAACGAACACGGAAAATTCGCCTACATGGAAACAACGGACGAGACGTATCCCTATCCATGGACCAAAACCCTGCGACCAAACGGTCTACCGTTCGTTCGGGAAAGGGTGACCGATGGAAAAACATTGAGCCCATGTTTAAACACCATTAAATCAATCGAAATGCTCCCCTGCTCTCGGACCATCGAAGAGGGTAATCATTGTGGCAACCGGTATGAAAAGGATTCATCGAGGGTGCGTTCCGAATTGAGCTTGCTTTAAATGAATTCAATCGTAGCAGAAGACACGATCGGCCATATATCCGGCACATAGTGGATCACTATCGACGGGATTGTCGAAAGGTAGGGACTTTTCCTTGCATTGTCTTTCGCCCAACGCCGGATAAATGCTGTCGGGTGGAGGAATAAAAACCGAAGGACCGAAAACAACAGTTTCGGTAATTTGGTTCCCAACATACGAGTACACCAGTCTCGTCGACGATAGCAGCATGTATCTGGGCTAGGACTGCCATTCAAACGGGAATTGAGTTCAAGGGTCGTATGTTTGGGACAAGGGAAAAATGGACTACGATAGTCAAATCTCAACATTATCGAATTTGTTAAATTTCATGGACTGACGACGGTTCACCGACGCTGCAGACAACCGGCGAGGGAAAAACGGCCCAATATGTTCGATTTGAAACATGACGACGGCATACCGGAAGGACACGACCTGCGATGCCGATGACTATCAATCACCCCGTGAAGCAAGCGTCCGGACGGTTCGCTACATCCGTTTGATTCAAGCAAGGAAGATTTACCTCCTCCCCCGTTTTGAACAGAGCTAAATAGCTGCTCGGGCTAATGTTTTACATACGCCATGCCGTGCATGGCGCTTGTGTTCCATGTCCCAGGAAGCTTAACTCGGAATCCGCCCAGGCATCCTGGCACAAAAGTTGACAACGGCTAATCAGTTGTGTTTAGAAAATTCGACCGCAAAAGTTAATGGCTGCCCGAGAACGAGAAAACACATCCGTGCTACATGCGTAAGCGCAAGGGACCGGTACTCGCAATCTAAAATCATCAATCTTCCCCCGAGCCGTACCAAACGAGGGATGGAAGGCTAAAAGTAGCTTGATGGCTGTGGTCGGGGTGTGCTTGACTTTTACTAAACATTAATTACCACAAATGCTCATGTTTGCCTCGTAGATAAAACAATCACATTAAAGGATATTAATGATCCAAAACAATGCATATGCTAATGATGAAGTAGAGTTGATCGTATCAGTTGGTCAAAACAGATAAAAAAGAATGATGAGCACGGAAGAGGAATTTGATGCTGCAAGGATGCGATGTTTACTCCACAGTTTGAATTCAATTTAAATGGGAAAAATTAATTCATGTCAGAAAATGAATAATTTCTGATGAATGATTTGCATGATTGCAAATGCCGGGAATCCAATATTGAACACGGTCTTGATAAACCCACAATGTTTAAGTAGAACCGATAATTAAAATGTGTAGTGTAGTGTGGAATCATAAACATAACTAAACGTTTGCTCATTAGTAAAATAAATCTCAACCGGTACGCTTTACACCTTTTCCACCACCAGGCGAGCACGCTTATCAACCGAAAAATCAACAACTCGCAAAGCAAGCTTTAAACACTTTCAAATGATCGGTACACATATTTCTCTAATCGATCGATCCGTCTTCAGAGCTCGTATTAACTTTTCAACCACAAATTAAATTATCTTCCCTCGCTCCATGGTAGACGTATGGGAATAGTTCATGGATCGCCACAGATGGATCCTAATAAAGTGTATAATTTTATCGCATCGTCGGTGCTTCGGAAAATTAGATCATTCGTTCACCCTTCCAGCTTTGGAAGGGTTTCGGGTTTCGCAATCGTGAAAAAGCCGTTCCCATACTGTTCCCAGCAAGTTAAGTTAGCAAATCAAATCAAAGGCTTACGCTTCGCCGGTTTCTTCCGTTTGCCGAAAACCGCAGGACCATTGGAGGATCGTAAGGAAACGGTTGCGTTCGTAGCATGCTTTGTCTCGCAGTCGAAAATCTTAATCCCTCAGGGCCCACCGTTTTACCTCACCGTTGTACCATCGTCGGATGTTTCCGGTGTGCTGATATTTACTATGGTTTGCAATACTATCACCGCTTCACCGCTTACGCCTCACACGTTTACAGTTTCAACATACACACATAACTCACTATTTCGAGCTAGCGGCGGCACACACTTTTGCGCCCCAAAACACCTTCTTGCTACGTTTAAGAAATTCCTCCCGCCACCGAAACGAGGATGCTTAAATTTATATCCTCGCTTCGCGCAAAACTAATCTCTGGCACACAAATCACACCCAGCCCGCTTCCGTTGCCTTTTCCAATAAATCTAACCACCACCACCACTTCGCTTGAGTCGAAGGCAGGAAGCATCTTCGTTCCGCACTAGGTGTTATCTATGTCACTTGCGGCTCGAATTTCTTGTTGGCGAAGAACCTTCCTTCGCTCAAGAAAGTTCGAACCCACAAAAAGGACAACACCCCCGGATCAATCCACTTGACCATGTGAATCTGCGGGACCGCAGTGCGGCACACAAAACACATGCCCGCAAGCGACACAACACATCCCCCCACTCCTGCCGTCTGCTAGAATTTCCCAAACCGCAGTGTAACAACAGATCGATCGAAGAAAGTGTAAATTTGAAAATAGTTTCGAAACAAACTTCCCACACTACACGCCCAGTCGGCCGGATGTCTTGGTCTTTTACGGAAAGTGCGCCAACGCTTAGAGAGCGCGCTGATGTCGGTGTGTGTCTTTGCGTCCGGAAGACGCTATTCCTCCGACGTATCATCCTTAACCTGCCAATCGTGTTTCTTTACGAGGGGAGATGGAGAACCATCTTGTACGGCGGAGCGAAGCGGTCGGAGACGTTTGCAAGAGCATTAAAATCTTAAATTGAACCAATTAATATTCATTTCAGAAGTGGGATCGTTCCAGCCTGCGGTATGCTTTTGCATACGGGTGATGGAAAATTTATAGGATTGTTATCCGCTTTGTACACGCGTTCCCGACGCCGAAGTTTTCCCGGGGCGAGGAAACGTTGCTCGAAACGTGCGCTCAGCAGGAAGAAGCGGCATTTTGCGGAACGTTTTCACCAATTCATCTTTCCGAGCGAGGGAAAAGATGCCAGTTGTCATAAAAAGTGCTATCTAAAACATACATTTCAGAAACTCACCCAAAAAGCGGCAACCTCTACGGTCTTGTGTTTTTCGCACTCCTCCTTTCCACTGCCGCAAAGCGAGCGAGGGAATGAAGCTGAACGGAAAATAATTATACCGCTCCTGGAAATCGGAAGGATCTTCAGTACCAGTCCTAAGCGTAAGGAAGCGTAGGAAGAGTTTCTTCCCGTGCTCCTAATGAGCGAATATCCTGCCACAGGGGAATACACTCAACATCAGACGCAGAGAACCGGGTGGTAGTAATGACATAAAAGTCCCTATGACTTCTTCATGGCCGACCGCAACGGAAAGCACCATCGTCCATCGTCGTTCGTTTGATGGTGATGAGATTCGGGGATTTCTTATGTTTATGTAATTTACAAATTAACAGGATTATCATTACGGCTGCGGAACGGTGCTCAATCGTCATTATCGTCGATTCGTGCGGAGTTTTCGTAAATGGGTTCCTGCCCGGTGAGCAAAGGAAAACCATGAAGTTGGACGAAATAGTAAACGATCTGCTAAGACACAGACAAATGATACGGTCGAGGATATTTTTTCCCGTGCCCGTTTAATTACCACTGGACAGTGGGATGCCGAATTTCCTACTGGGATCAAGGATAATCCTATCTCTCGAGTTTCTTCCTGTCACGGTAAGGACGATTACAGCCCGTTAATAACGATTAATGGTTGAATTGTCATCAAAATCATTAATACTTAGCGGAGAAGTTTTCTCTTAGTTCGAGTTCTTGCACCAAGACCTACTTGTTTTAACTAAATCGAAAATATAATTTTTAAAGTACGTCTCAATCGAAATCTAGGTTTTCTTCACACATTATAGATAAGTAGAAATGCTTCCATCTGTTTTCCCAGCGTCCGGAAAGTGCTGCAAGTGAAAAGCTAAATCCATGTCAAATTTATCTTTAACGGACCACTTCACATTACGAGCTAGTCGATTGGAATTCCTTTCGCCCACACATCCATCCGTTTACACAAACGCACATGTCTAGCCGAACGTCCTCGGTATGGACGTCTTCCAGCGGAATGCTTATGGCCGTAGTAACGACACTCGGAAGGCATTTATCATACGCAGTGCCAATAACTCTTCCCTTTTTACGGCGAGGGAGCGCTTGTTGTCGTAAGCAAAAGGCATCTTGAGCATTCTTCGTTTTCCTTCTCCTTTGCCATTGTTCGGCCACTGATGGCATGCGAAAAAAAAATCCATCCACACAAACACATAGGAAATCGCCCTGCAAAAAGCGATTGTTCGCCAAAAATTCTGCTCAAATGGTAGAAATCATCGCAGTAAGTCCTTGGGAGGAGGAACGTTTTGTTGGCACGTAATTTATATCAAGCAAGCCTTTTTCCCTCTCCTAGAAGCCTCCGTTCAGCATCTTCGAGAATGTACTGGTACTGGCTGAATGAAAACGGGAAAGTTCAGTCACTCTACGCCGTGAGCATCTTAACCCTAAGTCCTTCAGAGCCACTACACTCGGGCAAGGATTCGCGATGCTGTAGAGCACAAAATCGAAAACCGATAAGGATTCAATGGATCAACCCATCCGTGCCCTTATCAGCTGCACTCTGACTCCGCAGAATGTCGTCCGCCGATGAAGGGCAGACCGAAGGGCACGTTGAGGGCATTTTAATAGGGTTGAAAATTTTGATTTCAGCCCGTTTTCACATCTCGTACAGGCGAAACTTGCATGCCGGGTGTGTTTAGTGTTGTTTGACAGGGATAAAATAAGTATTTTTTCAACAAATATTTCCAAATTTCATTGAATTTTCACAGTGGATTTGAAAAAATTACGAAGAACTTTTTTTATGTCATGGATGAGATTCAAATAAAAATGCACCACCCTAAATACATCTTTACAAATAATCTCACGCTTTCGGGACGTGCCCTGACTTTGGCCACGAAGTTGTAGGAAAGGGAAACGGAAAAAAACCATCATCAATGTTCAATTACTTATGCCATCGTTTTCAATTTGTGCTTAATGCTGGAGAGATGATGTTGCGAATTTGTCTTTCAACCGCCCAGAAGCAACGTGTGCAAAAAGGCAAAAATAATGGTGTTCAGATTTTCATCAATTTTCCACACCAATAGCAAAGTTTTTTTGAGAGAGTTTGCAGCTTCTTGCTATCCCGGAAATATTGAACCAAAAAAGGACGACGCAAATTTGGGAATTGTTCTTCTTTTTGGCGTAACGACCTCTTCGGTCATGCCTGCCCTCTGAAGGGCTTACTAGACTTTTTCCCTTATGTACGTGGATAGTCACTCCTCTCGTACAGGGGAGGGCCCGGTCTCGGTTGGGATTCGAACCCACGCCGTCGAGGTCATGGGCCGAGTTTCTAACCGGCGCTACCGCTCGGCTATCGCGGACCCCCAAATTGGGAATTGTTAGTGAATTTTAAAAAATTGTTGGTGAATTTATTGTTTAGTGTTTTATTTCTTTGATGTTATTCGATGTTTTTTAAGGGTACATATTTATTTTTACTTTGCTAAAGATGTTTTTTAATGAAATAACTTTTTTCTCTTTAAGAATGACAAAATCAAAGTAATACCTTCGGTACACCCAGCCCATATACATGCTCTATTGTGTGGAAATGATATCCTGAGAGCACTTCCTCTGTCCATTATAAAACATTTAATTCATCTTTGCTCGTTTTAGAATGCTTATAGGAGTTTTTTTAATTGTTAAATTTACATTTCTTTTTATTTTTTCACTAAGTCTTTGTCTAAATCTCTTCATATAATCAACAGGCGCAGACTTAACAAATCTCGTCAAGTATACCATGTTGACAGAAAAAGAACGAACACGTCTGGGCCAACACTAATGTTGTATGTTTCATTCCTTTAATTAACACGTCCCATTCTCATACCACCAAACTAAATCCCAACCATGGTTTTCGGCCATGTTTTACACACTATAGCGCACAACTTGCTCCCCACTGATGAAAATGATAGCCAGAGATAGAAGTTAAAAAATAAATACTGCCCAGCAAGGATCATTATCGATTAGATTGCTCGCTTATGGAGCGATACGAGAAAAGTTTGGGTACGTTCCTTTTTTTTAATACTTTGTTCAAAACACTGTATAGCCCTTTACGGAAGATAACGAACAAACGGTCGAACAAACGAACAAGTTCTTCCTTGCTCTCGTCAAACCTTTGTTATCCCTTCACCCATAGCCTCACTGATTTACCCGGTTTCCTGCCTGCGGAAGCAAATCTTAGCCAATATAACTAACTAGCTGGCCACGCTCGGTGAACTATGAGGGAGAGAAAAATCTCACTGTAACCCTTATCAACCCACGGAACCGACGGTTCATGATATACAGAGCTTGTTTGTGTGCGAATGCCGTCGTTTGCATCCCTTTCCACGCGGACCAGGAGTGTGGCGAGCCCCGGGAGGGAAAACCGAAATCCTCTTCCACTCTGAGGCCTTCCCGGGAGTTCACCTGACACAACAACGTAACGCGTGCTTATCGAGCGAAACAAATTTTCTCATATAAATTTCGGCATTAAAGTCCTCTTACCAGCACGGTTGGTCAAAAATTGGCCCGGCTTCGGGACAGGGCATTTTGTGAGCCGACAGGATCACTAGCCCTCGCCCCTCTACACGCCAGCAAGCCCCACGGGATTCGATCCGGGCTTTTGTCTAACGAACGAGAAATCGGATGATTTTTCCAGCGAACTTCCCGAAACATTCCGCTCCCCCATCTGGCGTTGGGCTGCACAAAAAAAGGATTTTCGGGACCATGTTTTCATTGAACACGCTTTGTTTCACTAACGAGATGCTTTGTGCGACCGGTGGTGTCCGAAATAATAAAGTCGTGAAAAAAAAGAAATGATAACGAAACACCCACCACCACTTCACCCTCTCCCCGTTCCAGTCAGAAACAGCGGAGAATCGCGCAAATCCAGACAGCAAGAAATACAAACACATCAGAAACACAAGCCCGTCCCGGGAGCGTTCGCCATCAATTTCCGCGCACGGTGGTCGTCCGTGGGTGGGGGATTTGAGGGGAGGGGTTGTCCCACAGGAGTTCTGCCTCCTATTAGCGTTCGCTTCCGCCAATCCTAGTGGCTCAGCTTCCGAGGTCTCCAGTCTCCATCGACACGTCGTCTGGACACCATCCTGAAGAGTGTCCTCGGGTACCGACACCGGTCCCTTCGCTACCGGGTTGTCGAACAGAATTTTCTATTTTGTTGCTTGTTTCGTGCCAAACGGGGTTGAAACCCACCCGTTGGATTCTCCCATGGCCAATTTTTTCCCCGCGCCCCGTTCGCACGCCTTTTTTTCTCAATCGAGCTGCCCTCATTTTTACATCCTTATCAACATGCTCCGCGTTGGGGTGGAAAAACGAAAAAATTATGCTCGGACACAAATCGCCAAACGGACGGTGACAAGATTCGTGCCGTTGGCGCATATTGATGGCGCTCCCGCTGATCCCTTCGTGTGCCATTATTTTGCTTTTAGGTGATGAGTTTATATTTTTTCATGCTCCGCAAGCACGAGGCTACACTCCATTTGAATTGAATAATACAATGCTTAGCTGGCATCGCTGGGACGAACGTAAGGGCAAGTGTGGAAGCTCAATCGAGCAAGGGGAAAGGATGAAAAGAGACTAAGAGGAAAAAAGTTATGCAACATAAAAAAGATAAAAATTAATTCAATGGTAAAATGTTTGCAAATAACTGAAGCTTTGCCTCGTGCAGATAATCAAAACTTCATGATGATTTTTAAAACACTTGCCATCAAACATTTTTTTAGGAAATAACTTATTCGTTTGCAACACATCCCACTACAAACTAACTGCTATCAGGGTGCGGACTTGGTCACAATAGGCCAATCGATCAACTGTCAAAAAATGTACGTTATAAATGCATCAAGAGCACACAATCCTAAAGTAAATCTACCTCTGTAACAGGTATCCAAACATTGTGCAAAGGTAAACAAATTTACTGTTATTTGAATATTACCTCCATAAAATAAAATAAAATAAGGCAACGGACAACGTAACCGTGACGTAAATTGCCAGCAACAGTTCTAAATATTGAAGCACAGTAAAGCTAGGGCACTCACACATTGTTTAATAAATAATCGAACATATTTGTCCACTTTGTATCCATTCCATCACGCAAACGGTCCGAATCAAAAAACGAGTATGTGTTGAATTTTACTGCCTGTCCACTATTGTCAGAAAAAAATGGTTAGATAAAATGCAAAATAAAAAAAACAACCCTTTTGGAAGCAGCGAACGAAAAACATTCTGCGAGAAATTTAAATTCGAAACAGTGGCGACTCTCGACGATGATGATGATGATGACGATGATTCGTGTCACGGGACGAAACGGGGCAAAAATATTAATGACACACGTGAGCCACCCCGAAGGGACACGAGACAACTAGCACGCTTACGCGATGAAACGATAGTCGGAGAAAACAAAAATACGAGCAAAAACATTGCGTCCGTCAGAAGCGTTTCCGGAACGCTAAGGGATCACATGCCCATTTGACGCTCCATTCAGTATGAAAATGGATCCTGAAATTGTCGTTATCATTAGCGCGCTCGGGATTGCGTTCGCATGACTGAATGCGAATGAAAAATGGCACACACACATACACACACACACGCCTCCCCTTGCTGGTACTTTTTCTCTTAATCTCATATTCCGTGTGTGTACTTTTGTTTTTTTGTATGAACAACCTATTTTTTACTTGTTTCTCGATAGAGAGCATATACGAGCGTTTAACGATTTCGCACGCTTCACGTCCTGATGAACCTTGAAACATTTCTCGTCGCATATTTTTTCGACCCATTTTTGGAAATCCTTTTTTTGCTCGGCATGTCCAACTCTATTCAATATTCTATTGTGAATGCTTACGCGGGATTGCCGAATGAAAATTAGTGAAATTTGTTTGAAATGAAATTCGCTCGGGCAGCCGCATCAAACAGGAACGGCTGGAATAGAAAGCGATGGTGGGACCAAAAGCTGACATGTCCGGATGTTTTGCCGGAAACTGAGCGCAGCAACCAGAGTTTGGGGAAAGGGCATTAAAGCGGAACACAAAACGCAGCGTGTCAGCATTAATAAATTTCCTCCGGCTAACGATTTGTGATAAAAATACACGACAACCATTCCGGTCTGATATCCTGCCGGGGCGAAGAGGACTAAAACTACTGGTAGAAATGGCCGAACCGCTGCTAATTATACTGATAGTATGTTGTGCGACTGCCGGAGTCGGGAAAGTACTGCAAAAACTACATTCCAGCCAGCAAATGCCAGCACACAACACAGCGAGCAACGAGCAAACGAGCATGCAGCAGACAGGCACGAGCTAATGGAATGGTTTTTCACGCATACTTTTTGGACCGGAGCCGCCAGGGCTGGGGCGAATGGGTACGCTATTTTCGAGACAAGCGCTTCCGGGTGCTGTCAGTACAATGCTGTGAGTTGTAGTTGGGCCGGGATAAAAGTTTTCAATTCAATTTCCACTCGCCCCCCCGACCCCGGCTGACCCGGGCCAGGACCTCACCCCGACTATCGCTATCGCACGGTCATATCATAGGAATTCGCTCGGCCAATTTATCTCTCTATTGCCTCTGGTGAGGCCACATCATTGGCACATTCCCGACCCGGAGAACTCCCTTTCCGTCCCCTTCCAGGTCACATCATCGCATCGCAAAAGGGCATATGGTGAAATTATTTTCCACCGGGTCCTGCCATTCGCACGCACGAAACTTCAAACATTCCTGACTTTCGGCGTGTTTGGGTTTTGGCTCTCGCTTTTATTCCGGCAGCTCTGGAGCATCATCCAGATCAGCGCCCATTAAAGGGGTTCAATTAAGATATGAGTAGCGATAAGCTGAATTATGTTGGCAGTGTGGGCAGAGTATCGCTGTATCCTTTCGATTTCGTTCGAATTCGAATAAACATTGAGCATTCAATATAAAAAAACAATACGTTGTTTTGAATTGTCTATAGAAATATACTACATGAAACTTAATGATACTTATCTTTTTCAACAAAAACTTCTACAACTATTCAAAATATTTCCCCACCAATCCCACATTCTTTTATCCACTAGGATTAAAAAAAAAAACCCTTCTAGATTATTACAGGAGATGATGAAGGTTTAGTACAGGACGCTATCAACTGCTAAGACGAACAGGACAAAAGGGTCGAGCTCACCCCGAAACTAAAAGGATCCGTTCGCTTCAGCCTGACAAAGAGAAACCATATTTATTTTGCACATATGCTGCGTAATAATTTGGCGTTTTAAACACACCGGCTCAACAAATCTTCCAAAGGGGCTTGAAGAAACGTGTGAAAAGGTTTCATTTTTAATTTTCTGATGAGGTTTACCATTTCCCTACCAAACCTACAAACGATATCACACTTGCAGGATTCAAAAATTCTAAACACTCCCTCTTACCGTGTGGTCCGAAGGCCACCGTTTATATTTTTAAACAAGGAATTAATCAAGAAGCAAACATAAACCACTTGCACAACCATTCTATGCCATTTGGTAAGCGCGTTCGGTCCGGCAACATTTCACCTCCCGCGGTCATTTTGCATACGCTTTCCTCCTCGGGAAAGCCAGCCGCCTGAGGCAGTGGGAAAAAAGGTCAAAAGCAGGCGTTCCTGGCGCACATTATGGGCACCGTTAAGGAGGGTTTTTAATTTGGCCAGTTAGCTGTTTATGTTGTGTTCATGCATGTTTAATTGAGCTATCCGGCTGCCGTGTGCCGGGTTTATTTCGTCCCATGGCTCAGCGGGTGATGGGCCGTAACGTTGTACGCTGTCCGGGGTTGGCCAGTACATGGTGTACAGCTTATGTTTGCACTTTCAACAGGCTTCTTTTCCTTTTCGGAAACGTTAATGTGCGTACAGCAGTAGGAGAGCCACCGGTGATTCGATGAAATTAAATGGGGAAAGTACGAATCTCCAGGGAGGTTGAAGAACATTCATGAAATTAAAACCAACATCAAACTGGTCTAAATTGATTATTTTGAACATATTTTCCGGAAAATTGTTGCCGACCAACAATGGCATCGACATGGTGAATGAAAAAAGTTATGAGAAGCTAGTTTGAACAGTTTTTAAAACCTAAATTAAACATTAATCTGTCCGATACTCCCTGTGTAAAACGTTCTCAACGTTGTGAAAATCAAACGTCAGCGTTTTTTGCGTACGTTTGTTAAGAAATTGGTAAAGAATCCAACCCTTCTAACTCTCACCACAAACCTCCAATAATGTCTCAATAATCATTGGTTCAAAAGATTATCACTTTCTTATGCCTGATACGATGGAGAGCCATCTTGCGTTAGTGTAATCACCAAAAGTCACCTTCATTTACAACCATACCTTTTCCGAACCTGCTTCCCTCCTCACAGGTCCTAGCTATGATAGAAAAATGGAAACATATTAGTCCGGAACTGTAGTTATCTTCCAATTCCACCGATGCGTGTTTTGGAGAGCATTCCCAGAACGATTTACCAAAAGGACTTCCGCAAGCGACATTTAAATTAGATTAGGAAACCGAATCGTAAGCGAAGCCCTTGCAAACCGTACCATCGTAGTCGTTTTAACGATTCCCAGCGGTCTTCTTCGATAAACCTTTTAATATTCGCTTTGATCTGATAACTCCTTCGGCACAAACGACCACGAGTAGAAAGGCGTCGGTTGTCGAGCGGTAATGAATGTTCCGTTTCTTGGAGTAAGCAACAATTATGCTCGGCGTAGGGAAGAAGGTGCCGGTCATCGATGGCAGGACGGGCCGACGATGATTCGGTCCCAACCCCATGGGAAGGTGCACATATGGTCGTAATGCTCCGTTCGGCTGCCACGTCGTAGACGCTCGCACTATGAATGTATGGCGAAACATTATTAACTTCATAATTCTAATCTTTATTCTTTTGATGTTCCTCTGCAGCAATATGTTACGCTCAAACACATACACAAACAAGGGCACACATTCCCAAGGAACGATGGAAACCACGACGACGAAAACAACTTTCTACGGAGTAGTAGCAATAAGGAACGTGTGGCAGCACATGCCCTATGTGAGATAATTCCTTTCAATTCATACGGTAACAGTTCGGCCATATAAAGACGATTATTATGACGTGACCAGAAGATACGCAGGGTGCACAGCAATCGAGCAAATGCCAAAAATATATTAGATTTTCTACAAATATGAACATGATAGAAAATACTACACAGTTTAGGAAACCCCAATAAAACAATATTACATAAATATTTTCTAATAGTTTACATGATACACTGTCATCAAATCAATAATATTGATTCACATGGAACAGCTGCACAAAGTGCTTTGCATATTTATTATTTTCCAATAATTAATAACAAACTTTAAGGATAGCGGTTAAGTAGAGAATGTTTTACTGAATCGCCATGATACTTGCGAACCAACGGCACATGTGTTTCACGTCAGCATAAATAAATAAGTTCACTCCCCTTCCGCTCAATCGGCTTTGTTTTCGTCTGCTTGCCTCCCAATTATCTTTCCGAATTAAGGATATTATGATTTTTTCCCTTCACTTTTCCTTCTGAAGCTAGCATAATTTCCTGTTTCATGCTCCTATGCTTCAAAGGTCGAGTTGCAGTTTTCTTCAGGAGAAAACATAATACTTTCTTAGCTAGCTCGGGAAACTGCCCGGTGGAAAAAACACACCCGTATAAAACGCTCCATAAGAAGGAGATAAAAACAAAGCCAACAAAAAGAAGCTAGACGTAAGAAGATTCGTTCCATAAACATGCTAGCAACATATGGAACGTCTCCCTTGGGTCATATAGCCCAAGGAAAGCTTTGGGCCACCGGAACAAACCGAAAGCATCGAAACGGTGCGTGAAGGGCGTTATTTTTTCGTAATAAACTATTTACGATGCGATATTAAATAGTCTGCCACGTCTCGGAGGATGTGTTGGTCGAAATACTCGGGGGAAAACATTTCCATTGCCATTTTCCCTTGCGCACGAACTTTCTTGAAGGAAAAGTCTTCGCCAAAATGACCTCTAACTGAGCGCAACCTCAACCCATCTGAAGAACTCGTGTATGGCCAAATATGTTTTCGTGTCTTTTATGAGAGCAAATTACTAATTTTTATGTTTCAATCACCATCAGTTTTTACTTTGCTTAGCTCGAGATCAAAAAGTAATTTCCAAAACCGCCATCAAGAGGACTTGATAACATTAATGCTCAGCCGGAACACAACAAAAAAAACCCAATTTTCCATCCTTTTAATGATGCTAGATGCTCTTGTGCTGAACAACCATATATACTAATACATGCTCGGTATTTAGAAATAACCTTAAACTAGATTAATGATTCTTTCAATTTAATCTCATGGAAAAACATATCCAAAACCCACCGTGGAACCAAACGTAAGGTTCGTTCTATGACGTGGCCTGCATCATAATCATCACAATAATGATGATTGACAACGGCCATTGAATTGATAAATGATATGCTACTGGCAGCATTTAAAAGCGACACTCCGGGAAAAATCCCCCACGTCCGCGCAGGGGTAAATCTGATGTAGCTCCCTAGTAGCAATGAAAATATAACATTACACGGGCAATAATATATTCATGTTGAAGCAAAGCAAAGTATACTTGAAGTTCGTTTGAAAAATGATCCATGCAATGTGACCTGTCAGAGGGGTAAAGATTGATGTATCTTTTAATTTATTCGTAGAAAACCCCACGATCCAAAAGTAAGATGTTTTCCAAATCAGCTGATATTGTCGCATTGGTCGAAACAATCAAAATATCAACATATATAAAAGAAGCATTAAATACAAGGAAAAAATTAAAGCACTTTTCAAAGATTGCAATGTGTTCTAACATTTCTTGGAAGACAAATGCCATTCATATAAACTGCATTTTGATAACCACTTTTAACGTACAAATTGTATAATAAGATTGTCGAACGCGGTTGGTGGTTCACAAACAATCACAAACCACAGACAATCCCAGCATAAACCATTCACTTGACTTTGATTTAGAATCTTTGTTCTCGAAATTAGATAAATAATATGATAAATGCAATTTACTTCAACCCTCACAAAAAGGTGTGTGCTGTTATCCTTCGAATGGGGAGTTTTTTCTCCCTTATTTCTCATTCATTGTACTTCAAACATTCAATTTTCCTTTCAATGCAATGCAAACATGGTTTACTTTTAAC